>JBAMYA010000018.1:16054448-16071973 GCA_037176975.1 Arrhamphus sclerolepis | reverse complement strand
TTTAGTACATTCTAACATACTGACAAAAATAATTGACTCAAAAGAAAGATATTTAACCACTTAAATTGGGTATTTTACTAAAACAGGAGGGAAAAAACAAACAAAAAAACAAAACAAGAGCACTGTAGCTTCACAAGCTGGACAAAGCAGATGCAGCACATTCTCAAATGGTCCCTGATGTGGAATGGAGAATGTGCATGCGTTTATGCTGAATCATGCTTTGTGAGATCATATCTGTACAGCTCCTACAAGCATTATCTCAGCTCAACTCTGCTCAGTTCTCAGAAAGGAAATAGTGGTATTAGAGGAAGAGTACAAAAAGAAACAAAGGTATGAGTCAATAATTACTTAATTTGTGTGGAGATGAAAAATCCATTTGCAGGTTTAAACAGTGTTATAAGTATTATTAGAGATGCACTTTTTGACGGGCTGCTGATCAGAATCCAGCAGTTTTCTGACTGGTTCTCACAATACCAGCCTCAGTATAGCAATGCACAGCTCGGATAAATTTGACAAATTTAACTGATTTATTGTAGGTCGTCAGAGAATACATCAAATCAAAACTACTTATAGTCAGAAAGAGCAAAAAAAAAAAAAAAATGCAGTGATTGTAGTTTTATTTTTGCCTCTGTGTACCAACCAGGCAGCAGTGTTTTTAAGAGTCAGCTTTGCTAATTTATTCACTTTATTTACTATACATCAGATGACCACACATGACATGTCAATGAATTACAGAAACAATTTCTTTCTCTATTTTTTTTTTCTTTTCTTTTGCTGCTTACAGCATATAGGTTATATATAACTTTTATTGTCTACATTGAACGAAATAAGTTCTCAGTGTGAGAACACTGGTATTGCCCATCCCACTGAGAAGCACCACCTGACTTTATTTTTTTATTTTTTTATTTTTTTGCAGTGAAATTCCACTCATTGTTTAGTGGGCCCAGCTATCAGTGTTGTTTTAGACTGGTAATCTCTCATCGATCCCCATTTATAATTGTGTATGAATGTTCTTTAAGCTTGCTGACAAGAAAACACGCTCCTTCCAGCCTTCTGTAATTAGAGCAAAGGTAAAATATGTCGCATACAACAAATCCCAAGTATGTGTGGTTCGTTGTAGAAGCTCTGTGGCTTCTGCGTAATAAAGGAGGCCACATCACACCCTTGATGACTGGACCACCGAAGCCCAGTATGAGATCAATGGAGCTGTTCTGTCCACACACAATGACATTATACCTTGACTCTGGTGGAGTTAATATTTGCTGCAGTTCTTGGAGGCAACCATGCAACATTGTGTAACTCTTCCTATTACTTTCATTCATGTAATTAAAAAACAAAAATGTTAATGCTTAAAGGAAGTCTACAGAGAGTACTACTGCTTTGCACTTGCAGTATGTGCACACAAATGCTTCCTTTTTTTCCCCAGGTTTACCATAATCTCTTAAGTTCCTTAGGCTAAAACTTTTTTTCCCCCTCACATCCAGGTTCATGTGTCAAAAGGTGATGGTTGCCTTGGGGAGGGCATACTACTTCTCCATGGGCTTCAGAGTGGTCGTCAAGGGCCAGCAGGTCAGCAGCAGTGAGGCCCCTATCCTGGCAGTGGCCCCCCACTCCACCTTCTTTGATGGCATAGTGTGCATTGTAGCCGGCCTGCCCTCCACGGTCTCACGCGTTGAGAACCTGGCTACACCCATCTTTGGCAGTAAGATGCTTTTTCATTTGCTTTGTTATGAGACAGGAAAGTTGGGGCGTATGTGCTCGAGGAAACCTAACTTATTAGAAAAACTTCCTCTGCAGTGTGTGTGTGAACTTGTGAAAACACAAAAGTATAATTTTTTTTTTCTTTTGGGAGGGGGGGGGGAGAAAGTATGACAGTTACATGTTCACCGCATAGAAAACTGATGGTTTTAAAATTGTTTACGTTTCAGTTTCTGTGTCTTCACGCCACATTAAGTGAACAAGTTCTTATTCAGTGGCAAGAAAAAGTATTTGAATCCCTTGGAATGAATTGATTTTCGGGCTCAATAACTAACAAACACAATGTCCTTAGACCGAAAACACAAAGCAGTAAAATAAATAAATAAATAAGTGAATCCATAGATTAGTGACTATAATTAAAGCCAATTGGAGTCAGTAGTTTGCTCACCTAGAGGCCCATTAATGGTATGAGCTTGGAGCTGTGGTTCAGCGCTACTTTCACTGATAAAAGATACATTTTTAACATTTTTCTGCTTTTAAGAATGATGATTTGAACCATTTCCTTGTAAAAAAGAAAAAGGATATCACTGAACTTTTATAGTGAAGAGTAATTGAACCGCTCATGGCTGGGAAAGGATACAAGGTCATCTCAAAAGTGTTTAGATATCCATCAGTTCACGGCTAAACAATTGTCTATAAACGGCAGCAAGTTTAGGGTTGAGGTTACTTTTCCTAGAAGTGAGTCTCAGCCGCCCTTCCTAGAAGTGCCCAGTCAAAACCACTCCAGAGGCACAAAGCAGATTCCTCAATAAGGTCAAGAAGAACTCACGAGAAACAGCTGAAGGTTTGACATCACTGGAGCTGACAACATCTCTGTTTACGAGTCCGTTTATGATTTATTTCTGTTTATGAGTCTTGTGCAAAAAACTGCACTACTAATGTTTGATAAAGAGACATTTACAACACGACTGGGAAAACGGTTTATGGACTGATGAAACAGAAATTAAACAAAAAGTTTGTTTGGGAACAATATTCATCTCTGTGTGTGGCACAAAAGAAGACAAGTTTACCATCGAGGGGCAAATGAATTTTAAGAAATGGTACTACAGGGTTCTGCAGTGTCAGGGTGGTTGTCTACCAGTTAGTCCAGCCCAGTTAGAGTTCCACAGTTCCCCATAGACGTACTGTGGAACAATCTCTAGAGGGCTGTTTACACCAGATATCCTACAAATGTGTCTGAGCTGACACAGTTCTGGAGAGATGAACAACTTTACATACAGTAATTACCAAAATTGGAGATCTGAGGTAAGATCCAAGTTTCTAGAAAAAGTATGAGCGCACAGGATTCACTTACTTTGTTTCTCCAGGACTGTGAATGTTTGATTGGTGTAAAGACAGAAGAAATTTTAACTGTGTATTATCATCTTAAGCACCGCGAGAGCCATAATACATAATATTCACTTTTCAGTCATGTGGAACATCTACCATTCCCACAGCTCAGTGGTGGCTTTTTACACTCAGAAGGAAATGATGAGCACATTGTCTTTGTGTATAATTGTGATTTCAAATTTTATGGGAAATTAAACCAGTAAATTTCAAAGTATTCACATCCTTTTTCTTGCTTCCATATAGGATTGCAGGATGACTTCATAAATGTCCATTTAGATCTTCAGGATGTGAAATTAGAGTATGTGTTGTACTATGCACAGAGTTTGGGAGCTTGCACACTTTCTAAGAGATCTGTGTGAATGAGCTATTTTACAGACTCTGCCAGCTCAGAGAATAAAAATGCAGTTTAATAATCCATTTATTTAAAAAACAGTCTGACACACTATTTTCATTAGAAATGATATTTATAAATGTCTTGTGAAGTAAACCTATGCGCTGACTTATAAATAGTAATTTTCGGGTCTTATGTTGCTGACTGTTATGATGCTGCTGAGCTTTTTTTTACTTAATGACTATTTTGTGTCACACATCATCTGTTTCTGTCCACTAAAATAACCTTATCCTTCTTGATCATATCAAAACAGCACAAGTATGTGAAGTAATCAGGAAAAAATAGATCAAAAAACAATTATTGCTTTGCTTTTTGGTGTGTGTAAATGTTGCCGTTTTCCACTCTATGCAGGGTTTGTACGCTGTCTCCAGCCAGTCCTGGTGTCCAGAAAGGACCCAGACTCCAGGAAGAATACAATCCAGGAAATTGAGAGCAGAGCCAAGTCAGGAGGCCACTGGCCACAGGTTTGTCAAACAACACAAACAGAATTGTGGAAACCTCGTATGTGCACCTCAGGATGTTGGTTTGGCCTCATAGTTTCTTTTGTCAATTTCGGAGACGAATCTATAAATATGGTTCTTTTTTTAAACTCTGTCCCTGAAAGAGCAAACCTGTAACCAATGTTAACTTGCATTACTTTAAAAGCTCTCTACATATATACTAAGTATCAGCAGCAAAATTGATGGAAAGGATAAAAATCACATGATTTAAACATTCAGAAATGATGCTTTGCTCCTCAGCTTCTGATATTTCCAGAGGGAACGTGCACAAATCGCTCATGTCTGATCACTTTTAAGCAAGGTGAGTTCTCTTTCCTACAGAATACTTCCTCTTTCTGCTGCTGCTTAAAGCATTTCAGACATTTCATTTGAATCTTATCTACTGAGCAGCAAGACTGAACTGCTGGAAGATGCTTAATGATGCTCACTTCCAGCACTTCTAAGTATGATGGGCTGAACTGTGCACAAGTCTGTCCTATACAGATGTTTGCAATGGTGCTATTCAGGATTACATTATCTTTAAGTTTAAGAGAGACAGGTTCCAGTATTTTCTAACTGTATAAGACACTGGAAAATGAGTTTGGTTGGTTCCACTTTGGCAAAGCAACACTAAGGATGGGTTAAGACTTTTGAACAGAACTGCGGTTTCTGCATCAGCTGCTTCTGAGTGAAATGGGGACGTCACTATCTTTAAGTGCTCATCTTTCATTCTTCTATACAGATTCCACAACTTCTTGTCTTTCATGCTGTGTGTACTTCGCTCCACCTATAGGTGCCTTTATCCCAGGGGTCCCTGTGCAGCCTGTGCTTATTAGATATCCCAACAAACTGGTGAGTCCCTGCAACTGTAATACACTGTTAAAAGAAGCCTCGTTCTGGTGTCACACTTCTATGAATCATTTTGATTCTGATTTTTTTCCCTTTTTGTCCTCTAGGATACGGTCACTTGGACTTGGCAAGGTTTCAGCTCGTGAGTTTGATTTAAAAGACTAACTTTGCTGATGTTTTCTGTTCACTGTATTCTGCATGTTTTATGAAAGTATATGCAAGGTTGTGTTTGTTTTTGATTTTTACATGTCGGCTACCTTTTACACTGCTTTGCCTAAACAAACAGTCCCAGCCTCTAATACTTGGACAGCTTTTATCTTTGGCGACACACAATAACCTTTTTTTTTTTTTTTTTTAAATAGGTAATGCAGGGTCACAACATTTATTTCTGTCCGGAGTTGCCTTGATTATTCTTCTGCATCTTTTGTTGCTGATGCAACAGTTGGGAATAATGTGTGAAAATGATGTCTCCTGCTCCCTGAACCACTCTTGTAATTTCAACTGGCGTTGTCCTCTTGGAATAAGCCACAATTTTTTTTTTTTTTTTTTTTCACGATCCGAATTTATTTTTCTGGTGCACAAAGATTCTGACCAGCTGAAACAACCCCAGATAATAATATTATCCTCACAGACTTCTATGATAGACTATAGGCATGGTGGGTGTATCACTTCATCTGCTGTGCTTCCTACCCTGATGCTGCCGTCACTCTGAAACAGGCTAAATCAGGACTGACATTTTTTAGTTGTCCCAGTGTCCAATCCTTATGTTCAAAAGAAAGATTTACAGTATTTAAATTAGCTTCACTGATAAGTATTTGTCTGAGGCCACACAGCTTGAATTCTCTGCAAATCGATCACATGGAAATGTTATCACTTTGACTGAACACTTCTCATGTATCTTATACATACTGGTTATAATGGTCAGATTTCACCAAAAATGTGAGTTATCTTTGGTCACGATCATTAAAACGTTTGACCACATTTCTTCCTCAAGCATATTAGTTTACCACAATCTTTCCAGGTTTTAGAAACACATTATTAACCCAGTTTCAGTATTTTGTACCATTCTCTTGCAGACTTTCAAAACAAGAACATAAGTATGTTGACACTACTTGGCTGAAGGGGACCTAGTAATTTTTTTTTTCTTTATTAACGTTGTATTAATCCTTCTAGGAAAATGTAATATTGTAACTCAGTCAGACTGTGTGTAGTCACTTTAAAAAGTCATTGTCTGTAGCTGTCTATGTTCCTGTGGACCTGAAGAAGCCAGCTGGAAGGTCTATGCGGGTTGTGAAATTCACATGAAAGTTCTGGACACATGTGGTTGTGAATGTGAACCGTTAAATAAGATCTACGCCAACTCAGAATCAGAATTGAACAAAACAGCTGGTAGTTTGAATCTTTGTTTATGGACTGAGAAGCACCTTACTGCATCAGTTAGGTCTTAAATATAGTAATCACCGCTTTAGTTTACCAGTTTGTGTTTTTGTCTTTTTTTTTTTCTTCTTTCTTTTAGGCCAGGTAGTGTTTTAGACCGTGAACACTGCTTTAACAACTGCTTGTTTTGCAGGAGTCTTGAATGAATGTTCAGACTATCATGACTGTACTCTGTGCAGGAAGACGCTGCTGCTTCTAACGCTGTCCCAGCTCTACACCACCGTGGAGATAGAGGTACCTGCAATTCCACACTTCAGTGGTGAACACAGCGTTTTGGTGCCTTCAGAACTCGCACATGATGTGTTTTTCGGGCTTTCACACAGAGGTGCAGAAGCTTAATTTCTGCTGACCTTCCTTGGAACCTCCTCTTCTGTTTGTTCTGTTTTCCAGTTCCTGCCGCCGCACGTCCCCACAGAGGAGGAGAAGAAAAGCCCCACTCTGTTTGCCAGCAGAGTGCGAGAAACTATGGCCCAGTGAGCGTTCATTAGTGATATGCTTGATGTGACTTATGGAAAATACTTTGTGCTGATGAAAGGTGCTATACAAAACACCTTCCTTGCTTTGAATTGCACGCGTCCCTGGAGAACACGGTAAAACAAAGTTCAACAGGGAAGTGAAAAAAGGATATTTCTGCAAGTAATAGATTAAATAACCATAATCATCAGTTTGCAGTGAGTTTTGTTATGCCGTTGCTTTGATCTACCTGATCTTTGACACGTCTTCCTTGCTTACTCTGTCTCGTACCTCTAACTTCAAACAAGCATCCACCGTGGCTGACTGCTAAGCAAACCTTCTGCTTTCAGTGCTTTGAGAGTTCCAGTTACAGACCACACGTACGAAGATTGTCGCCTGATGATCTCGGCTGGCGAGCTGACACTGCCCATGGAGGCTGGCCTGGTTGAATTCACCAAAATTAGTCGCAAACTCAAGTAAGACCATCTCATGTTAGCACAGTTACTAACCATGCACAGGAGTCACGACTTACAAATGGTAATAAAATATTTAATAACAAGAAGTGTCTTTGTGGTGCTTTTATCACTTAGCTTGAAGTGGGACAACGTGAGGAAGGAGCTTGAGGGTTTTGCAGCCATTGCCAGCTCCTGCAAGGGAGGACGTATAACCATTAATGAGTTTGCCACGTTTCTGAAGATACCTGTCAATCCACTCCTCGAGGAGCTGTTTGCACTGTTTGACAGGGTGAGCACCCAGAAATCAAATATTTGGTCACCTCATTGTTTCTTATATCACCAGCTCACCTCAGACCACTAACTAGCAGTACTTTAAAAGACTAAATACTTAGGTTGTTTTTTTTTTTTCAGTAAGTCTTGGTACATGATGAAAAAGTTCATTCAGCAGTTTTCATCATTGGGCGGAACAATGGTGCATGATTTTACATCGTACAGATCAGTGCAGAGAGGCTAGTGATGGAGCGGGCTGAGGTTATATACAACCTGTAAGCAAATAATTGTTTCAAAATAGTTTGGATTCCTTCCCCGGAGTCATAACTCTCCTGTACTCTAAAATTCTATTTGACTATTTATGGACTGCAGGGCGAAAGCATAAAATATAAGTTATTAGCCAACATTATAATCTGTGCTTTTTGCCTTTCTAGAACGGAGACGGCACCATTGACTTTAGGGAGTATGTTATTGGCGTGACTATCTTGTGTCGACCAGCTAATACTGAAGATGTTCTACAAATGGCTTTCAAGGTAGGCTGTGCACATTTATGTACTTCTGCAGACTGCAGGCTTTTGTACTGGAGTGAATATTTTATACAACTGCTATTGGTATCAGCTTTATACGATCTACGAAAATGATGCATAACAGTTCTGTAAAAGTAGGGATGCCATCTAAAATATAATTAAAGAATTTAATGCAATGATTTGCAAATCTTATAAACCCATAATTTATTTCTAATAGAGCACAAAGAACATAGCAGAGGTTGAGACTGAGACATTTTGTCATCTTATGGAAGATATTTGTTCATTTTGACTTTGATGGCAGTGACACATCTAAAAAACAAACAAAAAAAAAGTTGTAATAGAAAGATTTTGATCATTGTGTAGCATCCTCTCTTCTTTTACCAACTGTCTGTAAACATCTGGGGAATTAGGAGACTAGTTGCTGGAGCTTTAGAAGAGGATTGTTGTCCCATTCCTGTCTGGGTGCAAGATTCTAGCTGCTCAACAGTCCTGGGCCTTCATTCTAAGTATTTTGTTTTTATGATGCTCCAAATGTTTTCTACCGATGAAAGATCTGGACTGCATGTAGACCAGTTCAGCACCAAGACTCTTCTGCTGAAAAGCCATTCTGTCATAATAGATGCATTAAGTGGTTATCATTGTCTTGCTCAAATATACAAGGCCTTTCCTGAAAGCGACACTGTCTTAAACCTCTGTGAACTCTTCAGCATTGATGGAGCTTTTCCAGATCTGTAAGCTGCCGACACCATCGGCTTTTGAACTGTCCACTGATAACAAGCTGGATGATCCCTCTCCTCTTAAGTCTACAGGGCACAGTGTCACTGTTTCCAAAAAGAATTTCACATTTTGATCCATCTGACTGTAGAACCACACGTTTTCATTTTGCGCCAGACCATTTTAGATACTGGTCCAGAGAAGACAGCAGTGTTTCTGGCTCGTGTTCAAATATGGCTTCGTCTTTGCGTGATATAACTTTAACTTGAGCATTTGTGGATTACACGGTGAACTGTGTTCACTTTGAACAGTAATTTTTGGAAATGTTCCCAAGTCCATGCAGTGGTGTCCTGTAGAAAATCATATCGTTTTTTAATGCAGTGCTGCCTGAGGCCTGTCAATCATGCACTCCAGTTTTGACATTCAGCCCTTGCACACTGACACTCCTCCTGATTCTCAGACTCTTTTGACGACACTATGTATTGTAGATGTCGAATCTTCAAACTCTTTTCAATTTTGCATTGAGGAACATTTTTCTGACATTGTTGCGCAATGATTGGTGAACATCTGCCCATCTTTATATCTCTGAAATGCTCCTTTTAAGCCCAATCATGTTACTGACCTGCTGGGAGCGAACCTAATTAGTTGTCAAATGTTTTCCATTTGTTTTTTATTTGGACCAATTACTTTTCCAGCTATTTGTTGCTGCTGTTCCAACTTTTTTGAGATGTATTGCAGCTGTCAAAGTTAAAATTAGCTAATATTTTCCATGAAATTATAAAATGTCTCAGTTTCAGCATCTTATGTGTTCCTATATTCTATTGGGAATAAAAATGTGGCTTTCTGAGATTTATGAATTATTGCATTCTGTTTTTATTTATGATTTATACGGTGTCACAACTTTAATGGAATAGGACAAATTTGGCATCCTTATATACTTCATGCCCTCTGCCATATGCTTTCCTACTCATATCTAAGTTTTTATAACATTTTCTGAATTTCTGAGCTGTTGAGACAAACTGTATTTTACACAAACATATATTGCTGACATGTACAATGGATACAAACTATAAACAGATAAATGTTAAAATGCAAAAAGTAATGAAAAAAGAGTGAGCTGCTAGCGCTGTCTCTGCCCGTGTCTAGCAGTGAGCAGCAGCACGACTGTAGGAAGAACAGAGGCAGCATTCAGAGAGCCATGGATAATGTCAAGTTAACAAAGTGTGTCTGTTTGCTGGCCATAAGGTCAGATGGAGTTCTGGACAAAGAGCTTGTGTTTATTCAAGGCAGCTGCAAAGCTAATTTTTGTTTGGCTTATTTATCAAATGTTATTCTACCATATTTTATGTCTACTGCTCTATCTGGTTTTTGTTTATTTATTTTCATAATTTCTTATCATTTTCTTTTCTTTTTCTTTTTTTTTGGCCCTTGAGCCTGCGAACAGTTGAAAGGCACATCTGAACGTTGCTTGTTCTCTTGCTTGCAGCTGTTTGACACAGATGATGATGAGAAAATCACCCATGAGGAGTTCACTGCTCTGCTGCGTTCTGCTCTGGGTGTGTCAGATCTAAACATGACCAAGCTCTTCAAGGAGATTGATGCTGATGGCTCCGGTTTCATCACCTTCAGTAAGTTCATTCTCCCTCAGGGCAGAGGTCTAAAGTGAAGCTCCATTTCAGTGTTTAATGGAGATGCATTAGGCCCCTTTTTTTTCTCAAGTAAACATAATTTCCTGACGTGTAAATGAAATGTCTTTGACATATTTTGCCAAAATACCTCTGAACAAAATATACTAGTAGAAGGAGAAAAAAAATAGATTTTTCGATGCATCGAGATTCGGCTTTGAACGATTCTGAATTGATTATTAAATGTCAAAGCATCGATAATCTAAATCTGTCGTAACATAACACATCTGGGAAAAAAGCGGAACTTAATTGTGCAGCGTGCCGCCCATCACCCGGACAATTTATTAAGAGCACTCAATCATGGCAGATTCGACAAGCTCTGACTGCAATAAAAGCTGTTTTGATGCACTTTAGCTTCTGTAAGGTTGACGGTGCAAGTGATTTAGGCAAGAGCCATGCCATATGTAAGCTGTGTCACACTGAGATGAAATACACTGGTAACACAACAAACATGAGAAATCACATCGTACGCTTCTATCTTGAGGAAGAAAAATGGCCAGCAAGTGTTGTCGCTACGAGCGGTTCTACCAACCAGAGAACCATTAAACAAGAGTTTATGAAACTTACACCGTCCTCGTAAAGGGCTAAAATCATCACAAAGCCTGTTGTAATATTTACTGCAAATGATTTAAGGCCGTATTCAGCAGTGAAAAAAGAGGGGTTTCGAACTCTGCTGCATCCACTAGAACCAAGATACTGCATCCCTTCTCGTTGATATTTGACTGACACGTCCATCCCATCCGTTATTATATACAGTCATTGATCCCAACACTCTACAGCCAAACCGGGCATCAGTAGTGAAAGCATAGCTGATGTAGCATAGCATGTTGCATGTGACGCTTAGACATCTATCACCACTGAATCTTAGTCACCATAATTTGTTTACTGAAGTCCTAAAACACTCTTGCGGGGCTTAAAAAAAAAAAAAAAAAAAAATAGATAAAATAAGTATAATATATATTATTTTGGTACAGTAAAATATTTTTCCGAATAGCTATTGTTTACTTTAATAAAAGGTAATGTAAGTAAATTCATATATTGTTTCTGTTACATATGCACCTTTTTTTTTTCTTTTTTTCTTTTTTTTTTTAAATAAAACGTAGAAGTGGTCCAGGATCCCTCGGTGAGTGTTGCTAAAAGGTTTGGTAAAATACATCCATTCTAGATGCACCGATAATCGATGAATCGAATCGTAGCCCCCTGAATCGTAATTGAATCAAATCACGAGGTGCCTATAGATTTCCACACCTAAAATACACTGAACAAAAGCTGTGTTATCAATCATGACTCGCATTTGTTCTGGAACAGTTTTAGGTGGAGTCAGTCACTATCCATCCGTCTCTTTAGCCGTGTCGTATTATTTGCCATCAGTGTAGTTCTTCTGAATTGGAAATATGTGCAGTAAATTTGTGGTATTTTATCAACCTCACTTTTACTTCCACATATACAATGAAGGATTTATCTTTTGATTTATTTTATGTGCACATCTGCTTGTGACTCCTTAGATGAATTTCAGGCTTTTGCCACGACCCACCCAGAGTATGCCAAGCTCTTCACCACCTATCTGGAGCTCCAGCGATACCAAGCGATCCAAGAAGCAAGCCCGGGTGATCTGGAGCTGGCCGGTCAGAACAGTCCAGAGGGAAGCAATGAGGACAGCACATCTGACAAAAAAGAGGACTAAAGCTGAAAATAAAAATAACCTTTACACAGAAGCGTTAGGAGGAAAAACACAAGGCTTCCATCTGCCACCTTGTTTAAGTGGAATTAGCAACCTTGAGTCAAGGTTTAATTTTTGCTTCTTTTTTTCCCCATTATTAGTGCCTTATAGAGATCTTCATAAGAACTTGTCTAAGTCGCAAGTAATGTTCTATGTCCACTAGAAGAAAAACAAGCAAAAGAAAAAAAATCTTGTCATAGGATCAAATTATCATTGTGTTTTAAGTAATTGTCTTAACCCTGGAAATGTTAGAATTAACGTAGATACTGTTTAGATGATAAACATCACTTCAGTGACCTTTTTTGTGACTTTACTCTTTCGTACACTGAGATGAGCATAGCCTTGTGTACTTTAGACTCATGTCTTTGTGGCTTTTCTGTAAATGGGAAGAAAATTTGCCAAACCAACACATTTTTCAATACAAGCAAGTTTTTTTTTGCTGCTTCTGTATTGTAGTTTAATTAGTGATCAGCAAGCTTTAGCAACATATTTCCATTCTGGTAACCCAGAGATGTTTTCTGTATTGATGTTATGTTAACAACAAGCATAGATGCTGTGCATTACACTTTTTCCAGCGCTCAGGGACGCAGACCTTGTAAAACTGGTGTATAATTAGCCAGAGGTTTGCTCTGCATGTGTATCTATTTGCATTTCTACAGAAGAATGCTGTTGCTGAGACAGCAGTGGATCTGTGCAGCTTTAAGTTTACTAAAGAAAATCAGCCACAGAAAATAGGGCAATTTGTGAGCAAAAAGGCAACAGTGCGTCTTCGGAGCAGCGTATCCCGGTGAGGTGCGCTTTGAGATTAACGAGAGGCATTGTTATTTATTTAGCAGGGCACATTATGTGAGTTTTTTGTTAACACTGCAAAGTTTGCATTTTAAAATAAAACAAGATTACAATAAATATTCTTTCCTTGGTTGTGTTTATTTTGCATTTATCACTTAGGAAACTTGTAATGACTTTTTTAGACTTTGTTCATAATTAGAGGCAAGTGCAAGTGGAAGGGCTGCTGCTAGACTGCATCTCTAAAACCACCACAAGGTGCCAGCAGTTACCTGTTACAGTCCTAGTCAGTGCTCTGCTCTTTAAATGCCTGTGAGCTTTCATTTATGCTCCTTTGTCATTTGTTGGGAAGTGCCCATTAAAATATGATTTGGGATTAAAGGAACACGTTAGTTCTTGTCTCTGTAAATATTTCACCAAACTTCAGCAGCGGGGAATGATGGCTTTTAAACCCCTACTGGATCAAGGTATTCTTTTTTTCATGTAAATTTGATATTTTTCAAAAGAATTTAAATTTTAAGTATACGAAGAAAATATTAAAGTTGCAGCCAGCTGCATCTGTGTAGTATTGTGTCACGGCAGATATTGGATGTTAGGACAGAGTGTCACTGTGAGGTATGAAAATAATCACTCCTGTTATCATCTTTATGCTTTCACAATAGTAAAAATGAAATTGTAAGCCTACTGTCGAAACTAAGTACTTCAAGAACCCATATGTTATTTTCCCTCAAAGCCATGAAGATCTAAGCAGTGTCCAATGATGTCATTTTCATCTTGATGACCTTGTGATTTATGTGGTTAAAAATTGTGCATGATCTATTTTTTTCATCCAGCTTCTGCATGACCTCCACCTGTTATCACTAAGAGGCAGGAAAAGGATTGACTCAGGGTATTATGTACTGTATGCTTGGTGAAATATTTCAAGCAAACTTTTTTTTTTTATAATGTGTGTAATTCTCAAACTGAAAATGTTTCATTTATCTGTAATTAAAAAAAATAAGATGAATAGCTTTCCTGTTTTTGTTTTGTTTTTTTTAAGATTGCTCATTACTTTTGTAGGAAATTGTTTCTGTGTCTCCTTAAAAACATTGATTTTCTTTGTACCCTTTACTGCAGAGCTGGACGTAATGTTGATGTATCTGCTAACGTAAGCCACTCTATATTCTTTATAGATAACAGCGCTTTCAAGTACCCAGAAACACACACACACAGAAAATGTAACCTTGCTGTACATCCACTGCACAGAAGAAGCAGAAAATGAAAGATGCAGCCAGGGTGTCCTCATTAAAAGCCTGCTGTTAGACAAACTGTGATTACCAGCTGTGATTTCCACGTTCAATTTGTTTTAACCTTTTGAAACGTACAGAGGCTCATTTCATTTTGATCAAAATTAATGAGATGGCATGTAATCAATTAAATCACATTGTTACCTTGCTTACAACAGTTTGACTCCTTCTCTACCCACAGCCCCTGCTCTCCTCTTTGCCCCCACGCCCATCCTTCCTCCCGCTTTCCCCTGGTTGAATATTGCTGTATCCATTTCGGCCCTGCCTGGAGGGTGATCCTGTCGCAGTAGATTGTGGGAGACATGTGTTGGTAATTTGATTTGGTCTCCTCAGGACCTGAGTGAACGACCAGCCTCTGTTTGTGAGTACAAGCTGGACACAGACCTCATACAAATGGAGGACTCACTGTGTCAGGCTGGAGGATAAGGTCAGAACCAACAGGCCTCATCTGTAAGTTGATGTGGCACAACTGCATGCATCCTCTTAACCAAAAGGCAAAATATGGACACACCCTGGCAGAGTTTCACTTTCTGCCTCACCATTAGGTTCAGCTGTCAGTATACGAGGCAAATACAAGGAACAAGCACAGGTTGCATGTGTCTTTTGTCTAAATTATGTATGTTTTAAGCACTCTTCATCTATACAGCGTATGCAGTTCAAAGACTTAGTTTGAAGATAGGTATTAAAAAGTAAAAATGAAAAGGAAGGTGATTGTGCATCGTTAGCATGAGGATGTTTTCAGAATGTTACATAAGAGGAAGAAATCAACATTATTTTAGCCTCACGTTCCTATAGAATTGACTTTCCTGCCTATAACAACAGGATACCTGGGTGTGTATATACACTCCCTTGACCCTGTCTTTGTCCGACATCACAATCGTGGATGTTGGGTTTCAGGAGGTCAGCACAATGTACAGAATCATTGGCTCGCGGGTTACAGAAATGTTATTTTTTAATGGGCAGGATTTCCAAGCAAGAGACATTACTAAAAATTCTGGAAAAAACAAGGAAGTGTTGGAGCTGAGGAAAAGCTATTTTCTCTGATCCTCACATGTCTGAAACGCCGCCTTGAAAAGGTAAAGTCACACTGTAAGTTCTGAATGTCATGGTCGTATCAGTCATGGCATTCCTCTGTGAGGACGAGTCCACTGCTTTCGGAGCATGTGAAACTGCACTCTGCAGAAAATTGCGTTGTGATGAGAGCACTTGCAAGCAAACATCTGTACAGTGCTCACATCTGGTACCACCCTTGACTCCTGCAGGCTTGAGCCTGGCAGCTTGTCTCTTTCAGCTTTTCTGGGAGTTTCTCCAAACCTCATTGTTAAGCTTCCTCACTGCACCAAATGACACCTTGTTGATTTTTTCTCCCCATTATTCTCTCAGGAAAATGATTGTTCCTTATTTCCCGTGTGATGGTTTATAGGAAAGGTCCTGATGAGGGCAAATTTGAGAAACTGTGACACCAAGGTTTTTTTTCTGACTCAGGTTTTTGAGTATTTCACTTCTGTGTGTTTAGTTCTCTTTATTTATTTATTTTTTAAATGGCAGGCAACAACTTTTCATGTGGAGACATTTCGTCTTTTACTTGCAGTACTGGGTGTCCTAGTGTATAGTTTCCACATTCAAATTCAGCCCTGTGCATTCCATGTGACAAGAAAAAACATGTTCAGACAGTGTAACCAGTGTTTCTCCTGTTACTGCTAAAGCTTCCTATATGGCGCCGTGCCCACGTGCGTGAACTGATTGGGACTCTGCAGATGCACATGCATTTCCATACACAGCACCTTTAGGGTCAGCTGCTCTGAAGCTTCCCACAGGCAGGTAATCAGTGGACTTTGTAGAGATGTGGATAATAATTCTCCTGAGCAGTCTTCCCCAAAGCAAGTGTTATGTTATTCTTTTTCTCTTTTTTCAGCTGAACAGGAGGCACATCCGTAGTCAGTCACCTTACTCAGCTCATTCAGTTACAAATTTTTGGCTGCACGTGCTGCAGAGAGACATGCTAGACCCTTTAAGATGAAGAAATTTACATTGCACAGGCCTTGCAAATAAGTGTGATGCGTTAAAATGTTTACATCTGCTGAACACTTTGTCTTCATCGTCCTTTCATAGTGACAAATGGACATTTGTCTCCTGGAGAGGATGTAAAACCAGTGCAAATCTAATCTTTAACTGATTTCTGTGGCACTTGTTAATCAGTCACAGTCATTATTTTTCCTTCAAGCACTCCCTTAGTTCAAAAATCAGCCATGCTAATCCTCCTGCTGTCAGGCCTCCCTTTTTGTGCCCCATTAATTACTCTCCACAATTCACACTGAACTTATGTGTACCCCCTGTTGTCTCGTAAAAGAATGCAGCCTAGTTTAAGATAAAACTCTGACATGAAGGAAACAGATATAACAAACATTCCAGGTTATTATTCTAAACAACAATAGTGTCTGGGTTTGGGGGGGGGGCTTCTAAAGGTTTTTGTTTGTTTTTATCAGCAAATGTATGTGGTATACAGTGAAAGAACACAGCTGGGATTCTTAAATCTTAGCAGAGTCGTAGAAAGCCCAGTATAAGAGGCTTTATCACAATGCTACTTTAATGATGCCTGGAGAGATTTAAACTAGAGATTTAATGTGGTGCACAAGAAAACAAAGTCCACTCCATGTTAATAACATGACCTGTCTGTCACAGAGCAATGACCTCTTAGTATTATTTATTTATTTAATATGTGAGGACAAATGTTTCTTTTCCATCAAAGCAGTTCCAGTACTGTGATAACTTTGAACCAGTTCTTGTTGTTTTGACGGCCGAAGGACTGATTACGGACAAGAAACTCTGATGATAGTGTAACTGACTCTTTGTTTATCCAGAGTGAAAAAAACTATTTGTATCAAGGGCTAAGGGCTGGATTATAGGGACCAGTTTAACCATCAGGTGGCATTGCACAGCACTTAGTTGATGCGACGCACAGTGGTTTTGAAACAGGTAACATCTGGTATGAGCAGAGAACCAGAGAACATCGTGTAGTCACATCATATTAACACGTTAAAGAACCAAGTCAAGACAGGTTGGACACTGCAGGACAAGTCAGTTTGGCATGTTTTCGCTGAAAGATTCACTGAGGTCGTGCCACGCGGTGCGTTTTTACTCTCAGACTTTCAGATGTGTTATCTTCAGTGTTCATCTCTCCCAAAGGATGTGGCATGTATCCGACTTTCTTTTCAAGCAGCTCATTTTCTATACATCTATCCAGCACATCTGGAAAGCTAGGAAGAGTTTACTTCAAGAGTTACTGTTGCTGTCTATGAGATTTTTTTTTTTTTTTTTTTTGCTCTTTTTACTTCCTTTTTTCCCCAAAATACAACACGGACGGGCTGGTAGACTTTTTTTCTTTT
>JBAMYA010000018.1:16015501-16039824 GCA_037176975.1 Arrhamphus sclerolepis | reverse complement strand
TAAGCATAAAGATGTGCTTAAATTGCAAAATAATACTTCTGTTGGCATTGCTGTCTATTCCAACACTTCAGTTCCTATTCAGATCGTTTGTTTGTATTTCCAAGTTTTTCAGCCAGGCACAAGGTCGGTTAACTGAGACTCTTGAGTCATAGCACAGCAGAATGGGAGCATCATTTTGGAATCTATTTTTCCTAGCATAGCACTTGTATTGTCTCCCAACTTGATTAGGATTATGTTGTGTGGGACCCCAATGTTTAAATTCCAATCATTAATTGGTTTCAGTGAATGATGATCCGTACGGTCCTCTTGTAGCACCGTCATCACAACTGTTCCACCTCTGTTCCGCTCTGAACATGGCAGAGATCAACTTACACTTGTTCCATTTCACAAAATATCATATGCTTTAAAATTGCTGAACTGATTGTCACTATTAAGTTTCATTCACTTCAGACTGTTGCGTCACTGGTTGTGACTGGAACCCATATAACAAGTTTGGTTGATGCACGATACGTATTTTTTGCCATCCACAGACAAATTAGAATAATCTTAACAAAACCAAGGTTGCCTGCAGCTTTGCTGCTTGGATACCTACAAAAAAAACGCAAGTATTGATGAAGTTACAAAGCAGAGAACAGTGGTATCTTGAGGTTTTGCCAATTTTACCACTCGTTTGTGAGTTTGGCATTCACAAGTATGGACCATGTGCAGAGTAATTATACTCCCTGAACTCTAAATCAAGGCTACAGAAACACCTTCACCATTTATGAACCAGTTTGACTGTAGGCTTGTATCTATCAGACTTGCATGTATTGACATCACAGGTCAGTTCATGCACCCCGTCCCACCCACCTTTAGCCCCTAAAGTAATCACACTGAGCTCCATCCTTTGCTCGTCATTAGCACACATCAAAGATAATATGTTTTGCTGTAAGACTCAGCAGGTTAACGTTCCACTGCTTTGATTCAGATTCCACTCTCCATGAAAAACAGGCACAGCAGCTTATAATGCTGTAAAAGTTACACTGTTTTCTGCCACCGGCTACAAAGGAGAGAAAAGTCAAAGGAATTCACACAACTTTATGAAACACTAGAACTATGTGGGGCTGGGCAATTAATCGAAACCGATGTTCAGAACCAATAATCGATGTGATCTGGCTCATGTCAATTATTTATCTCCAGTCATCCTTTAATTTCCACCTATCCAGATTTGGGTTGCGGGGCGTTGATTATTTATCTTCTTAAAATATTCATTTAAACATATGTAGTTAAACTCTGTGCTTCATTTCACTTTTTTTCCCAAAGATATGTGCTCTTTTGTAAGAGAAATATACCACTTTTAATAATTGATTATATTTGCAGCAAAATCCTCGTCAGTGATCTTTGAGGAGACAAAAAAAGATACAAATAAAGTGATTCATAAATAGTAATCAAGATTTTTTCAATTAATCGTGATGCTGATCTCATATCACTCAGCCCTAGTATTGTGGTTTTTTTTTTTTTAACTGTACTCAGCTTTGTGCATTTGTAAAACATGTTACATAATAATTTGGGTCAGCCATGGATCAGTGGGTAGAATCCGTTGTCCTCTAAGCAGAAGGTCGACAGATCGATCAACCTAGCCCTGTTAGGAGTATCTTTCAAAAGGACGCTGGTCCCTGCATTACCCCTAATGTGCTCATTGAGGTATGAGTGTAGGAATCAAAGCGCTGCTGCATATAGAGTAGCTATGTAACAGAAGTGTTGAGAGTGTGTTTGTGTGAATGGGTATGTGCGAAACGGATGGTAAAGAGCTTTGTAGATCCTGCAGGTTAAAAGGTGCTCTAACCAGGGGCCCACACAGCAGGGCTGTGGCACCATTTGTTATGGAAGTTGCTTCGTCACAATATGAACCACCAATCAGTTCCCTCCCGCTTGCTACACAGGTAAGCCACATGCTTTGAGACAGTCCCCATCCACTGCACAAATTCATTGGCCAGCTCAAGTTGTTTAGCTGTAACTTGTGTGGCTGACACTCGCATTGAAGTGTGAAAGCTGGAAAAGTCACCCAAAATTCAACAGCCCTTTACAAGTCTGGTTCATTCTACAGTTTGGACTGAAGTTCTTGCATGAATTAGTTAAAACAATAACAAACATGTATAAATGCCATGGCGTCCCAAAGCACCCAGGAAAGTTTTTTTTTTGTTTTTTTTTTAAGATTTTGTGGCTCTAGTAGCCTTTTTCAGAGTATGGAGACAGGAAATAGAGCAGAGAGAGAATGGGGAGGACATGCAGTAAAAGGTTGCAGGCCTGGAATCGAACTTGCGACTGCGGCAGGAGAACTGTAGCCTCAGTGCATGGGCCACCTGCCCACTGCACCACTCAGCACCCCAGATTGATTATGTTCTGATGCATCTAGTTGAGCTTAAAAGTCAAAAAAGTAAGGTGAAAGCCACAGCTCCAAAATAACCATTAAAAAAAAAAAATAACGAGGAGAAAAGATTATGTGGATACATTGAAGCTATACCTTAAGATATTGGCCAAAAAGCTAAAGTGGCACAAATTAACTTTAGTAATTTTTAGCTCGGAGGACCCAATGTCCAAACTTTACTCTTGTGCAAAGAGGATCTGCATTTAATGGGTCATACCTGTCTTATCTTACATCTGTGACAGAAGCTTATGTCAGACATTTTCCACACTTGGTTGTTTAATTAAGTTATGATGAAAAAAAAGTGATTCATTTGATTTCATCTTTGCACTGTAGAATGTTTTAGGATTGTCAGTGTACTGGAATGGTGGTGCAGTATAGAAATGTTGTGGTTTGACCCTCAGCTTGCCCAGAAGTGAAAGTGTGGGTACATTTTGCATTCCAAGTAAACAAATTGCCTTATTCAACTCCTGTTCATGAGTAATAAACCAGTAAATCAATCAATGTCTGTTCCAGTTTTAAAATTGCTATACTTTAAAGTCATGAAAAGCAGAAGTTTCTTTGCCTTTCAGTGTGGTCAAACTGAAATATTATTTCAATGTGGAGACAGTTGTGCAACAGGCACTGGGATTTTAGACATGTAATGTCTGAATACTGTGGACGACAAGCAGCTCATCATACCATTAGTCACATATATCGGTGCCTTCACAGGGATTCAATTTATAAAATCAAAGGAAGCAAATAAAGTGAGAAAAAATGATTTACTAGTATAGTAACTTCCAGTCATTTTCTGGCTTCCCCTAGCATCTTAACCTAACTTAAACCATCAGAAATGGGCTCAAACCTTTGCCTTAAATCAAAGCTGTCAGACCTCACAAGTATGATGGGGCTCTCTGGCCGCACAAAACGTAAGAAAACATGCCCACTCACATATCCACACAAATACACCCACATATCTCATTTACATAAACACACCACCTCCAAATGCCTGTTAGAAGGCAGAGAATTCAGCACCGATTATCTATAATCAGGACTAAATTCTCTGCCTTTCAGTGTTAAAGTCTTAACTGTTTATTAAAGAGGAAGTTTAGCAAAGAGGCTTTTTTTCTTATATCCAAGGTGCTAATGAACAGTGATATTGTTTTTCTAATCCACAAGGTTCTCACAGTTGCCTTTGGAGTTATTTCTCTTTTGCCCTCTAATGCACTCCCGCTTACTCTGTTAGAAGTTAGCCATTTAAAAAAATATGTGTATATTGCAGAAAAAGCCTCAGTACTGAAATAGTTTTGTACAAAAAAATCTAATCTGATGACTAACTGCATTTTCCTCTGTCACACCAACCAACTGCATGTTCTCTTTCACCACATGCAGAAATCTCTTTGGACTTCCCCTGTTTCTCCTGCCTGGTAGCTCATCCTCCTCCTATCAGTGTTTCACTATCACTCCTCTTTAAATATACTTTCTTTTGGAAAAGAACAAAAACAAAACTTGACAACATGTCAGTGTGTTGCATCTGTCTTGGACATGGATCAGATCTTTTTAAAATTTTAAACAAATGAATCGCGACACAAAGTGAATCTGTCAAGACATTGCATCTAAACATGAAAGAACTGGTAGCAAGTGTGTTTCTGTTTCTTTTGAAAGTTTTAAACCATATTGCTATTACAAATAACTTAAGTACTCATGACTGAGTGGACCTTACATGGAAACCAATACTGCCTCAACTGGCTAAACTGGCTGAAGGCCACATATACTGTTCTGTAGACTCTGACCTATGTCTTCATCAAACCTTTGATTGTTGTTTGCACATAGTACATGCATAAAGTGTGTAGAGAGTGAAAATTACTCGTGTCCCTGACTAAGTTCTCTCCTCAGAGAGGACTTAATCACATTCAGCTCTTTGATCTTCCAGCTGTAGCTGTTAGCAGTTTTGGTGGATGACATGTCAGCTCATGCTGCTGCAAAGCCTGCTGTTCTTTGCACACAGTATTAATCTCGTATGCCTTCCTAACAGGCCGCTTAATCTTTAATCTTTTCAATTAGACATTTAATGTGAAGTTATTTACTATAGAGACTCCCACTGTCCCTTCAATACAAGACAGTGTTGCAGGGAAGCACTCATTAATCTGAAGTCCCTGCCAGGAAACTTATTTGTACTTCATTGCAATGTTGTTGTTTTGTTTTTGTTTTTCTTTTCTTAAATTTTTAACAACCATCAGCACCTGTCTCTTAACCAGAGTGAAAAGACCTTTCTTCCTATACTGTCTTCCATACTTATGTGGTTACATCAAGGCACCACTAGAGGGCAAAATTGAGATGCAATTGTAACTATCTGCAGAGACGCAACCAGAATTCAAATGAATACTTTCACTGACCACCTTGTTTTGCTCTTCTTGACAAAGGGAGAGTATTTGTTATTCTGCATAAGCACAAGTCCGCTTATTTAAATTATCTTGATTTTTCAGACACCCCAGCTCATGTTAATGTAGTGCTTATGGCCATGTGTCTATGGCTCAGAAAACATGTGATTATGCATCCATATACTTCCAAACTGACACTGGTAATTCAGTAGTATAGATCACGTATGGATACTTTAATAGTGAAAACTCACTGAGATACCTTCATTGAGCCTTTTTTTCCCCCATAAGCAGCCATGTATATTTTGAAACACTATCACCCTTCTGCATATAAAATGGTAGTCACCATAATAATTACATTTTAATATCAAGACATGTTTTAGGTTTAAGTTATGGAGGTTTTCAGGAAATGAATTTGAGCACAGTTCCCATGAAGTGTTTGCAGAACACCATGTCACAGAGTGAAAGGGTGGTTGTGTCCAGACTAATTACTGAGATGATGTCCAGTGTTCTCCAAAGCTGCTGTGTCTTTTTATGTGTATGTGTAAATGTGAATCAACACACTTTTCTCAGTTCTCCAACTCGCACCCACCCCTCCCTCTGCACACCATGTGTTAGATCAGGCCTCTGGATGAGTATTCACCCTGGGTGACCGGCTGTCCCGGATAGTAATAGACAATTCTCCAAGCCGGAGCTCACAGTGCTCTCTTTCAGACTGCACACAGCACATAACTATGCTTCCCCACAGCATTATTAGCAGCAGTGGTATACAGAACACAGGTGAGTGCAGACCTGCGTTCAAGGTCATCCAGCAAAGTTGAGAATATTTTTCTATTTCATGCCCGCCTGGTAAGTTGGCTAGCTTTTTGTAACAAGATTAATTTAGGCTTCAAGATACCGCTGTAGAAGTTTACATGCTCTAATAACTCGAGGTTAGGTAATTTCTTGCTAATGAGGTGTGTGCGTGAGTGTGAGTGTGTGTGATAAAACTTTTCATACAATAATTGCCCCGGGAACTGTGCTTATCTCTGTTTGATTCTTCCTTCAAAAGCAGAAATAAATGAGAGTGAAATGTAATTGCATGACTGTTTATCACCTGGGCCTTGCTTTGTTGTTCTTTTTGGCTTTTCTATGCTTTTCCATTTCTTGAATTGTGCTTCCAAAGTTTACTGCCACATGGAAAGTAAGATAGGATCTTTCAATTACAATAAACAGCTACACGTTTCATTTAGGAATTATCAAATAAAATGTCAAATGGTCATAAATTTATGGTTTTACAAATGTAATAATCATTAATTTATACCAAAATGATAAGCAAGTAACTTGTAAAGGATACATTTTAATTAGAAATATTTTTTTAACTGTTGTAATGTATTCTTTTAGTTAATGAAATTAAATAATCTTCTCAATTTGCATTGCTTAAAACCAGAATACTTGTTCATAAAATCAGTTTAATTGCTAAAATCTTAAACTGGATTATGCAGGTGCTTTTACAAGTGCTGTAGACTTCATTGTAAATTGTATCATGCATCACTGTAATATTTCTTTGGCTCAGATGAAAATATTTTTTTTTCCAGAAATCGGCATCATTTTCATTATGAAAGTTGCATCTTATTCCTCTCCCTTGCAGGGCATGGGAATCACAAGGAAGACAGTCCTTTTCTCAGCAGCGCTGATGCTACCAGCAAGAAGAATGATTTCTATGACAGGAACCTGGCTCTGTTTGAGGTCTGTTATTTTTGCTGTCTGGTATTTCCATCAGATGTTGAACTTAAGCCCACAGGTGAAATGAAGTTCATCTGCTCTCTTCTTCCAGGAAGAGCTGGACATCCGGCCGAAGGTTTCCTCTTTGCTCAGCCGATTGGTCAATTACACCAACGTAACCCAGGGAGCCAAAGAACATGAAGAAGAGGAAAGCGCTGAGACCTCACGTAGGAAGACCCCCAAGGTCAGTAGCTTTGGAAAAGCTGGGGAGTACGACGGCTTCATATTTTTTTTTAAATATTTACACAGTTAGACTTTGGCAGTTTAGGAACATTATACTTTGTTTGGCTCTCTCTTTTTTTCCCTTCTCATCCAAGTTATTAAAGCTTGTTGACAGATTGCTGTGACTTTAGATGCTGCACACTTAGACTGTGTCCTATGTAAGAACCGGATACATGCAGAGTGCTGATAGCAGGATTGAATGACCTTTAAAAGTACATCAATCAATACTAATGATCACTACACTTGTTTTTTTCTGAAATGTCATGCTCAATACTCCACCATCTCTTTCTCCCTGCTCTGTTTTCCTCTGCCAGTCCCCTAACATGGGCACTCTGATGGGAGTCTACCTGCCATGTCTGCAGAACATCTTTGGCGTCATTCTTTTCCTCCGACTGACATGGATTGTTGGAATGGCTGGCATCATACAGTCCCTCCTGATCGTCCTCATGTGCTGCTCATGTGTTAGTATGCACACATGTGCTGCACACAGATCAATAGGAAATCCACATGGTTACGTAATTAGCAGTTGTTCAAAGCTAACACTGTAACTTTTGGCTTATGTTTTGTAGTCACTCTGCCTCCATTATCTTGCATAACAAAGACCATTTCCAGGCGAGTTATGCTAAATGAGTTGAATAACGTTGTCTTGATGATGCTGCGATCTGTTTCAGTTGTCAGTTTGATTAGTGGATATGAACTTAACGCCCACAAGTTTTCATGTTGACCTTGGGCATATTCTGCAACATGTTTAGCATGTTTTCTGCTCTTTTACAGACGATGCTGACAGCCATATCTATGAGTGCAATTGCTACTAACGGTGTTGTTCCAGGTAATACGGGGACCCCAGACATGCACTCAGTTGTCTTTTGTGGAAAAGTATCTTCTTACATATTTACTCAACACCTGTCATTTCAAACCATTTCCATCAGAATTTGTACACTGTGTACATGTGCATCATGATTTAAAATTGAAAAAAGTTATTTATTTTTTTGACCACTTTGAGGTGCAAATGGAACATTATTTCTCGCATATCCTCCCACTTGGGCTCAAGAGATTTGCATAATATTCACTACTTATGGGAAAAAAAAGGTTAAAAGGTTTCTGCTGGCTTTCTACATGTGACAGTCTTGTCTTTTATAGCTGGGGGTGCATATTTCATGATATCACGCTCACTGGGCCCTGAGTTTGGAGGAGCTGTGGGTCTTTGCTTCTACCTGGGTACCACCTTTGCTTCTGCCATGTACATACTGGGAGCCATCGAAATCTTTTTGGTCAGTATGATAAAATGTTATTTTGTTATTACATTTTAACTCGCTTTTGTTTTTGAACGCTAGAATAAGTTTCCTGAACATTTTTTTTAATATCACAAAGCAAACTGTATGTATATCCCTGTGCAGTATCATTTGAAAATAGAGCCTCCAAAATGGAGAGTAAAAGCAACAAAGGATCTGGGTCTGATCTGGAGGAGACTCATGATGGGCTAAAACCCCACGTGAGCCTGCTCAGTGGCTCAGTGGTAGTGGCTTCGCCTACCACGTGGGAGGTTTGGGTTCAAATCAGGGTTGTGGAAGGGCATCCGGCATCAAAGTTATGCAAAACTAATCAGACAGATCATACTGCTTTGGTGTCGTGATATGATCTAAATGACATTGGACAGTGATGCACTGACTTCAGTTTTGTGTTTATATCATTTATCACATGCACTCTAATCTACATTGTATATTCATTAGTCTGAATGCTGTGATTTCCTCCTCTGCAGAAATATCTGGTCCCTCAGGCAGCTATCTTTCACACGAGTGACAGTGCCATGCTGAACAACATGCGAGTGTACGGCTCTCTGTGCCTCAGTCTAATGGCTGTGGTGGTTTTCGTTGGAGTCAAATATGTGAACAAGTTGGCCTCCCTTTTCCTGGCCTGCGTCATTATCTCAATTGTTTCGATCTATGCAGGGGCAATCAAATCCATGACTCATCCACCGGAATTCCCGTAAGTGCTGTAAAAAATAAACTTGCATCTAAACAGGATGTCAATGTAATTCTGAAGAGTATTGTAATATAATTTGTTTTTCATGGGAAGAAAGTGCCAGTCTTATACAGCTCTATATGTCGACCATTTTTCTACATTTCATTTTTTCTTCTTTACTGTTTTATTGATTTACTGGTTCCTGCTGTTTTTTTCATCTCACAAATGCAAGCAGTTACAATCCCAGTTCCAATGAAGTTGGGCGAGATATGTAATGTTCAAACTGATAAACTTTATTGTCTTTTGGAAACGTTCACTCATTTTGAATTTGATGCTTGCAAAAACATTCCAAAAAAGATGAGGCATGGGGCAACAAAAGACTGGGAGAATTGAGCAATGCTCAAAAAACACCTGTTTGGAACATCCCACAGGTGAACGGGTTAATTGGAAACAGGTGAGTGTTACGATTGGGTATAAAAGGAGCATCCCTGAAAGGCTCAGTCATTCACAAGCAAGGATGGGCCGAGGTTCACCAGTTTGTGAACAACTGCAAGAGCAAATAGTCCAACAGTTTAAAATGGCACTATGTAATATAACAGGATGTCTATTAACAAAAACGGACTGTTTCATTCAAAAGTAAGACCTTATTAATTAGTAATTACTTCCATCAACAAATCAGTGTTCTGGTAGATCTTGAATTTGCCATGTATGTATACATTGAATTGGCGTATTCAGTGGTGATCGCCATGTTGTGCCACCATCTTAAATCTACAGTGCACAGCAGGGAACATTTAGGGATAATACAACTTTGTGTTTTGCGTTTACGCTAGTGGTACTTGGCTAAAAATTCTTGCCCAGCTCCGACTGATCCACTGCTCCCACCTTGTGGTCGTTGGAGTTGGGCACGGCTTCCAGGGAACTGTCATGTCTCAGTGCTGACCACGTTATGCGTGTGCTCTGGTGGTGGTGACTGGCTCTCAGCGTAGCATTGGAGCATGGTTGTGATGTGGGGGCATGGGGTTGTTCTTGCCGCATACCCGCATGCGTCGTCTTAACTCCCTCTTCAACACAACAGACCGATACAGAGCCCACATTGCTGCAGATGCCGCACCGATCCGTCTGTAAATCTCCCCCTCCATTCTCCACTCACTCGTGAACAAGACCCCAAGATACCTAAAGTCCTCCACTTGCGGCAAAACCTCATCCCCAACCCGGAGAGAGCATTCTACCCTTTTCTGACATAGCACCATGGTTTTGGATTGGGCGGTGTTGATTCTCATCTCAGCCACTTCACACAAACCACTCCAGTGAGAGCTGAAGGTCCCCGCCCGATGAAGCCAACAGGACCACATCATCTGCAAAGAGCAAAGAGGCAATTCTGATATTATGCAAATTAAAGAAAGCTGACTTTGTGACCCATTTCACATGAGAGTTAAAGGACAAATCTTCATCAAATATGACACCAAGTTTCTTGACAGTAGAGGTAGAGGCTAAGGTAATGTGATCCAGATCAACTGTGCAGTTCAAGAGTACCTCCTGGAGGTGCTTGGGAACAACTACAATAACTTCAGTTTTATCTGAATTAAGAAGCAGGAAATTTCCAGTCATCCAGGTCCTTACATCTTTAATGCATGTATCTAATGAGGTTAATTGATTAGCTTCATGTGATTGCAAGGATAAAAAACAACTGAGTATCATCTGCATAGCAGTGAAAATTTATGTTGTGCTTCCTAATGATTTCTCCTAAAAGAAGCATGTATAAAGAGAAAAGTATCGGCCCAAGAACAGAACCCTGCGGTACTCCACAGCTAACCCTGGTGAGACTGGATCAATCATTATTTACATGGACAAACTGAAAACAGTCAGATAAATATGACTTAAAACAACTTAACGCAGTTCTTCCAATTCCAACAATCTGCTCAAATCTATTAAGAAGCATCTTGTGGTTGATGGTGTCAAATGGTGTGCTGAGATCCAAGAGGACCAGAACAGAGACAGATCCACTGTCAGAAGCCATGAGAATATCATTGGTGACTTTGACCAATGCAACATTTGTACTATGATGAGGTTTGAACGCTGATTGAAGCTCATCATTTATATTGTTTCCACAAAGATGATCACTTCGCTGATTCAGAAAAATTTTCTCAATTTGAAAGATAAAATATAATTTTAGAGATAAAAGTAAGGTTTGAGATAGGCCTGTCGTTAGTTCAGTATCCAGAAACATCTTTTTGAGTAGAGGTTTAATTACTGCAGCCTTAAAACTTACAGGTACATATCCTGTTAGAAGGAATGCATCATGGAAAAAATTTCTTTGAAAAGCTTAGAAGAAACAGGGTCCAGTAGACATGCAGATGGCTTTGAGTGAGAGACAACTGAGCTTAATTCACAAATATCAATAGGAGAAAAGCAGTCTAAGTATGTAGGTACAGCTGATTCTAAGGTCTTTGTGCTGTTCAAGTCCCCATAGCCAGAGAACATGAATTTAATCCCTAATATTTACAATTTTGTGAATAAACAAACTCATAAAGTCATCACCAGTTAAATGAGATGGAATACATGACTTTGGTGCTCTGGCTACAGTACTGAAGAGAAATTTGTGGTTATTCAGCTTTTCTCTAATTAAAGATTAGTAAGATGTTTTCTTAGCTTTCCAAAGAGCTCTTTTATACATTACATTAACTATCTTAAAGCAAGGTGGGATTTGTAGAGCCCCACTTTCTTTCCAGCTTTCTACATTTCTGCTTTAGACTCTGCATTTCTGCCTTATACCATGGTGCAGACTTTCTAGGACTGAGTACCTTTCTTCTCAAAGAAGAGACAACATCCAGAGTTAAACTCGGGAACTCTGTAAAGCCATCTGCAAGCAGCATAAATAGAAGACAAGTGTCCAAACAGAGCAGGAATTTCTTCCTTGAACTTAATGACACAACTGTCAGAAAGGACTCTACTGTAACAGATTGTGTTGCATCTGGCATCATTGTGGCAAGTAAACTGGAAAGAGAATAAAGAATGGTGCAGTGATTGCAGTGGTGAGTGGATCCGTCCACATGTTGACTGAATCCAACTGAGTCAACTAGAGCAGTAAAACTAGAACTAAGGCTGTCACTGTCCACATCCACGTGGATGTTGAAATCACCAACTGTGATGACCTTATCTGCCTGGAGAACTAGAACTGCAATGAAGTCTGACAAATCAGAAAGAAATTGTGAATAAGGACCAAGGTAAATAATAGCCAGAAGAATTGATGCTGGTGACTTGGAGCCTGGCAGATGTAAACTGAACAGTAGGTTTTCAAATGAAGTAAAACTATGTTTTGGTTTAAAATTGATTATTAAACTGGAATTATGAAGTGCCCCTACTCTGCCCTCTCGGCCTGTGCTTCTAGGAATATGATAATAGCTATGAGTAGGTGGAGCCAATTCATTTGGACTAATATCTTGCTGCAGCCAAGTTTCTGTAAGACGGAGAAGGTTAAACTGGTGATCAGAGATCAGATCATCTTCCAAAAGAGCTTTAGAGGAAAGAGATCTAATATTTAACAAACCATATTTGATCACCATGTTTCTGTCAAGTTATTGATTTTTATTGGAGGTAGATGAGAAGTTGCATTATTTCCATTTTTAGATTCAGATTTTTTAGATTTGGATGTGTTTGATGATTTGGATGGTCCGGGGCAGACAGAATTAATGGGGTAGTGGGTGGGTGACTGCGCTAACTGAAGCACAGAGAAGTGTTTAGGACCACAACTCCTGGACTCTGGATTGTCAGAGTTTAGGACTATCAATAAACTTGACCAACTCACTGGATAGGAGGGCTGCTCCATCCAATGCCGTCACTTTGCTGGACACCATCGTGACAACCAACAACTGAGTAAGGTGTTGCTGTATGTGTCTTCACTGATCAAATTAGGGAGGGGTCCAGAGAAAATTAGAGCGGCCTCTCCTCCAGACAAATAATTATGCTACACTTAACACAAATACCACTGCTGCTAAAGGAGGCAAAGGAATAACTGAACATGAGACATGAAGAGCAGGAAAAAGCTGGAGAGACAGAGGGAGAAGCCATGACTGATGGAGCTTATGCTGGGCAAGGCTAATGGTATAACTGGAAAGAAAAAAAAAAAGATGTGTAAAAGTTCTTTAAAAGGGAAGTGAAGTCTAGGCTATCAGAGCTACAACAAAAGTGTTGCAGCACCAAATTAAATGTGGAGACAGAAAGGCTGAAGACCCAAAAGAACAATATAGAGCAGTGCACTATTGAACAACAGAGATGGAAGCAAACAGGAAGTGAGTGCGTGAATATATCAGCACGTCAGCACAGAATGGTTGCAGAATATGTCCTTACCGCTAGATGGGAGAAAATCTTACAGTGTCCATTTAAGAACATTGTTTCTCAAAGTACAGTTGCAAAGAACTTAGGGATTCTACAGTTCATAATATCATCAAAAGATTCTGAGAATTTGGAGAAATCTCTGCACGTAAGCAGCAAGAAAACCAACAGTGAATGCCAGTGACCTTTGATTCATCAGGCAGTGTTGCATTTAAAACCAAATTCATTCTGTAATTACCACGTGGACTCAGGAACACTTCAGAAAGCCACTTTTAGTTAACACAGTGCATCGCTACATCTGCAAGTGCAAGTTAAAACTCTACCATGCAAAGCAAAAGCCACATACCAACAACACCCAGAAACGCAGCCAGCTTCTCTGGGCCGGAGCTCATCTGAGTTGGACTGATGCAAAGTGGAAAAGAGTGTTTTTGGAAATCATGGACGTCATGTCATGAGGAAAAGGACTATCCGGATTGTTAGTGCAAAGTACAAAAAAACAGCATCTGTGATGGTATGGGGGTGTGTTAGTGCCCATGGCATGAATAACTTGCACATCTGTGACGGAACCATTAATGCTCAATGGTACATACAGGTTTTGGAGCAACATAATCTGCTGTCCAAGCAACATCTTTCAGGGTCGTCCCTGCTTATTTCAGCAAGACAATGCAAAGCCACACTCTACACGTGTTACAACAGCGTGGCTTTGTTGTAAAAGAGTGCAGGTACTAGACTGGCCCGCTTGCAGTCCCGACCTGTCTCCCACTGAAAACGTTTGGAGCGTTATGAAGCGCAAAATACGACACCAGAGACCTCGGACTGTTGAGCAACTGAAGTTGTACATCAAGCAAAAATGGGAAAGAATTCAACCTAGAGCTTCTTCAGTTAGTGTCCTCAGTTCCCAAACCCTCATTGAATGTTGTTCAAAGGAAAGGTGATGTAACACAGTGGTAAACATGCCCCTGTCCCAGCTTTTCTGGAATGTGTTGCAGGCATCAAATTCAAAATGAGTAAATATTTGCAAAAGAAAAAAAAAATCTATCAGTTTGAACATTAAATATCATGTGTGTAGTGTATTCAATTGGATATAGGTTGATAAGGATTTGCAAATCATTGTATTCTGTTTTTGTTGGTGCTTGACATAATGTTGTTGTTCCTAGCAGAGTGATTCCTCCCATCAGCTTCTCGTGTAACTGTAGATCATTCTGTGACTCAAAAACAAATGTGGTGCAAAGCTTCTGAATTAGATATTATTATTAAATAGTTGCTTATGAAAACATACAAGAGCAGTATGATGGTGATTATGATGACATTAATGCAGGAGTGGATGGCAGTTAACATAGTAATGAGTTCAACTTTTGTCCATGTTATTGCTACAGGGTCTGCATGCTGGGCAACAGGACTTTGAAGCTAGATCACTCGTATGTGTGTGCTAAGACTGAAATAAGGGAGAATATTACGGTGAACAGTGCACTCTGGGAAAAGTTCTGTCCATCGGGGAATGCGAGCAGCGCTCAGTGTGATGACTACTTCATACAAAACAATGTGACCAAGATACAGGGCATTCCTGGACTGGGAAGTGGGATTATTAGAGGTAAAAAAAAAAAAAAAAATCTTCTTTTGTTTAGGTCTTACATGTATAAATAGATAATAAATCAAATAATCATTATTTCAAATGTGTCGTAGTTAAGATACATTTAAATCACCATTAATTCAATGTTAATTCACCATCAGCTGTTCAAATACATGTTTTCTATGATAGAGAACTTGTGGGGCAACTACCTGCAGAAAGGGGAGATCTTAGAGAAAGCAGGACTGCCATCGGTGGACGCTCACAGTTCCATGGACAACTTTATCAACTACGTGTCAGCAGACATAACAACATCCTTTACACTTCTGGTGGGAATCTTCTTCCCATCTGCCACAGGTATGATAGCATTAGAAAGTCTAGCTTCTTATCATGCAAAACAGTAATATAGTGGAAAATATGTTAAATATGTTTTAATTTTTAAGATGAGAAAACAGAAGTTTGGTAAAAATGGATGTGTTGTACTAAAAAAACAGGGAGTCATTTAACCTATTTTGTACTTCAGCCAATAGAGGGCATCGTTTAATTTTTTTGTTTCATTTTCTTTTCGCAGGTATAATGGCAGGCTCCAACAGATCTGGTGATCTCAGGGATGCTCAGAAGTCCATCCCTGTCGGAACTATCTTAGCTATTACCACTACTTCACTTGTTTGTATCCTGTTTTGTAATTACCACACATAATCATATAATTTCTCAGACAAAGTGAATTCCCATTTTTGATATGCATTTGCATCAGTTTCATTTTCTTGAACTCGCATGTTAAGATTTAAGTTCCGTGGTCCTGTTTGGGTCCTGTATTGAAGGATTAGTTCTGAGGGACAAGTAAGTTCATTTGTGTGCTTCAGACTTCATTTATTTATCATCCATTTTATGAGAAAATTTACATTTAACAGTGAAATGGTTGATAGAGAGAAATTACTGTATCATAAAAGACGCATTCAGTTAGCATTTGCTTGCAGGTTTGGAGATGCAGTTCAAAAAAACCTTGTTGTGGGGACTCTCTCCTGGCCATCTCCATGGGTTATTGTCATTGGCTCCTTCTTCTCTACTGTTGGAGCGGGCCTGCAATCACTCACTGGTGCTCCGCGGCTTCTACAAGCTATTGCCAAAGACAATATTATCCCATTCCTACGGGTAGGAAACTGCAACACTCAGTATATTGCTTTAGCAGATATTTTCACTTGTAAATATTTGACTATCATGGTTCAGTATGGAGGTAAATTTGCACGTCTGCATGTCAAGCTTTGTAATACATTTTGCAGGTGTTTGGCCATGGAAAAGCCAATGGAGAGCCCACGTGGGCACTACTGCTGACTGGTCTCATAGCTGAGCTGGGGATTCTTATCGCTTCACTGGACATGGTGGCCCCCATCCTCTCTATGTAAGTTCACATGAGGCCTGCCTGCCAAGCAGTGGTAAACATTAATAACTTCCCTGTAAGCCCCATTCTGTTTTCATTTGCATTCTTATGTCACAGATGTGCATTTGCTATGTTTTTAAACCTTACATATATTAGATTTTCTAGTTGTTCTTTTTGCCACAGGTTCTTCTTGATGTGCTATCTCTTCGTGAACTTAGCCTGTGCCGTACAGACACTTTTACGGACACCCAACTGGAGGCCAAGGTTCAGATATTACCACTGGTCAGTAAAGGTGCTATATTTTATGTTTATGGTTGTTATATGTTTTTGGGCCTTGGCAAATGCCATGTTGATTAATACAAGCTAGGCATTTCTTTTTTCTTTTCAGCTAATGTGCACATGTAGCCTATTAAACCTTGTCCTCTTTTGTTTACGGTCTATTTTTTTCTTTTTTTGTTAACAATTCTCTGTTCACTGCATGGATTTATGTTGCATGCATTTATGTTATATCTATCTAACCCACAGGGCTCTGTCATTCCTGGGCATGAGTATGTGTCTGGCACTTATGTTCATATCCTCCTGGTACTATGCTATAGTAGCCATGGGCATTGCAGGGATGATCTACAAGTACATTGAGTACCAGGGGTATGTATGGAGTTGATTTGCTATTGCAGTAAATTTCTATCAGTTTTTTTTGTTGGATAGATGTTTCTCTGTCTCAATCTGTGTATCTGTGTTGGATGCCTATAGATGACTAATCAGTCAGTTTATCTTTCCATGTGTTTGATTCACAAAATTAGAGCAGAGAAGGAATGGGGAGACGGCATAAGAGGACTATCCCTTAGCGCTGCACGGTATGCCTTGCTGAGACTAGAAGTTGGACCTCCACACACCAAGAACTGGAGGTATCGACACCTAAACGGAGGACAGTGTGCTGGTTAGGTCATTAGTAACAGTGAGCAAGAATCATCTGTAAAATTAATTGTTTAACTTGCGTCATTAGCACTTCCTTTTCATTTTCCGCAACACAGCTGTAGCAGAAGTTGCTATGACACCATAACCACACTGATGTGATAATACACTTCTCTGGTGGTAGCTCGTGATAACATCTTTGAATGCAGAGTAATTTACAGAAGAGAGGCAAGAGAATGGAAACATCTCTATTTGTTAAGTTTAAATTATATTAATATTTTATTTAGGATGGTGCAAAAAAGAGAAAATATCCAGTGAGTGGCAGTTATGTTGACAAGAATGATTTATAGAGGAGAATGACCTGGCTTGAGATGATAGGAAGGCAACAGTAACTAAAATAACTACTTGTTAGAACAAAGGCATGAGGTATATAATCTCTGAACACACAACACATTGAACTTTGACGCACACGGGCTACAGCAGCAGAAAACCACAATGGTACCATTCCTGTTAGCTGAGAACAGGAAACTGAGGCTACAATTCACTGATGCTCACCAGAATTGCAATATTCTGCAGCTATATTATTGTCATCATGAAACCAAATGTCTGAGTTATATTTTTTCCAAGACTTTACTGAATCTATGCAACCAAGAATTAAGGCAGTTCTTAAGATAAAAGGAGACCCCGGAAAGTACTAGGATGGTGGTCTTAGTAAAGTGGTGATGAGGTGGAAAAAACAAATCCTAATACTAAACTAAAGCAACAATGCATCTATGTAAAAGACTGATAAAGGTACAAGGAGTTATTGCTGCTTAATAATGACATGGTGTAATATATCACATCTGATTCACCTAAAGTGTAATTAATCTATTTTTAAGATCTGGTTAGCACATGATTTTTATACTCATGTTCTTTCACCTAAAGTGTTAGAACTGCAAAGAAAGGATTGCACTTTTTCATTTTTTTCACATAACTGTATATTTACTCCATTTACAATATGTAGTGCTTTTTCACTTTTTTACAATTAGAAAACTCAGCATATTTAGAGGAATGCGAGGGTTTAATGTGTTACCCAAGGGAACTTTGACACGTGGAGAAGCTGGAGATTAAAACACCGTTTGTAAAACCTCTCTACCAACTGAACAATTTAAACTTAATTTATACCTCCTCCAAGATAGAAATTAAATTATAAATTATGCATTACTTTAAACTTATGGTTCAGTAGTCAAAAATAATAAAAGTACAGATGTAATGTCTGCAAGTGTGTGATGGATGAGTGCAGAAACAGTCCCATCAGTCATCTTCACCCACTGACAGTGACCAGTCTTATTTATATCACCACCATTCATTCATGTCCGTGTCTTCAGTACAGCCAAAGCACTGTATCTGGAACATTTCATCATTTTTACTTTTTTTTTTTTTTTTATTTCTACATTAATGTTCAAGTAATCAGGTCTGGTAATATTGGAAGATTTTTTTTTCCAATTTGCCTAATCATCTGTGGTTTGTGCTCTACAGACCTCAGCTGTTGGTGCTGTTGAAGCTGGACGAGGACCTTCATGTAAAATATCCTCGACTGCTCACCTTTGCCTCACAGCTGAAGGCAGGAAAAGGTCTTACCATTGTTGGCTCTGTTATTCACGGCAACTTCCTGGACAGCTTTGGGGAATTGCAGGCAGCTGAACAGGTAAACCCTGGAAAGTGATGTACAATGCGATGTATTGTTTCCTCTTGTACGGCGCTGCTGACTGTGCTACTGCTGGCCTTTACAATGGACAACCCTGTGTAATTTGAAAAACACTATGAGACGGACATGCTTGAGGTTATGTCACATTTTGTCCACAGAAATTGCTTTTATCATCATAATTATTAACATTTATCTCATTGATCAATTAGCAGTAATATGATAGTAATATGAGTAATATGATAATTAAGTTCCGTTCTGCCCGTCATGGTCTGTCCAGGCCATCAAGAACATGATGGAGATTGAGCGGGTCAAGGGTTTCTGCCAAGTGGTGGTAGCAACTAAGGTCCGGGAGGGTATTGTCCATCTGATCCAGTCCTGTGGTCTGGGAGGGATGAAGCACAACACTGTTGTGATGGGCTGGCCATATGGCTGGAGACAGAGTGAGGACCCTCGCGCCTGGAAGACTTTTATTAGTAAGACTCTCAGTATTGCTGTAGCTCTATTATATCTGTAGTGTTCCTGATGATATAGTAGTATTCATGATCTTGTGCATTATAGTATCATCTTTTTCCACATACTTTCAATAACTTGTGTACAGTAGACTCAGTAGGATGAAGCCATAGATGTAAATGTTTCAGCCAGCGTACTGTCGTCTCTACCCAGACACGGTCCGCTGCACCACAGCTGCCCACCTGGCCCTGATGGTGCCCAAAAACGTGTCCTTTTATCCAAGCAACCATGAACGCTTCACAGATGGCAACATTGATGTGTGGTGGATTGTCCATGATGGAGGGATGCTCATGCTGCTACCTTTCCTGCTCAAACAGCACAAGGTGAGAAAGTAAAGTCAACTGTACATTTTATTTGTGTATTGTACATTGTAGTTTCAGTTTTTCTAAAAAGGAACTGGATGGTTTTTTTTTTTTTCCAAAAACAGGAAATTTAAATAATTTATAAAATATACTCCACATCCTTGTCTTGAATACCCTTTTTTTTGTTGTTGTTGTTGTTTTTGGCAAGACTGTGCTACTCAAGAGTTCTTGCAACATTATCATTCTGGAAGACCTCCCCCGAAAGACTATTATATGCTCTTAACTACTTGGTAGATTTCTACAAGTGGTTATGTCCACAACCCCACCATATGTTCCATATGAGTTTTCTCTTTTAGGTCTGGAGGAAATGCAAAATGCGCATCTTTACTGTTGCACAGATGGATGACAACAGCATCCAAATGAAGAAAGACCTCGCCATGTTTCTTTATCAGCTGAGAATAGAGGCTGAGGTGGAGGTGGTCGAGATGGTGAGAGTTCCTCTTACACAACAACTAATTTAAGAAAGAGTCAAGCACAATAAAGGTGTTTTACTGTTTCAACTCAGTGATTAAGAAAAAAAAATGCAATTAAAACCAGATGTCTGTGATGTTGAAGCGAAGCCGCTTGTTGTTTACAGCGGGATTCCAGAAAAGCAAATGCTTCAAAAGTAAAACAAGTTGTCCCACCGTATCTGATGGCTCAGGGGGAAAATAAATACACAAATAAATATATTAGGATGTGGTTTGACAGTATTTACTTTCACAGTCACGCTGACCATATTAAGACAATATTGTTTGACTTTATTGACCTCTTATTGTGCATCACATGTATGTTTTTTGAATGGGATTTCAGCATGACAGCGACATTTCAGCATACACCTACGAGCGAACGTTAATGATGGAGCAGAGGTCTCAAATGCTAAGGCAAATGAGATTATCCAGTGCAGAAAGACAAAGAGAGGTATGTTTTTCTTTCGCATGGTGCTTCATCCTGGAATCTAACCATTTAAAAAAATAAAAAATAAAACACACACACAGCCCGCCAGCTAAATTGATGTATTTGTAGAATCTGGACAATCAAGCCATATGACATTATCATGGTATTTGCAGGCACAGCTGGTTAAAGACAGGCACTCACTGGTGCGCATGGGAAGTCTATACTCAGATGAAGAGGAGGAAATTTTGGAAGTTCCTCCAGAGAAGGTTCAGATGACGTGGACCAGAGAGAAGTGTGAGGCTGAGAGGAGAAACAGGAACAACGCTCCCGAGAACTTCAGAGAGCTCATGAGCCTCAAACCGTGAGTCAAACTCAGCATCTACTCAATAAAATATTGTTTTCAAGTACTTGACAAAGTTTTGAACTTTTTTTTTTTTCTTTGTTTGGTCAATAGTTGATTTGTAATTGTTCAGAAAACTTTAATCATGGCGCCAACCAAGCCTCCCCTTTGCTGCTCCACAGGGATCAGTCCAACGTACGAAGAATGCACACAGCTGTGAAGCTGAATGAAGTAATAGTCAATAGGTCCCATGATGCTCGATTAGTGTTGCTCAACATGCCAGGACCACCTCGGAATACTGATGGAGACGAGAACTGTATCTTTTTTTTTCTATTATAATTAACGAGGCTGCGTAGAGAGTTCAAAGGTTCTGTGTTTTTGCTTTTACCCCTTAACTTGTTGCTCAGATATGGAGTTTCTGGAGGTGTTGACTGAAGGCTTGGAGAGAGTGCTGCTGGTGAGAGGAGGAGGACGGGAGGTCATCACAATTTACTCCTGACTGTTTGCGAGCTGCTGTCCACAGGCTGTGGCCACATCAGAAGCTCTGGACGAGTCAGTTCAGCATAGACGCATCAGTTTGAAACTTTTTGTATGGACTTTTGAGTGCACAAGAGGTTCATTCTATTTTTGTAGAATATTGGTATACAAGCGTGCATATCTGCCGGTCTGTACATCACAAATGAAAACTTACTCAAAACTGCTTAGAATCCAATGTTCGTAAACTATAGATGAGCATTTTTCGTTTTATGTACAAGTCAAATGTGTCATAATTATCATTAATCTTTGATGAGTTGCCAGAGAGAACTGTTTTCAGTAGTAGCAGTCCAGTTTCACTTAAGAGTGTGTTGTCCTTGGCACAAAATGTGCATTTTTTTATTTTTTATTTTGCTGATTGTTTTATATCAGGCTGCATTTACTTGACGTAAAGGCCCAAGCCATATACCCTTTTTTTGTAAACTTTTTTTTCTATGCACTTTTTTCCCTTTAATTTATCAAACTAAGCATGTAGTTTAATATCTTTCCATGATGATATCACAGTCTTGACATATACAAAGTACCGAGGGGTTGTAATTGTGCGTATACACGACACAAGCATATTGAAATGGGCAAGTATTCATTTTGTGACAGTTTTGCAAAATACAAATTGTATATATGATACGATACTTGAAGGCATGTGGGCATGTTTGTATATTGCAGCTGTTAACATTTAGTTTTTGAGCCTTTTTTTTGTAAAACCACATTTTGTGCTGCGGACAACGTTTGCTATTATACATTCTGGAGTGATACTGTGTTGTACACATTGTTCATAATGTTTTAATACTAAAATAGATTTCTATTTCAAAGAACTGATAATTACTTAAAAGCACACTTTATTATTTATATTGTAATTTATTCCCGATACGTTTCCCCACTGAGCTTCGAGTTTGTGTTATTGATAAGAAGAGAAAAAAAAAACCTTCTATGACATTTAAATGGTTTAATTTGTAGTTTTTCTATAAAAACTCAAATCTTTTCTGCTGACAAATGTATATATTTGTTTAAAGAAGTTTATCTTAAAGGTTTTTGTGATGTCAAAACCCTGTACGGTATATGTTTGGTACTTTTAATTGCTAGTCATTCAGTGTTTTACAAAGTGGGAAGTAGTAGTGTTTCCTCTATAGTGTTAGTCAGCACTTGATACTAGAACAGTTACCGCAGGTGTTACTAAATCAACCCAGAGATGAGCACTGTGACTGAGAGCTGTTCTGCTATCAGCAACAGACAATCTCCAGTCAGTTCTGGGATTTTTTTTTTTTCCCTGTTTGTTTCCTTAGTAAGTATTCCATGCCAGAAATTGCACTGGGGGGCACCTTCCCTGTGTTGACTAAATGATTGTTCAAGCCAAAGCAATATTTAAATGTAAACATTTGGTGTTTCTGGTGTTTCTCTCATTAAACACTAAAGACAGTGTCAGAGCTGCATGTTGTAATCTGCAGCTCACAATGACATTTAAATAATTACCTCTCGTCAGTAACCCATGTTTTTATTATTACTATTATTTTGTTGTTGTTGCATTTGACTTAAAATTAATCATGATATTGGCAGAAAAAAAAATTAAGGGTATTACTTTTTCTTTTTAAATGGGAGTTTCTGAGTATTATTCCTAAATACACCAAAAAGTTTCTGTTCTACTGTTTTGCATAGCTGCTCTTAAACTGACACTAAAAGACAAGTCGGGCAGAAACATGATGTATTGCATAATAAAAATCTGAAAAGAGGAAAACAAGTGAACATCTATAATATCCTCTAAGATATTAAACAAACATCTGCCTTCAAACTGCCCCTCAACCTTTCTGTAACAATTTGTTAAAATGCTTGTGTTCAATGTTTAATAATGCACACACAAAAAATGCTTCCATTAGCTTAATCTGCTCCACTTGCTTCTCAGTGGTCAACAGTGCAAACCATATAGTCTAGAGACACAAGCTTAAAGTGTAATGTCTTCAGTTTTTATTTATCAGTGTTGCTGCTCTCGTAAATCTCCATAGAGATGATGCTCAACCAGATGCAACAAGATCAGCAACAAACCATGTACTGAATAAATGAAATACAAAACAAGTCGTGAAAAGCCTCTCAGAGAAGTTGTGGTCTGGGTGTGTGGGGGGAATATATATAAGCGTGTGAGTATTTTTTGATATAGATAAAGCTATTTCTGTCCACCCTCTTACTGATGTGTAAGTTGACTACAATGAGATACAACAGATTCAAGCTCTCCTTATAGAAAATGGAAAAACAAATGGAAGAGCTAAACTGAGAATCTGAATTTTCAGTCAAAAAAGGAAAAAAAACTAGTAAGCAGCATAACAGAGATCAGAAATAGCAATGATCTAAATTCAGCTCTGAAGGAAGGGCTGTGGTTAAAGATCAGGTCTTTTAGATTAGACGCTTTGAGGACCAGTCTGCAGGGGTTCTGCACCTCCTCGACGGCAATCTGGACCTCGCTGGGCAGGTTGGAGCTCAGCTGATCACGGACCTGGTTGGAGACAGAAGTGTTAGACATGTTTGAGCCAGTTTGTGCGATAAATTTTAGTTGAGAAATGTTTTTTCTCTGTCAATGATTTCGTCACAATGCGATTTAACATATAGATTAAAGGAAATATGAAAATAAGACCGTTTATACCTACAAATGTACATTTTTCTATAAAAGCAAAATAAAATATTGAATATGCATTATTAAACTTATAAAAGTCAGCCTACTGCGCAATCATCTATTTGAGAAATGTGTATGTATGAACACATTTTCCCACATTTATCATAGGATTGACTTCTTTACTTGTTAAAGGTTCAGTTTCCAGCTCACCTTCTCAACTTCTTCAAGCACCCGCAGGAAGTTCCCTCGAAGGACATCAGCCAATTCATTCTCAGTCCATCTTCTCTTCAGGAGCTCCTGGATCAGTGCAGGGTACTTTGACACATCCTGTAACCCCTGAGGAAAGCTTTAAATGATGAACAAACAAAAATAAGTCAGATCATTATTTCAGATGTATTGTTTCACAAATTTGATGTCATCTAACAGGACATTCATGTTTATGTGCTAACTACTAAGAAAACTGAAAGACCTAGAATTATGTTTTCTGAAGTTTGTGTTTGGAATTGACTGTAAATATATA
>JBAMYA010000018.1:15996313-16015401 GCA_037176975.1 Arrhamphus sclerolepis | reverse complement strand
ATATATGACTGCATTTTACCCCCTCTGTGCAGGTGTCAAGAGGATGATAAAAGAGAAGAAAGAAGGATGCAATCAAGAGACGAGGAGCTTAAAGAGAATGTGACACAACGCCGCTGGAGAGGAGTGAGGAGAAAAGATGGATCTATGAGTAAAAAAATTATAAGGAAGTACAGAAATGTTTGAATGAGCTCCTGTTTCGTAAACTGCAAAAAATGTCTTTTAGAGATTAATTTTTGCTTGTTCTCAGTTGTTGACAATTGCTTCTCAACTTGATGTATTGATGTAGATGTTGAGGTTGTTTTTTTAGTTGTGATTTAAAGGCTTTTTTTGTTTTTTGTTGTTTTTTTTTTGTTCTTTTTGGAAATGAACTTACCTACTTCACCTAAATAAATTCAAGGTTTGTCTTTAAAGGAAACCTTCCCCACGGTGCTCTGTAGCATCAACTAACTCAGAGCCTAATGTATTAGATCTCAGCTAAGTCCCGCCTCCGCTGCTGCTGATTGATGTGCCGTTGGTTTGACACTCACTTCAGAATTGCAACGGCAAAAAAAAAATGCAGATTCTGGGTTTTGGTTCTTAGATTTTGGATTTTGATTGAGTGTTGATTTCCAATATATTAGCTCATGAAAGCATCATGACAACACAAGTGGCAATCAAGATAGGGAGGGTAGTTCTACTCTAATCTGGGTCTATAATGTCTGTAATGAATGGCTCACTGAAATAACTACTTTCAAACATCAAAATAAATGCAAAAGCATTTCAAGCACACAGGAAAAAAAACACAGGAAGTCCCCTTTTTGTTGCATTTATACTCAATGGCCACTTTATTAGGTGCACCTTGCTGTTACAAGATTTGACCCCCTTTTTCCTTCAGAAATGCCTTAATTCTTTATGGCCCAGATCCAACAAGGTATTGGAAATATTGGTCAGAATTTTTGATCCATATTGAAATAACATCATACAGTTGCTGAACATTTGTCGGATGCACATGATGCTAATCTCCCGTTCCACCACATCCCAAAGGTGCTCTATCAGATTGAGATCTGGCGACTGCGGAGGCGACTGGAGGACAGTGAACTGATTCTAATGTTCAGGACACCAGTTTGGGATTATTTGAGTTTTGTAACATGGTGCATTATCTTTCCAGAAGTAGCCACTGTGGTCTAAAAGGGATGGGCATAACAATTCTCAACTGGCCCAAAATGTTCCTCGGCAATATCTCCTACACCACTACACCAACATCAGGCTGGACCATTGATACAAGGCAGGATGGATCCATGCTGAAGTCAAATTCTGACCCTACCATCTGAATGTCACAGCTGAAACAGAAACTCACCAGACCAGATAATGTTGTCAGTCTTCTCTTGTGCAGTTTTGGTCTTCTGCTGCTTTTCTCTTTTTAGGACCATTCTCTGTAAACCCTAGATATGGTCATATGTGAAAATCCCAGTAGATCAGCAGTTTCTGAAATACTCAGACCAGCCCATGTGGTACCAACAGCCATGCCACATTCAAAGTCACTTAAATTCCCTGTCTTCTCCATTCTCCATGCTCAGTTTGAACTTCAACAAGCTGCCTTGACCACGTCTACATGCCTAAATACATTAAGTTGCTGTCATGTGACTGGCTGTATTCACGAGAGATTGGACAGGTGTAACTAATAAAGTGCCTGGCAAGACTATTTGTGAAAAAACACAAATGGTCGGAGCACAATTGCTGCCCTCCAAGGCAATGGTGGACGGGTGATCCTCTCTTCAATTTTCTGTGTTTGATTCCTGCCAGGAGCGGTGGTTTATCATATCTCTTGACTGGTTCACTTGCTGTGGTCCCGCCACAGTTCTGATCACGACTGTGTTGATTCTCAGTTCTTGCTCAGCTGTGCACAGTACAGCCGTCCCGGGGATAAAGGGGGTAAGTTGCCAGAGGTTCCGATCGCATTCGGTGGTTGTCCGTGTTCCTGCTTGGCTTCCATGTCCACGTCCACACATTGCAACTGCTGTGGGATGTGGTAAGACCTGCTGGATGTACTGAACGTGTCCTGTTTGGGGATGACAACCTGCCTGCTGAGCCTTGTTAGGTGGCCGCTGGCTTTTCCAGGCAACATGACAAGACCTGTGTCAAGCTCTGAGCCCGGTGAGTAGCCCTGACACACCCTGTGGAGCTCTGGCTCGGGTCGGCCTGGATGATGCTCTGGCCGCTCATTCATACATACTTCTGCTGGTCCCCTACTTGGCACTGAAGCACTTCTTGACCTATCTGAAGGGCAGACGTGCTTGTTCACGCCAAACGCTGCCCCCGGGGAAATGGCGACTGCATCCCCAGTTAGTGCAGCTGATATGGGGACAGTTTGGGGATGCCTGGTGGATCTGTTCACCTGGGAGTGTTCAACTTTTCTCTTCTTGGAGAGTCCCGTGAGTACTTACTTTTCTCCGCTTGTCTCATACTTTTTTTTGACTTTCCCTCACTCACTTCTCCATCTTTTCTGCCTATTCTCTTGCTGTCTCCGTCTCCTTAATGTTTGTCTCACTCAGAGCCGCAGTGTTACCTGATTGGCTTCATGATATCACATGGGATGACTTAATTCGCATCTGATTGGCCCGTGTGTTTCCTGGTCAGCTGAAACAGTAAAGCTGACAGTAAAATTTGCACCGGTTAAAACCAAAGCATCCAGACAAAGTTTGATTATGAATCAGTAATTTGCTGATTATGGGTCCGTATAGCACAGGGTCTGAGTCCGGATCCAGACCTTGGTCAGCCAGTTAATGACCCCTGCTTTAGACATTTTCTGCCTGTTAACGCACACCAGTATCTACATTTTCCACTACTGCCCATCGAAATTAATGTAACTAAATAAATTGCGCCGCCTTAAATCTTTGAAATGCTCATCAATTATTACGTGTGAAACGATGATACCAGAGCTGCACATGTAGTCCACAAAGTGGGAGTGATACGATTGCAGAGACATTTAAAATAGGCCGACTTTGGTAACATGAATTAAATGAACATTTGCCTAGGGTATTTTCTTCTAATCGAATTATTCGGCTTACTCGAATAATCATTTCAGCCACATCCACTTTGTTTACCACCACTGGCAGTAATCCAGGAACTCGCAGTACCATAGTTACATTCAAAACTTCTGTTATATTCATTCTTCCTGGCTTTCTAGGTTGGCGTGGCACAAGCCGAGGTGGCACAAGCACATGAAGAGTTTTTGACAACAATGAAGTTAACTTTATTCATTAAAAGGCTATTCCACCACATTTTAGTTTTATAACGGGTCCAGACCAAAAACCACAGCAGGTAAACTCCTCAAACCTGGATTAAATTATATCTTAGTAATGACGGAGCCCTGGATAAATGGAACGACCCATGCTGCAGGACGAGAGTGTGGGAAAGCTGAGCAAAAATGGAAAAAGGACAAACTGCATGTGTCTTTACAAATATTAAGGGATTGCTGGCATCACTATCAGCATACTACGAAAGAGGCTAAAAGAAAATATTTGTCCGATATTGTTATGGTAAACAGCCACCACCCCGTGTGCTGTTTAAAGTCATAAACTCTGCACTGAATCCACCACAGACTGGAACTGAGGCCTCCCATGCTGTGTGTGAGAATTTTCTCCACTATTTTCTTGATAAAGTAACGTCTACCAGAGCACTTATTTCACCTCCTGCTTCTGATCCTTCAGTGTTTGCCCCTTGCTCTTCTGTATTGGACACGTTTGACCCTGTGACCCTGCCCCTTGTGCACAAGATCGTGTGTAATTTGAAGCCCTCAGGTTCTCCAAATGATGCGGTCCCACCCCGGCTTTTTAAGGAGGTTTTTCCCACTATTGGGCCATCTTGCCTCACAATTATTGATAGTAGTCTGTCCTCCGGAGTGGTCCGCTAACTTTAAGCATGCAGTTATGCAGCCTTTGTTAAGAAAACCTGGGCTGGATCCGACTGCCTTCGTAAATTTCAGGCCCATCTCTAAGCTGCCTTTTTTCTCTAAAATCTTAGAGAAGATTCTTTATTTACAGCATATGGACTTTTTGAATGAACAAAAAATTCTTGAGATCTTCCAATCCGGTTTTAAAACACCGCACAGAATCAGTGCTTTTAAGAGTTTTTAACAACATTTTCTTAGCTACTGACTCTGGTCTCTGTGTTGCCCTGGTTCTTTTAGATTTGACCGCAACATTTGATACGGTCGACCATGAAATCCTGATTGCTCGTTTGGAGCAGTGGGTCGGCATCAGTGGCACAGCACTGGAATGGTTCAGGTCCTACCTGTCACATCAAACTTTCTGTGTCAGCCTCGATGATTATGTGTCTTCCACTGCTCCTCTCTCATGTGGGGTCCCACAGGGCTCCGTCCTCGGCCCTCTTCTGTTTTCCCTTTACCTACTCCCACTTGGTTCCATTCTCAGGAAACATGGCATTTCTTTTCACTGCTATGCGGATGACAGCCAGATCTATTTCCCCCTCAAAAAATATGAGTCATATTCTGTTAACCCACTGCTGAAGTGATTACACGACCTTAAAGCTTGGATGGCATTAAATTTCAGCTTCTTTCAGTTAAGGCAGCTGGCTAAAGTCAAATCAGTCCTCCAAAGACAGTTTGAGATGGTAATTCATGCTTTTGTGACCACTAAGCTGGATTGCGGCAAATGGTCTTAACATGGGGGTTAGTAGGTCCGCAATTAGTCGTCTTCAGCTGGTGCAAAATGCTGCTGCACGTCTTTTAACCGGCACAAGCAAGTATGAGCACATTTCACCTATTTTAGCTTCACTTCACTGGCTGCCTGTTCACTTTAGTTTTAGGGCAGCCAGGTTTTAAGACTCTTCTTAAAACCCACCTTTTTTCTTTAGTTTTTGACTCTATGTAGAGTGTGTTTTTTTCTCTCTCTCTGTTTTTGCGTTTTTATCTTGTTGTGCAGCACTTTGAAAACCTATGTGAAAAAATCGTGCTATATAAATAAAGTGATTGACTGACTGACTGACTGACTGACTGACTGACTGACTGACTGACTGACTGACTGACTGACTGATTAATTGATTTACCTTCTACACCTCTGACTTCTGGTTTGATTCTGGATCCCGCCACCTCCAAAAGTTTTCTGATGACTCCTCCGTAGTTGGATGCATCAGCAATGATGATGAGGAAGAGTACAGAGGAGGGATGGAGAGCTTTGTTGTGTGGTGCAGCCACAACCAACTTCAGCTCAACACCAGCAAGACTAAGGGGGTGGTGGTGGACTTCAGGAGGAACCCGAGTCAACCTGTGCCTGTTACCATCCAGGGTGAGGAGGTGGAGACAGTGGACTCCAACTCCTCACCTTATACCTTGGACCTTGGGGTCCACATCAACAGTAAATTGGACTGGACTCATAATGCAAACGCCCTCTACAGGAAAGTCCAGAGCAGGATGTTCTTCCTTAGGAGGCTTAGGTCGTTTGGAGTCTGCAGCAGGCTTCTCAAGACCTTCTACCAGTCCATGGTGGCCAGTGCACTATTCTTCATTGTAGTGTGATGGTGGGGTGGCGTCAGGACCGGTGACACCAACAGACTTAATAAGCTGGTGAGGAAAGCCCGTTCTGTGGTGGATCTGGACCTGGACAGCTTGGAGGTGGTGGCTGAGAAGAGGGTGATGGACAAAATCTGTTCAAACATGAACAATCCCTCTCACCTTCTGTACAACGAGCTGTGACTGATGCGAAGCTCATTCAGCCAGCGGATTATTCCACCCAGGTTCAGGACTGAACCACCCAGGTCCAGGACTGAACAACTCAGACACTCCTTTGTTCCAACTGCCATCAGACTTTACAACAGCAGCTTGACTTAACCCCACTCTATTGCTATGTGTATGTATATATTTGTATTTTTATCTTTATTTATCTACATTGTAGTATTTATGCATATGTGTGTGCATATGTATGCATTACAAATGTATATGTCTGTATATATATTTATTTATAATTTTTACTTTTTCAACCCTGTATTCTATTCTGTTGATGCTGTGGTACTGGAATTTCCCTCTGGGGGATCAATAACGTATATCTTTATTTTTATCTGAGTACTGGTTTGTTGGGTCAGTGTCAGGCAGCAGATCTCCATCAGTGCTTTGGATCCCCCCTCCAACCCATCAGGAACCATCCAGCTAGCTAGTACACTCATGGACAAAGGGTTCTAGGTCCCCAAAGAACCACCTTCCAGAGAAGATAAGGGCCAAGAAGGTCACCATTAAGTTATAGAAAGTGTTCCAGCTACATGCAGGGTGATGGGGATACTAAAATTTTATAGTATATACCGTTGTTACTTCTGTTGTATTAAATACTAAATATACTTTCAAGAATGTGCACAGTTGTCTCTTTTACTTTGAGGGCGATGATAAATGGATTCCACACAAGACAGAAGATTTTGGAAGGTACAGAGGTCCAAAAAAAAGGAATTTCAGAGGTGAACAAACCAACTTAGAGGAGTATCAAGGTCATACTCATGGGTGTGCAAGAACACACTAACACGTAGAACAGCAATCTGAAGGCCAATGAATCAAAGGATCTCTGTCAGCAGTGATAATCACCTCTGGATATTTACACATTTGCTCCAGTGAAAAGCATACTGATCTTAATTTATCTGAAATACTGCTGCAGATCATTGCCTGGGACCAAATGAAATAGAATGAGTAAGCAAAATTGCTTAAAGGGTATGGTTTAGTGGTTCCACCCTTCACAGAGACTAAAAGGCTTTCATCTCCCTTTTTTTTCTTTCACACGCTTACACAACTTTAACCTCTCTTACTCACACGGATAACTTGTTTTTTTTTCACTTAGTCCCTGTTCATTCCCTCTCACAATCCTGCAATTTCACAGAAAGCCGACAAATAGGCTGCACAGTTCGTCTAAATAAAAAGATATACACTGCTGCGGCTTCATGGGCTTACACAGAGCATCACTCTTTAATCTAATATAAACTGTATTGTCAAGAGTTACTGATATAACCTAAAAAACAGAAAAACAAAAACAAGTGCAAGTAAACTACGATAATAGTTTTATTCCCTTTAAACATTGCATTCTCTCTATTATAACATATCAGAAGCTGCAGCAGATAATGCTCCTAAATGGCCAGGAGGCTTCAAACAGTGACAGAGATTTAAAGCTTAAGCAGGTTTATATTCACATAAATTAATTTTCTGGAAGATCAGTAATTTATATTAATTGCAGGGTACCTTCTAACATTTGGTAGAAATGTCTGACTGCACGAGTTTCTCTTCTTTTAATGACATCACCATGGGAAGCTCCATGTTTGGCCAGTCTGTGTGTGATAGTGCGTCTCTTGGTGATCCAAAGTTTTTTGAAGACATTCTTCTGAAAATATTTCTTGAAATGGAATCAGCTTGAAGGCTCATGCTTCTCTGTGCAGTTGCCTTCTAACAGTATGTTTCCTTTGATAAATAGCTTTGTGTCAACATTTGTCGAATGAAAATGTACTTTCGGAGGAATTTAAGTTTAAATGCTGAGTAAACTAGTGCAAAAAGACAAACCAAAACAAAACAAAAAAAGAAAAAAAAAACATACACACATCAGTTGTTATTACAGAGTTGTAGACACACTCTTCCAAGAGTGATTTTATTCCCTGCAATTTCATAAAACAGTCACGCAGTTGCTCAGATGATGACCGCTGGTCCTCTATGTGTCACTGGAGGATTTGATGTGCTTCATCCACGCACATGAGGATGTGAGAAGAAGATTTTAATGGGGTTTTAATAATTGCATAACGATTTTCATACCTAGACTGAACAACACATGTAGTTTCCCCCATAGACACAGGCCCAGCAGCCATATCCTATATAAAGAAGGTGTTTTGATACCTCGGCATCTCAACAAAAACGGCTTTTATAACGGTCTCCTAGCTCTTCATAATCAGTTCATCAAGGGTTGAGGATTAGTGTGTTTTCACTTCTTCATTTTTTTTTTTTTTAATTTTGATACGTCTTGGTTAGTCAAATCAGCTGCACATGGAACCGCATGGTGGTGCTGGTGTTTTGCACAGCAGCACAGGCTGTGATAAGCTGTCTTCTGAGCTGAACAAATAAGATTGTTAGTGTTGGTGCTGGTGCCCTATTTTGTGCACACATTTGCTCTTTTTTGTCTGGAATTAATTTATTGGTGTAGATATGCTCTGTCCAGTTACCTGGAGTATCCATCCAATTTTTTTTCTTCCATCCATCCGTCCATCTGTACATTCATCCAACTGCTCAGCCACCCACCCTTTTTCTACACCAGCTTCGTACTGTTCTGGGTTGCAGAGGAGAGTTGAGGTTGAGCTGTCATCGAGCAAGACGCAGGACTGGTTTCAAGAATATCACAGCCACCTGGAGTCTTTTTTTATTTTATTTTTTTAACTGGATGAAAAAAAGCTCTTGTAACCTTTGGTAAATCAGCTACTTAGAAAAAAGAAAGAAAGAATGAAGGAAAGAAAGAAAGAATGAGTTTGAGTTTAAAATGCCTTTAATACACACTCCAACAGTCAAAAAAAAAAAAAAACAACAACAAAAAAAACCCCAAACAGAACAAACATTAAATAATAAAAAGCAAAAACTAAAGATACTTCATCAACCGAACACAAAACATCGTTAATACCCCACTTACTTACAAAGACATGCATGTTTCTTGTCAACTAAAAAACTCAAATTTCACACAAACATGAGCAACTACAAGTCTCTGAAATAAATTACGAGCTTCAAACGTTTGATGCCCATTAACTTTGTTCTTCCTTGATATCCATGTTGCTGCTTTTGCAGTCCCAGAAATGAAATTTAAAAGAATGTGAGTAGGTTTTTTTTCCTTACACAGTACCGAGGACCATGAATAAAAATACAGTCAGAAAACCAAACAGATGATCTATAAGAACAAAAAGAGGATTCAATCTTGAACATTCAATAAAAATATGATACAAAGAAAGAAAGAAATTATGATCCGATCAAGGTTGTCTACACTGTGACTTTTCAGCGTGTGTCATACATATCAATAATGAAACTCATGAGAGGTCATAATATATTTCTGCAGTCAACTTTGAACTTGTTTCACTCACTAGAGGGCAGCAAAAGTCAATTGCTTTGCTTGTTTTGTTTTGTGTTTTTTTTTTTTTTCTCAGCCAAGCACATCCTTTCTAAAAGAAAAACAATGAAGCAACAATTGTATATACTGATCATTACTAAATAAATGAACATTATAGACAATTTTAATAGACTGGGAAAAGCTTTTAAAGCAGATGGTATCATTTCCATGATAAAGGGTACTGAATTGTGAGTGACTGTTTTTGTAAAATGGTCATTGTATAGAATAAATACAGTGAGTCATTTTTTATGTAACGACTTTTGAAAGAATGTTGAAGTTATTTTGGTCTCTAAACTTATAATTTTTTTTTTTTTCTCTGCTCTGAATTCTGGCAGCCCCATGTTCAGTGTTCATTATCTGCTCTTACAGCTTTGACTTTAGCACAGCAATTACATCCTTAGCTGCACTGATTAATCCAACATGGAGGCATTTCACAAAATGGTTTTGAAAAGACATTTGCAGACACTTACCAGGGAGTAGCTGTGGCACAGCTTGTTTACGCAGATAGACCACAGCCAGTCAAACGGCAATAAGATGTTTTCAATGGCTGCTTAAGGGTTCTCTTAACCTCTTGTATATGCTGCGCAGGAAACAATAGACTGCTCAGAAAATTATTAATTTAATTTATTTGGCACTGGAGACATAATGGTGTCTGATGTCGTATTTGGGTAATGTATGTTTCTTTATTGTTTAACATATTCCCACGATGGCCATTCCTCGCAATATTTCCACTGCTCTCAACTTAACTGCTTAACCTTCCATTCTCTCCAAGCAATCACATAATCAATCACTGCCCCATTGCCTGACAAGGCAAACAAAGGGAGTGCATGAGTGAGAAAAACCTTTTGCCCTGTCTGAACAAGTAAGAGGAATGTTGGCTTCAGAGGGCTAACACAGGCAGAAAACATAGGACTCGTAAATATTCAATTTAAAGGATTCCCAGATAAGGCGAGTTGAAAAATTGAGGCAGCACCCATTCTTCTAGATAAGAGAAGACGGAACCATCTGGAGGCTGGGAGATAGCGAACTCCCACACCATCCCAGAGACCTCACTCTCATCTGCTGCAGCGGCAGAAAAAGGAAAAATAGAGTGCCAACACTTTCATTATGTTAACTTCAAAATGAATTTATTCACATTCAGTGCATGCAGTCAGCTACTGCCTGTGGTAAACATAACGATGCTGGTGTGTCCACCATGACAGAAAAAATAAATAAATAAATAACGACCAAGTTCTTAAACATGTTCAACTATTAAACAATTTGGCATATCTTTTAAACAGAATCTTTCTCTTAAATTGTAAAATATTTATTCTTTGGAGAGGTGGATAAAAAGTAACATGACTTAAACTCCCTTGTTCATTTCCTCCCAAACACATGGTCATTTCTGGGGCAGTGAAAGCACCTTTACTCATTTCTCCTGAGTTAGTACGTTTCAAAGAAAAGTACTTACTTCAAATATTTTGCACCTGCCTTGTTCAGTAAACATTTACTGAAGAGCATTTTAGAGATGTCCCCTTCATGTCTGCATCTTTTAAAAACAAACCATCCTAGCACACAGACTCACAGTGTCTGAATAACCTTGTCCACATTCTTATAATGCACTTTGTTGACTCCTCCACCAACCTATTTCGTGGCAGCCACATTGGATTTAGCTCTGGGTTAATGCTTTTGTCAGTATGTTTTATCTGTTCTCTCACTCAGGTGCACTATGCCGTTATCCTTAATTACCCTGCTGCATTTCACACTTGGTCCTGAATCCTTAATGTGTGATAACAGATGCAGGTCGATTTGAAATTTACTTGTATGCACTATCTTTTTGACCTGCATCAGAGACCGGCTGTCCCATAGGCTCTTGGGTGAAAGCTGTTAACTCTGTGATAACAACAAGCCGAAATGATAACCTTCCAGTAGTTTCGAGGACACACAGTTTGCTACATATGAGCTGTATTGCAGCCACAGCATTTCTTATGCAATTTTGATTGCCTGGATGTGCTCCGATTCATTTAATGGATGGACAGAAAGGTTAATCACCAAAGGGTACTGCCGACCTCTGTGATGAACAATAAATTTTCAGTTTCTTTGAATAACAAAGTGATAGCAAATGCATTAGACGCTTTGAAAGCAAATGCCAATGGGACTGACTTCTCTTTATTTTTCCTTCAGTATTTCAAAATTCCAACATAATGTCTCCCCAGTTTGCAGTTCCTATGATTAATTTGCTTTTGTTCAAAATTTGCATTTGCAGGTTTTCATGAATACCGACAGTAAGTTGCCGTATTACATGCAAAACACCCAGCTGGTTAAGCTGAGGGAGTCATTAAAGATTTTGATGAAACAATTATTAGGAACATTTGCTATGTCGCTTTCTGTTTCAGACAACATTTTACAGAAGTCTTTAATGCATAACATTCAAGACACGTGAATGCAGCTTTTCTTTATTTTGAAAACTCACCAGTCTTTTGACTAATTGCCACACAAGTCAACAGCATCAAGTGAAGTTGCACAAACAACTCAGACACCTTTGTGACTAAAATTGTTTCTAAATGGTTTGAAAATGAAAGGAGGCCGTACGTGCAAGCTGTAAATAAAATGCTTCAGACGCCATTTCACTGATGTCTCGCAGACAGAAATTGCTGTGCTACTTTAAAACTTAGGCCCTTTTAAATCTTTCTTTTTTCTGTAGAGCATTTTGCTTGAGAAATAGAAGAATATAAAGGAAGTAAAAAGATAGCACTGGATATGCCGCATGGGCAGGCCTGCAGGCCAAAATAGGAAGGAGTGTATCTCGTTGCTGTGGTTTCATCTTTTGCAAAAAAAAAAGTGTAGAGTAAACCTCCATCAAACCTAGTTTTAATCCTTTTCTCCACTGTGTTGTGTGATGTTATATTGTTATCTTAATGATAATCTGTGCCTGCATTTCTCCCCTTGGCGTTTCTGTCAGGCTGGGTTGGTTTGGTGTCTTATCAACAGCTTTGTCATTAAATCAGCTTTTTCTACAGACAAATTTCACTGCTGTTATTCTTATCAACAGATCAGCACACTGTGATTTTTTTTTTTTTTGTTCCATCAGAGCTTTTCAGATTCAATGGTGTTTGAGTAAGAAAGATGAAATACAAAAGAACATTGGGAAAAAACAGTTTATTTAATTTTTATTTTAAGTTAAATAATAAGCAAAGAAATATGGCATGTTTTAGATTTTTCATGCCATTATTGGCTTCAAGCTGTTTTTTTTTATTTTTTTATGTCTTGTATCTATTTTGTGCATTCAGAAAGGCTGTTCTTAAAAGCATTGATGATTGTAAGAAGACGCTAATGAAAAGCTACTGAAAGCGGTACTCTGGAGCCAGTAGCACACATCATCACAGCTTTGAGGATGTCCTGTCAATGCTCTATGTACAGAGGCAAGCTTTGAGGTCCCAGTTAAACTGACCTCCAGAGGTTTGAATTGGTGGTCGCTTCTTCAGAGAAAGCACTGTTCTGACTGAGTGAATGTTCTGATTGTCTCAGCATTGTGCTGGAGTTGAGTGCAGTGCTAAATGAACTCCGCTGATTCAATCCTCTTCACTGTGACAGCGGTTTAGTCAGTGAGTGAGGGGGGACTGAGACTCCTTCGCCCAAACACAATTTCTTACAGTGAGGGAAACTGCTTAATGGCAAAGGTCCAATAGGTCTCTTGCATGATGTATGTGGAGTAGGTCTGGTACCCTCTCTGTCCTCCCATAATGCACTGAAGCTCTCTGGAGGCTGATAGCCTGGTTCCTGGGGATCCAGAGGGTCTTTGGAAAGAAGGATGCTGATTGAGGGTACAGTCCTGTGCACTGTCATCTCAGATGTTCCTCCTTCAGTGTTCTCCCACACCTCTTTCACCGCCTTGTACCGCAGTTTTGTCAGCTGATGCAGACAGCCCACTTTTCGTTTCATGATCTCAGCACAGGTGATGGTCTTTGTGACTGCACGGCCTGACCCAGTGAAGACCACTTGCCTGAGCCCTGGACCGCCGACATCTCCGCCAGTTGTTCCCTTCTCTCCTTGCATCCGTGCCATAGCAAATCCCATTAAGTTGCGGATCTTGCTTCCCTCCTTCACGCGCATCTCCAGCACCCCAGAAGCCAAACCTGGGAAGGGACAGGGGCCGTCCTCCTCAGTGCGGCAAACTTTTTTGAACCCCTCCTGCCCAAGTTTAAGCGCTGGAGGAGGGGCTTGTGATGGTGTAGGTTTAAGCAGGTTTGAAACACTTTTCACCAGCGCCGGCTGCATTACAGCATTCGCATAGTTGTGACCCTGGTAAATAGGACATGTCCCTGGTTTTACTCCATTCTCAATATGGACTGGTGTGTTCATCTCCAGTCCTGGTTGAGGCTTGATGTTGCTACTGGTAAAACACTGGTTTTGACCATCGAACACCCCACATCTCGTGAACATTTCTGCAGTTCTCAGTGCTTCACTGTAATGCAATTCCAATTCCACTCTATTTCCTCACGGAATAAAAGATAACATAATTTTCTTTTGCATTTGGCACTTCTCTCTCCCTCCAGTCAACAGCTGTAAAGTTTCAAGACTTCATATGAGAAATATTACTCACTCCCCAAGAGCACTATCAACAAAGTCTTTAATGTCCCCTCTCAGCGAAATCTGGTGAAATATGATAAACGCTTGGCTAGTGAATTAAGCGTGCTGTTGGGACCTTTCAAGATGTTCTTTAAAGAGCATCTCATTTTTATATCACCAATGAGTATTTAGAAAATGCTCTGGAGACAGATAAAAAGAAAAAAATACAAAGCTAAAATATCCACTTTCCTTCCTCTGTGTGTACTTGATATGGTGCTTTCATCCTAAAAGCTTCACAAGACACAGACTGCTTTGTTGAGCCTTCTTTCACAAAACTTTTCTAAAGAGAAACTGAAAGCTCAAATTAAAACTCCACCTCTTACTTAGCGATCCAGTCCAACGTTGCTGAGTCTGATGTGCTGACCTTCTTGCCTTCAAATCAAACTGACTTCTTGGATTGTTCAGCTGTCAAGTTCCACCTTCTGTTTTGGACCTCTGGATTTTTTTTTTCTTACTCCAGCATAAGTTGGTCTCTCTCCTCTTTCCTTGTGCCCATTTTTCCATCCAGTGAAGCTGAGGCCAGGGAGTAGAGAGTCTGGAACTAGGGTGTCGTCCCTAGAGTTCTGTCTTGTCTTCAGAGATGTTCTAGGAAGTCTGTTCTCTTCTCCACAAAGAGACATAAGGGACAGGAGCTGCCTCACAAATGCTCACAGGAGGAGTGTCTGTGTGGCTGAGGGGGAGCATGAGGGAAAGCGGAGACAGCCCTCTTAAAGGCGCAGGTCTTTTCATCTTTTAGACGAACACCCTCCCCTCCACAACTAAAGCCTGCCATTGAAGGAAATAGCAAAGGGTAGGGCTACTGCGTCCCTTTAAAACCTAGAATGCAGATCCCTGGCAACTTTGTCAATCTCTTTAGAGGACGTTCCAGTGTTCAATGTACATGACTGATTAAGCCCGAGTTCTGAAATAGAGACTCAGTCAAGCTTTAAAAATGCACTTTCAGCTATGAAACAATGAATTAAATTAGCTCTGATATAATTGAAAACATCCTTCAAAGAGCAACTGAAAGTCAGCAGCATTAAATTGCACTGTACGTAGCCTTTATCCTATCAGATGTTTGTGACCATTGCAATTTACATAATGCAGCATTAATAGCTCCATTGTTGAGGCAATCAAGTGGCGCAGTCTGCCTCATAACACATGGGTTGTTATACTGTCAGACGCCTGGAGAGCCCTTGTGATCAAGGACACAAGGACCACAAAAAGCATAGAAGCATGACTTCTATGCTGAAGCTGCTGCAGTGGTGACTGTCTTCATTAGTCTGGCTTATGGGTGCAGGTGAGGTGATGGGGTCGACGGGCGGGGTAATAAGCATTGTAATGGGCTTTCTGTCACCAGTGGAGGGCGCTGGCTTGTCCCCCCCCTCCACGCTGAGTCAGGCCCAGACAGCTGTGGCAGTGCCCTGTTCAGCCCAGTCTCCCGGTCGACAGGTGGATTTGTTTTTGTGTGTGACTGACAGATGGAAGAATAGGTAAAGACAGCCCACTGAGGCTGAACCTATGAGGCCAAGGGAGAGAAGCAGACACGTCCTAACTAGTCTCAGCTCGGTATATTCCACCGTGCACAGCAGTACACACACAGTGTAAACTCACCGTGCCTATTTCTCAGTCCTAAATATGAGGCTAACTCACAGTGGCATGTGTATTATATTGGATCCCTATGGTAATCAAGGAAAAAAATAAGGAAACCCTCCTCAGCCCCAAGTCTAATATTTAAAGTGAAAATATATTTTATTAGCTGAGCTGAAATTCTAAGAACTGGAGGATCACTGGACTGCTTGACTTCTAAAATGCTTAACTTTTCTTTTTGTATAATTCATATGTATGAGTGCTATTTATCTCTGGAAATGTTCCAGGCACTGCAGGAGACATGGTAACAAATGTCTGTCTTTTTCTTGCCTTTTTTGTAAGCTAAAAGAAAGATGGGAGTGAGGGAAGACTGGGGGGGAGGGAGGGAGGTGGATGTCTGTCGCACTCACCACTAAAGTGATCATTCTGTTGTTTGGGAGAAATTACCGTCATCAGTCAAACAGAGATGCACAGCTGCCTAAGGGGATCTGGTAATGTTACTACATAATAAACTGTGTTTGTGTGTGTGTGCATGTGCGTGCATGTTCAATAAGAATGAAGGGAGGTGACAAAGAAATCCAGGAGGGCAGGGGGTAAAAGAATTTTGATTTAACCACAGAGAGGTTTAAAATGACAATAAAATCTGTCCTCTAATTATCCCTCTTGAACATGTAATGTCGGTGCCTCATCATCATCATCATAATCATCATCAGTTCTCTAATTAGCTGTACAAACCTGTTGGCTTGTGGGAATATGATATATAAGGCAATTTAGATTCAGAGTAAAAATGAAAAGAAATCTTTTTGAGTGAAGAAGCCCCTTCAGTTTTAGTTGCTTCATTTAATGATGTGTGGAGATGGCACTCATGCTTGGTCACTCAAGTTTTTACACCTCCTCCACATAGCTGGCCCCGGCCCCTCTGGCTCTTTAAGCACTTACTCCTCACTTTAACTGACCTTGGCCGACGTCTGTGACGGTTTCAGAGTTCTCTCCTCTCTGCTCACTTTGCTATCTTCATCCAACAACCACCCATGGCGTTTTCTTCTGCACATTAGAATCTTAGCAAAGAAAAACTATTTTCACCCAAAGACTGACAAATAGTAGGGGCTGTGTTTCGCTCCTCTCCCCCCTGGTTATGCACTTCAGGTGTCTGAGGTGGTTGATGTTATAAATTATAGGGCTTTTTGTTGTTTGTTGCATCACTGTAGAGTCGAGTTGTAGAGCAGCTTGTTGTGTTGTTGTCAGGGCTGCACAGAAGCATGGCGCCTCACTGTGACAGCCGGTCTCTCACTTTACGTTAACCGCTAGTGTTTTCACGGTCATCAACCAATGGCGGCCTGGAGGCTGTCATTTCGCTCTGTGTGGAGCTCGCCCGCAGCTCGGTTCTGCCCCACAAACTCACAGCCGGCCCTGGTGGAAGAACAGAGGAGCGCACACATGCATGTGCACCAACAGACATGCACCCACGTGCGCACACACACACACACACGCACACAAAATATATGCTCAGCATAAGGCAGGCTGTTGGAGCAATTACAGAAACATGGCAGAACACGATGAAGCAGGCCACACTATCAGAAGGGAAATAGAGTGAGCAGAGGAAAAATGATGACGCCATTAATAACATGGAGGCTCAGAGGCTGCAGGGAGGTGGGGGTAGATGACCCTCTGTGTGATTTTCCTGTGACAGCACTTTGAAGTGCAAATGGCTGCCTTTATATTCAATTTTTTTTTTTTTTTTTGACATTTAAATGGGCATGCTTTTATGTCAAAGGCAACAAAAATAAATAAATTTCCATCGTGGTATAATATAGCAAATGATGCATGAACTTATTTTCTTTTTCCTGCCAATCAAACATCCATTATTTTGGTAAATGACAGGTCAGACTTTTGACTTCCCCATTCTCCGACTCAAGCTCCGTACACATCTCTAGTTGTCCGTTCGCTGATTTTCCCCATGGCACTGCAATGCAGATGTGTCTCACACAGCGGCGGAAAACTTCCACTGAAGGTGTTTTTAAAAAGAACATGAGAAGCAGGAGGGACAGGCATGAAAGACATCCAGCCAAAGGTAGAAAGACTGACAGAAAGTGGTGGGGACACATGTCTTTTATTTAGACTTTTTTTTTGTTTGTTTTTATAGGAAGCAAGAAGAAAAACTATGATGCGTTATTACTTTTATTTATTAACTAATGTGTAATAGCCTACATCCTAACAAATGTTCTGCTCTTTTCATTTGTTTATTTATTTATTTAAAAAGAATTGCCTTAACCTTTAATTCTGTTAGGTGGAGATGTACTCTACACTTTTAGCTATTATTTGCACACAGTTTCATTAGTGGAACCATTTCCGTTTTAAATTGGCAGCTGCATTTGAAAATAGCTTTTGTTTGCTCCTTCTCATTTGTCTGTCCTCAGGGTAAAAGTTAATGGACTACACAGAAAATTTTTGATCAATTACATCAGGAATTAATTAGCCAAGCTGTAATGATGAAAAAAAAAAAAGAAAAAGCTAATGAAAGCCTAAGAGGAAATAGTCACAAACTGTGCAGAATTCAGTTTAAGAATGTACTTTTTTGTGTATTTATAGACAAAACTGTAGACATATTAGGAAAAAAAAGGAAAAAGTGATGTTTTATTTTGGGAGTAAGATGGCCAGTGGAGGTTGTAAAATGATTCATTTTCTTTCTTTTCCTTGTCGATAGAAATAATAATGAAATTCTAAGAAATGGGGCACAATTTGTTTCCCCACCATTATGTTTACATTATCTCTGTGTGCTTAATGGGATATATTGTGCTCTCTTTCTACAGTACACTTATTTTAATAATATACCAAAAGTATTAATATATCTATAGACTATTATGAACAATGTTTATGACCAGCAGCATGCTCGGCAGATGCCGCTGCAGCAGTGTTTTCTTTTCTTTTTTTTTTTTTTTTTAAAGAGAGGCTTTGTGAAATAATCAGCAAGCAATAAAATTATCCACCAATGTCAAAGTTGTTAGAAAGGAATTAGATAAATGAATAACTAATTAGCCACCTTAATGGGCAAACTGATTAATGGCTCACATGCTACAGCACACCACACTCCAAGACAACAACGTTTTCAGTGATGGCAGGTCAGTTTGTGTTTTTGTATGAGGGTCAGATTTGAAAACTCTTCCTGTAAACATTAGACAGCAACCTTATTAGTGTATTTTAATCCCTCTAATTATCATCCCATGAAGTCCTTTTCTCGAAATGAATGAAATAGTATGCATTTTATATTTAAGTACATATTTGACAGAGAAGGTTACCTTTGAAAATACAAACTGAACCGACAGCATCAGTATTATTTACCTTTGTAGATAAAGTTGTTGTAATACTACTAGTAGTAGATGCTGTTGTGGCAACCATAAGGTGCATATTTGCCATTGAAACAGGTAACAGTTAGGGATGGGATTTATGTTTACATTATCTCTGAGTGCTAAATGAGATGTATTGTGCACTCTTTCTACATTGCATTGATTTTAATAATATACCACACATTTACTATGACATTTTCCAAACTATGTTTTTAACCAGAGCAATATGTTTATTCATGTTTGGCTACAGTTGGATTTTAGCTGTGATTATGGTCAAAACCTACATAAATAAAGATAGAAAAAAAGCCACTTGTATTGGTGTGGATTGGTTACATTTGGAAAATAAATGTTCTTTTTGAAAAATAATGATCCCATACTTTAAATTCTTTTTCATAACAGTGTTACATGGCCAAAAACTGATCAAATGAATACATAGATTTCTTTGCTTTCAGTTGTAAATAATAGC
>JBAMYA010000018.1:15968846-15992788 GCA_037176975.1 Arrhamphus sclerolepis | reverse complement strand
GAATAGATTTAACTTTTTATGTTTTTATCATTGAATTTGGGATTTTTATTTGTTTTAACCTGTGCATCACTTTGTTCAACTGAGGTTGTTTTTAAATGTACTATAAAAAGAAACTTTACTTGACTCGACTTAAGTGACCTTTGTATGATATGCTGCAGGTCCAGTGTTATTCTGCTTTAGACGTTACTGTAACTTTATTTTGAAAGGGTTTTATTCAGCCAGCTGAACAAGTTGGTTAGGGTTAGCAATATAGATCATATCACCAAATGCAATGTCTACATCATGAACATAACTCATAAGTGTGAAAATTTGATAGAACTGTGACCTATTGAGTTGAGATATGTCAGCTGATACATTAACAAAAAATATATTGTTAGACATAAATGACTTTGTAGATCTTGACTTTTATTATTCAAAAATGTTTATTTCTGCTCTGTCAGGGAGAGAGAATAAAAAGAAGAATAAAAAGCAAAACCTGTATAAGAATTATTCCCACCTGCACAATGTTGTTTGTGTGCTTTATTACTGTATAGACCAGGGCTGGACATTAACTTTGTTGCTCCCCTACCACAGTGCCAGATGGATTTCAAAGTCTACCAGTCAAAACAATAAAACAAAATAAAATAAATAAAAACTTTACTGGCCAGTTTTATCAACTTAGATTATTTTTTTAAAGACATGGACAAAAAGTTACAAAGTTTTTTTCTTTTACTTTAAAGTTGTGGTGCCTTATTGCTTTTCCGTACCTACTGCGCCTCATGTACAATCTGGATGAAGCAAGTGGAACCAGGGTGCAGTAGTTGTGGAATGTTCAAAAATATATATTGTTTATTAATATGTAACCACCCTGACACGTAAGTGCACACCAATATTCTCTAGGACACCACAACGAGTAGGAGAGACAGGTCAATTTAAATAAGACCACACATAAAAATAAACACTTCACAAATATTGCTTTTCAGTTTTGTTTTGCTTCTTAAATGTCTATTTAACTGGGTGCACCCTTAATAAAAATAAAATGTTTTTTTTTCCCCAAGAAGAAAAAAAGATAAAATTGTTCACTTCCTGTATCCTTGGAAACGGTTCCCCACAGTCATGCCACATTGAGAGGACGAGAGATGAAAATGGAAAGGTTCCTCCATAATCCAGGTGCTCACTCGGGTGGCTCGTCATCTCCTCATCAGGGAGAAGATCCAGTCTGAATCCAAAATGCGGTCCAAATCCAGAATCCAGGGTATTGAGAAAAGAAAATCACAACATGAAGGTAAATGTTCCAGGCCTTCATAGGACACTTTTTTGCTTTAACAATTCTTCTTTTTAACAGTATAATACAATATGATTTTTTTTGTTTTTTTTTAAAACAGCTTTTATCACTCAAAAAGATCTGTCTCTGCAATCATCTTGCTATTGCTATAACACAGTGTCAACCTAACCTATGTGAAGAAGATGGGACATGTGTTACTTTCGACCAATAATAAATTAAATAAATAATAATAATAATGATGATGAATAATTAGATAGAAATCATTCTAAGTTAAACAAACATTGTTTTACATGTTGTAAAACTTCCACTGGGTTACGGACTCTCGCCTTAAACATATGCATGTCCTATTGCATGCATAAGGGGCTGTTGGGTAATTAATGATAATTGATTCTGTTACTTCTCAATGACTGTTTGTTAACCAATCTCTACTGGCACTATCATTAAGGTGGTGAGGGCAGTACTCAATCCTGTAAACAAGGAAGTGACAACAGAAACTAGGGGATTTCCCAATTCAGGATAATGGAATTTACGTTGTAGTTTGTCTTTGGTGATGTAGAAATACAGTTGTAAAATGCTATATAAGTGTAAGCCATTTACCATTTACTGCTCCACTGAATTCCACTGAATCCGTACTGACATGATATTGCTGAGGTTTTGCAAAGCTTTGACTATGATTGCACGGGACAGATGCAGGATTAAGTTCCTGTCCTTGACCTCTGTTAAGGCGTCGGTTGTATACCTGCTTTCATCATATGCATCGTTTGAAGCAAAGGGTATTTCATCCACCTTGTTCGAGATCTCTTTGTGCTGCTTTTCATCTTTTGTTCTTCCCTCTCTGTTTGAGGAAGAAATCCACACGGAAGTACAAGGTCTCTGTGTAGCATCCATAATGGTCCTGGACCATAAGTATGGTAAAGTAAATCTCAGTAAGGTAAATCTCCCATTTGCTTGGTAACTACATGGATGTTGGGTTCCCAATGATCAGCCAATTTATGTTTGTTCCGGAGACAAAGGTTGTGGACCAGCAGTCAATCCCAGCCAGAGTTGATTCTCTGACAACTATATCAAATTGCTTTTTGCTTTTTTCAGCAGCCTTGCAAGAGTTTTCAATAGCAATCTGATCTCTGTCCTACAGGTGTGATATAACGTTCCTTATGTACTAAGAATGTGAACTGGGCTCTTTTCCTTTGACTGGCAACCCAAAGGCTAAGTCACTGGGTTACTTTGGCTGCCTTCCACACATTAATTCATATGGGGAGAACCTGGTGACATCACTCCTTGTGCATTTGTAAGCATGAGTGAGTGGCTTTACATGGTCTCTCCACTGAGTCTTCTCTTTGTCTTTTAGAGTGCCTAACATGTTGAGGAGTGTCCGATAATAACATTCAACAGGGTCCATCTGTGTCTGCATTCTGCCTACCAGCTCGATACCTGATGTCAAAAGTGAACCCTGAGAGTGCAGCTAATCAATGGTAGCTTGCAGTATCAGGGTTGGTGGTGAACAGATAACTCAATGGATTGTGAAGGCCCATGTTACATCCCTAGAGGGATGAATGAATCAAAGCTTGTGCGCTGGATATCTCACCTCACTGCAGGAGAGCCCTCTACTAGCATAAGCAACCATGCGTAATGTCCTTTTCTGCTCTTGATACAAAATGGTTCCTAATCCTTTCGTGCTGACATCAGTGTGGAGCACTTAAGGACTGGAGACGATGTTAGCTTGTCTATGATTGCCCCAAAAGCTTGTTGACACTCAGCACCCCAATATCCCCAAAAGTACTCTTCTGGGGTGTGATATTTTCCATCATTGAAACAAGTTCTTCTGCCGTTAGGTTGGTCAAGGGCTTGACTATCCTTGGATAAACCTTCATGAACCTCTGGTAGTAAGCGCACTTCCAGTATCGTTGGAAACACTTCCCCACAGTCCTACCACACTTACAGGATGAGAGAAAATGGAAAGGTTCTTCCTTAATCCAGGTGCTCACTCTGGTGGCTCGCCAGCTCCTCATCAGGGAGAAAATCCAGTCTGAATCCAGCTGGAATTCAGAATGCAGTCCAACTCCAGGATCCAGGGTACTGAGAAAAGAAACTCATAACATGAAGGTAAGTATTCCAGGTCGCCTCACAGGACGCTCATTTGCTTGAACAGTTCTTTTTAGCAGTATAACACAATTTTAATTTTTTTTTTTTTTAAACTGCTTTTGTCACTCCAAAATCTCTGTGTTTCTATAATCGTCTTGTATTTCTCCACAAGTTTCTCACCACCCATTTCCAACTTAAGCTACATGATGGAGATTGGACATGCTTTACTTTTGACCAATAACAATTCAACTTTACCAATATGAACCAATTAATTAATTAATTTATTTATTTTTTTACATGTTGTTATACTTGTTTGTTTTCCTTTTTCCTTAATAACAGATTACACGTTTGGTAACAGTTGGGGTTTTTCTTTCCAGTGGGAAATATATCAACCATGGTGATTGTAAATCGCCTGTGGTGTGTGTGGTTGTTCATCTGTATCAGTCCAGACTGTAACTCCTTCTTTTCACTCAAAGAGAGCTGGATTACGTTCCAGCAGATCGCCTTGATCTTAAATAGGAATAAGTGGGTGTAGATAATGGATGGACCATTTTTCTGTAATTTAAAGCAGTGGCAACTCAGAGTAACAAAAATAGGAACATCTTTCATCACTGAGATTCAAATCATTTGGTTTTGGTTTTTTTTACCCAACACCAGTTTTATGATAGATTTAATCCTACTTTAGTATAGAGGATAACAGTTTTGAACAAAAAAGCATCTATGCCATTTGTTTATCTGTCTGTCTGTCTGTCTCAATTTTGTGAATAGAGGCAGTCGTTATGGGGTGTTGTTGAAATGAAAAGGCTTACTATCACTTTTCTGTGCAGATGTTTTTAACACATTTTATCTTGTTTGGCAAAGTTGAGTCGCCTCTTCTTTTTTCCCTTCTCTGCACCGATGACTTTTTAAGTTGTTCAGGTGACATCTACATCAGTGCTACTTCAATTCAATTCAGTTCAGTTCAATTCAATTCAAAAATACTGTAATAATCCTTGAAGGGAAATTCAGTTGTTGCAGTTGTTGTCACAATTTGAGTCTCCTCAGTGATTCATTGCAGCTGGTTATAGCTGTGTTCAGGAAGGATCCCCTGCAGTGGTCTGTGTTGCAGCTGCTCTGACGAAGCCTCTGACTGAAGACACTCTGTTGCTGAATCACTGTGTTATGATGAGAATGTTCAGGGTTGTCCATGATGTTTTTGATTTTATGAAGTATCCTTTGCACAATCAGCTCCAGAGGCTCCAGAACAGTCCCCAGAACAGAGCCATTAGCCATTATTAGTTTGTTTTATTTTCTTTAAGTCTCTGGCTTTGATGCTGCTCCCCTAACAGATCCCTGCAGATAAGATTGCACTCTCCACAACAGACTTATAAAAGATATGCAACATCTTGATGCAAACACTGACCTAAGCTTCCTTAAGGAGTGAATCCTGCTCTGTCTGTTCTTATGAAAAGCATCAGTGTTGCATCTCCAGTCCAGTCTGTTGTCAGGTGAACACCGAGATATTTATACCCCTCCACCACCTCCACTTCCTACCCATGACGGAAATACTATTTGACATAAATCTAGTTCTCCTGAAATCCATAGTCATCTCCTTTGTTTTGTTCACATTTAAGACAAGATGATTGTTCCCACACCATGTCACAAAGTTTGAAAGTAAACTACATTGAATGTGTATGTGTGTGCACTTTGCCTTCTATGATGTTCCATGGAAAAAAGAGCCAGACAAGACATCTTTGGTATCTGAGGTTTGAAAAATGGAAATCAATGATTTAGGAACACCACAAATGTCTTAGCTTACATCATCTGCCAGTTCACATGCTTGACAAATCCAGTTGCATCCAGCTGATGACCTCAGCAATTTGTGACACAAAAAAAGAAAGAAAGAAGGAAAAAAGACATCCTTTTTTCTGTTTCACATTAAGACTTTTCCCTGTACTATAGATTTTACAATGAACAATTGAATTATTAATATGGACAATAATCCAAAGTATGTTTCACTGTCTCATCTTTACTGTCACATCACTATAGATTTTCTGTCCCATCTTTGTCCATCATTGCAAAGGTAGACATTGAGGGAGTCTGACACACATTTTTAAGATGTCTACAGTATGCGTATGATTGGCCTTCATTTCAGTTCATCCTGAACTTCTTTATACTTGCTCCTGTTCAGGGTCATAGAGGTGATAACGTGTATCCCAGCTATCACGGAGCAAAAGATGTGCTAAATCCTGGATCGGACAGCAGCCCATTGCATGGACCAGTATGAGACAAAGCCATGCACACTCACACTCACGTCAAAGACCAATGTAGATTCACCAGTCAACAAAACATTCTTGTTTCTGTACTGTGATAGGCTGCCAAACACCAACATCCCCACCTCTGTGCTGACTGGTAAAAAATTGGTAACAGCAGTAAATAACTGGAGGAAACCATTGCAGAGAGGGGCACAGGGATGAGTTCTGCCCCCTGTCATATTCTTGTAGTACTCGGGTTGACCCTATTGACTCCCACATTAAAATGCACAATGTTACAGCAGAAAGAAACTGTCACATTTGTGGGTTGTAATGGAGAACCGAGACGCAGGAGAGCTGGCAGGAATAATACAGAAGAAAGTCCTTCAGACGTGACAAAAACCAGTAACAGTAGAAAACAGGAAAGACTGTAAGGTCACAGGGAAAGACAGGCTGCAGGTGCTGGAGCTGACAAGAGACAGGTGCAAACAATCATGGAGACAGGAACAAGAAGGTCGAACAGAACATGACAAGACAAAGACAGACCTTCAAAATAAAACAGGACGTAATGTTAACAAAGACAAAACATCATCATTAAATCCAAATTCTGACACCAACCTGCTTACAGAAAATGATTTTGGCATCTATAGTTAGATGTCACATCTAAGACAACTGTACAAGTGATTTTGTTTTTTAAATACTGGAACAGTTGAACACGTATAAGCAAAGAAATGTACAGCATCCAACAAGTCAAATGGCCAGATACAATTTGGTAAGGCTGCTGACTGGGATGCACTCTGTGAGCCTCATGGAGATGACATCAATGCCATGACTGAGTGTGTGACTGACTACATGTGGACAACACTGTGTGCAGGGTAAAGCTCCAGCAGAACATCGCAAGAGATTGGTCAGGGATAAAGAAGATCACAGACTTCAAGCAGAAGGAGGATGGAAGTCTGGACAGAGCAAATGAACTGAACACATTCCTCAACAGGTTTGGGTCATAAACAAGCTCAGTATCCTCCTCTCCTGCCCCCAGCCAAACAGACGTCCCACCCTCCATTGACCCGCATCTTCCCTGTCACAACTCAATTGTCTCATCTTCCACCTCAGCCATGTTTTTGGTGCTACTCCATCATTATCTCCACATCTGAAGATGCTGAAGAGGAGGTGGAGGTGGTGGAGGAGTATGAACACCTCAGTGTTCATCTGGACAACAGACTGGACTGGAGATGCAACACTGATGCTGCTCATAGGAACAGACAGAGCAGACTTGATCTCTTAAGGAAGTTTAGGTCCTTCAGCATTTGCAACAAGATGTTTCATATCTTCTATAAATCTATTGTGGAGAGTGCAATCTGAAGTCATCAAGTCTGTTCTGGAGCCTCTGGAGCTTATTTTGCAAAGGAGAATACCTTATAAAACCAAAAACATCTTTGACAACCCAGAACATCCTCTTCACAACACAATGATTAAGCAAATGGCGTGTTTTTATTTAAATGTGTCTTCAGATCTGTAGCAACACAGACCACTGCAAGAGTTCCTGCCTGCCCACAGCAATAAACATCTACAATAGTAAAGTATTTTTGAAATGAATTGAAATTGCATGCTAACTAAGTCAGTTACAGCCATTTCTGATCTCACCATTTCAAATGAAAACTTCCATTGTGGAAGTTTGACGGCAGCTCCACAGCTCTACGGACATATACAGAACATGCAAACTCCACACAGAAAGGCCCCAGCTGATATTTGAACTTGGAATATTTTTTGATGTGAGGAGATCATGCTGATCAAGACATTTAGTTCTGTCACAGCTTGATGCGGTGATGAGTACCAAAGTGCATTGCAGGAGTCAGGAGTACTAAAATAAAGTTCTTTGTTAATGCAAAGGCAATGACCTTTTAGACAAAATGGAACAGAAAAAAATCCAAAACCACAGGAACTAGTACAAAACCAGAACCAAGAGAAAACAGTGGCAGGGGTAAACAATATGAACCAGTAAGAGCAAAGGGAAAGACAAGACAATACAGTATATACACTCTGAGGGCTGACAAGGCACAGGTGCAAAAGAACAAGAACACAAGAGAGGCTCAAGTGCACCAACACTCAACCAAACCCAGATCCCAACAAAAACGATAAAACAGTTCCAGAACCTAAAAGAAAATACCAAACTGAATGCAAATTCTGAAACAAAACCAAGATCTTAACAAAACAATAAACCAAATCCAGATCTTAACAGAAAACACCAAACTCAATCCAATTCCTGACACAGTCTAATCATAATCAAAATATGTTCAGATTGAATATAATTTTTTTGTGTTTTACTTGAAATCCACTTCCTTCCTGCTGATAAGAAGCAACTGCTGACATTAACCATGCCTCGCAAAAAGGAGATCGCAAAATTCTTGTAGACTATTGTCATCTTTTTCATCTTTTTCAAAGGTACAACCTCAAAATGGCTAAACTACTCACTGATGGTGTTCATGACCTGTTTGTTTACTGAGCTAACTGTGCTAGAAGAGGCAGTTTAGTGGGAGAGTGTTATCTCTGTGTTGAAAACAAGAGGTGCTAATACACAGCTGAGTAATGAAGAGAAAATGACTTTGAGAACAAGTAAGTCCTTCACCATTAATGTTGAACAACTCTCAGTGGCTCTCAAGCAATCAAGCAATGGGATTTACAAAAGATTTTAATTTGCATGCATTATCCTAACTTCTTACAGACCAAAATGCAGGCAATTCCTCTGACAAAAGATATGCACTGATAAGTTTGAAGGTCAACAAGCAGCTGCAGTTGAGATATCAGCAGCTGGTCTATACTACCAGCCCCCAGTCACAGTGAAATACAACACACTCTAAACATATGCATACAGATTAGAGTGTGACCAGGTGGCGTAAACATTATAAAACACTAGAACAGAGTGTACAATTAGCTTTTTTCACTCCACATCAAAGTTTACGATCTTAAAATGCTTCTGTTTCATCACACAGTTGAAACTCACATGGCTTACCATTTCCAAATGCCATAAAGGGGACTAGCTAATGAGGCCTTATGTAGAGAATAAAAGGGGGATTAATGAGCAACACGGTTTGAAGAGACTAAGCAGCCCTCACCCAAACCCTTTATAGTATATGCATATACTAGGTGAGAATATTCTGAGGCTTTCACATGTCGGCACAGTATTGAATGGTTTGTGGCGCGCTTGGAGGAGCATTCTGCTGATGGAATCAAAACCCCTTTCACAGATTCAAATGAGGTGCACTCAGCTGTGATTGGTATTGGAAAAGCATTTGTCGGAACAGGGGCTCACAGAAGGCTTCTTAAATACAAGGCAATCACAGTGTCTAATGCAGAGACGAGGAAAGAGGTGTGCCTGGACTGCGGAGTGGAAACAGGACAAAGGATTATGATGGTAATAAGCAGTAAACCAAAACAAAGTCATCCCCTGATCCCTCATTCTCTCTCTGCCCCTGTCTATGTCTGTGTATCTCTCTCCGCTCTAAATCCTCTAACACACTCTCTCAGTCCTTCCCTCCCTCTCTCTGCATCGCACTCACCACATATTGACAGGACCTATTTCTTCACTGTGCCTGAGCTACAATTTAAAACTCATTTCTCATTATTTGCGGTGAATCCTAACTCATACAATTTCTAATCTGTCGAGGCCATGATGGCTGCTGGCAGAAAACAGAGGCTCTTTATGCAGATGCCCGACTGTACACCTATACGCAATGTCAACTCTTGCACACCCGGCTGGCCTTATTTTATTACAGGCATCAGCAAATCTGCATGCCGTCAACTGTGAACCTTTGTGCTAATGTCTTTTTTTCCCCCCACTTTAGCTGAGTTTGTGGTGCAGAGACTGAAGGCATTTTTACATTCCAGTGATAATGTGCAAGTGCGGATCAGAAAGTATTTCAAGCTCACAATTTTCAAGACATACCCTGATGTGACAGACCTGAGATATAGAATCTGCAGGCTGAGGACATAAAAGATAAGCTGAAGGAGGATGAGCTCTGGTGGCTGACGTGGGAAACAGTTTACAAACCTCTAATTTGGACTCTTTAATGAAAGGTTGTCAGGGCTACAGTCTACCCCAAAGACCACATCCCCTCCTACTTTCCACATGTCTTTGGCAAAGAGTGGAAGGTTATTTATGTGTGTGAGTGTGCACGTGCTTAAGGAAAGTGAGAGGGCCAAGGAATGGAAGAAGCCATTGTCATGCCTGCAACAACAGCGGCTGGCAGCAGAGAAAAGAGAAGAAAAGAGGGGAGAAGATTGTGTCTGGAATTGTCCAAGTGTGGCAGTAGTGGTCCTCAGTCACTTTATCAGTGCCACAGCAGAACGTTTTCCTCCCATCTATCTGCCCAGCGACTACTCTTCCGCCCTCTCAGAGCAGGAAAAACACTCGTTCTCTCACCATGGCGGCTCAACACAATCAGCAACCTTTTTCCCCCCCTCACACCTACCCTGCTCACACTATCTCTTCACTCAACATCACTCTTTGTCTAAATGCTCCCCCCGTTTCCATCATTCAGTCCCATTATATTTGTAGAAGTGCAGAGTACTGAAAAATTGCCATACTTCACCTCAACTGCACATTCTATTTCTAACTGTTCGCTTACCAGCATGGTTAGGTGGAAATACCACACCATGTCCAGTCACTTAATTGATTTCTTAGAGCTGATATTGGGGTTGAACACACAAAATGTACACATTTGATCTGGAATGCAGCCTGTGGAGCTTTTGGAAGAAATTAGGAATTAATATTTTCTTTATTATATGTTTAAAATACGTATATATTTTTTAGTAAATACCTTGCCTTAAAATATATTCATCAGAAAACTTTCAGAGATCTCTGTTGTGATGGATCAAATTGCAGGTTTGAAAGTGCAGACAAGAAAAAGCATTGTGATTTTTAAAAAATTCTGCTCAGCTACAATTTGTCAGTGTTTCACACAGCAGCACACTAAAACAAACTAAAGTAAGATTGTGATCAGCTTGAGTGGATAATTGATCAGGTTGAAATTACCAATGGATTTCTGTGGAACTCGTTCCTGAAAATCTATTGTGCGTCAGGTCAATGGGGTCATCCATTGAGAATCATAGAGGTATGAAATGCAGTGGAATTGCCACAGAACACAGTGTTAAAAATATATTTACACTCCCCTTTTCTATTGATTTCTACGCAGCATGCGGTGCCTGACAAACGTCACCTCCCCAAAGGACTTCAGTGAGATTTCCAAGTAGCAGAGGGATTTGAGAAGAAACACATAACTTAATATATTACTTCATATATCTTATTTTGTTTGCTTCGAATGATTTAGCATGTTTTTCCAAATAAAAATGATTTTCTCCAATTGTTTTTAAATTTTCCAGTCACTCTCCACCACTGTGGGGAATAAATGTGTGCATGTGTTTTCAAAGACACATTGTATGTGTGTTGTGTATCCCACCGTCCTGCGTTCACCTACACTCTCTTTCAACCAGGTGCAACCCAGTGTGTGTTTGTGTGTACATCTCACTGCCTTTAAAGAGGTTGTGAATGATCTTATTTAGTGTGCACTGATTGCTGCTTTAACCTGGCGGCCACGCTGGCTGCTGCTGCATTAATAATCGTGGGGAGTCAGGAGGGCTGGCGAGGCCCGCACCTTGTTCACTGCTCGCTCGCTCGCTATCTCCATGGTACTGAGGAAAGAGCCAGCAAACAGCAGGGGAAGTGTGGCGGAAAATTACAGTCTTGACATGCCAGCCAGTAAGGCTGCTGCTACCGCACGGTGGGGGCCAGAGCTGTGTGAAGAAGACAGTGGAATTGGGAGGACGTTTTAGTGTATAATGCCTGAGTGAGGGGAGAGGAGTGATGTGTGTCAGTGGGTGTAAATTCTTCTGCTTTCATCCATGCTTTAGTTGAAGAACTACCCTTTCCATTTTATTTTTTCTTTTGAAGTGGATGAAGAAACTAGTTTAGGACTAAGGCCGCCAACAGATCTCCTTTGTGTCAAAATAACTTAGATTGGTTAAAACTGCTGCTGTTTTAATGCGTGGCCAACAACTCCCTCTTTCAGTCTAGGCCACATGACATTTTGATTGGTTGTGTGAAGATTAAAGCGTTGCACTCTCTGCAGGGAAGAACAGTATAATTGATATTTCAGCTCTTGGCAAACTTGCTCTCATAGGCCAGTGGCTGTTTCAGCAGAAAATTAATGTTAGCACAGCTTGGTGGCAGAACGGTCGGCATGTTTTAGGAAATATACTCTGAGTTGGGGTCTCTCTGGTCTGCTGGTTTCTGCTTCAACTCTTTGAGCGTAAAATGAACATCCTGTACTGGGAAAATGGGTGTCGCCTTTATGTGTATGCACAAAGCCACACTCTCTCTCTCCCTCTCACATACACACACACACAAGTAAAACAAAGATAATGGTAACAAAGTTTGTAGGGTGTGGGTGCATTACTAATTCTGCAGGTGCAGGTGATTTTTCGGTAATGAATTTAAACACTGTGAAAATGCTTATTTTATTGCACTCACTGATAATGCTAAAATGTTTCAATACATTCTAAGATGTCAAGTGCACTTCAAAAAAATAATGCAGTGAGTGTCTGACTAGGATTTGATCAGTCTTAGAGCCTCTCTATAATATTAAGTTGCTCAACAATGAAGAGCATCTCTTGTCTACTTCATTAGCACGTGTCATTTAGCCAGTCTGAAGAACATAAAAGTCGACCTAGCATGAAACAACGCCAGAGTCATCGTTCCGATAGCTCCCTTGTGGTGCACTTGTCCTGAATGGGCCATTTAAGTGGACACAGGGGATTAGGCAGACGATGGAAGTTGAGGTCCTCATATTGGTGCAGTGTGACTCGGACCACATTAACACAACATTAGTCTCATTTCCATTCTGATGGCGTGTTCTTTCACACAACACTGGACCGCGCTGGCAAAATCATTGTGACCCTCACGCTGCAGCCTTTCATTTCCTGTCACCATTCAAGCCTTTCCTTATCTCTGTGTGTGTGTTCTCTCGTTTTCGTTCTTGCCCTTTCTCTGCTGTGTTTCTTTTTTTTTTCCCTGTCCTTGCCCCTGCACACTCTGTTCTCTCCCCTCCATCCCCTCTCTCTCTTTCTTCCTCTCTTGTTCCACATCAGCAACTGGGTGAAGCCTCTTACCGTCACGGTTGGCCGCACTCCCCTTAATTACCATGTATTCTTCTTCAACTAATAAAAAACGCTGATGAAACCGATTACATGGCGGCAGGGCTTTGTATAGAGTCGAATTTAGCCACAAATGGAGAGTGAAAGAAGAATAGTGAGGAGAGGGACATTGGGAAAAAAAAGAGAAAGAGAGAGAGATAAAATGGAAAAGACGGCAGAGGAGTGAAAACAGCAAAAAGGTTGACTCAGATTGCAAAAGAAGGATGAGTGTAACAGAGACAGAAAGAGAAATGGAAACGGTGCATAAAAATGGAGGAAAAAAATGAGGATGGTTTGGGCAATAACCCGTTTGTTGTCTTTGTTGTTGTTTGGGTCAGAGATGTTTTAGGCCCTGAGGGAACTTCCTCATCTTATCACAGGGAGCAGACGGCTGGCACATCTTTCCCATTACTAGCCTCTCAGTTATAGATTGCTCTTGCCTTACCCCTCTCCCCAGCCACAGGCTGTCTCTGTTACAGTCTACAGAGCCACACTTGCACCAAACGCAGTTTGAACTCCTGAATATAGACTCTGCCTTTTCATTTTCCTTTCATGAGAATTAAGTCACTGTCTGTCCTTGTAATCATGGTTTCAACTGCAAGCAACTGTGGCTTCAAGGAAAAATGGATTAGGCTCTCTGTCCTGATTGAAAAAGCTGAGAGAGGCTAAGTAGCTGGTTCATGATACCTCATTTCTTTTTCTTTTTTATTGTTTCCTGCTTAGGTTGATGAAGTAGAGCTCGAGATATTAAAATCAACTGTGACTTTAATATGAATAACAGTTCCGTTTTATCCAAAGCACATGAAAGTAACAGTGCCATCTTTCTCTGTTGCTGGATAACCACAAAAGAGCTCCATCTTACTGCAAATAGATATTTGTGCAAATAAAATGAAAACAAACAAAAAAAAGATTACATTGTATTACCTTTATACATCAGATTGCAGGACCTCAACCCCCCCCCCCCCCTTTTTTTTTTTTGCACATTACAATATCTAAAAGTGCACCCAATGAACAAAAGTCCCCACAAAAAAATGCCCCTCGACTTCATTTCATCACATATTATATGCACAGCTTTCAAAAAGGACGTGAAGTAGTAGTCAGTGATGAGAAACATTTTGGCTGTATAACACAAATTTCTATTCCAATGACACTATTCTATCATGTAAACTGAATACACACTTTACTAGATCTTATTACTTTTATTACTTCATTTTTAATCCTGTTTGCAATAAATCTATGAGAAGGTGCAAGAAGAAGTAAATGATCCCTATGAGGATCATTTATCTAACTGTTCATTTTATTGATACATACTTTAATCTTTACAGTTGTTTATAGTGCAGTGACAAGTAGTTGCCACCAGGGCTTTTTGAACTAACCCATCCAAGCATACGTTAGCACAATTCTTCATATAACAACATTTTTCCAGAATTATTCAGGCCAGAAAGTTGATTCTACTTGTAGGACACAACTGTGTGTGTGAGAGCAAATATAAAACTGCAGTCATACAGACTTGGGATGTTTGGATGGTCTTAAATGTACCTGATGCACATTTCTCTACACCACCTTGACAATAATAGCTACTGTCACTGACCTCATAAAGTCATAAAGTAAACAGATGGACTTATATGAGTCACCTGTTTCAGTGACAGCTGCTGTTAATGGAAAACTGTAGCCTGTATAGTATTAAGCAGTAGGCTACATGCTGTACCTCCATCTTATGCTGTAATTTTGAACCTGTTTTCTTTTGCTAGCTTCTTAATCTTTATTTGACATAGGTTTAGAACACCTTACAAATGTTTACACCATAACTGTGCTATGCTAACGCAAGTATGAACTATGGCATTAGTGTCTAAGCTAAGCTAGTGATATGGTAGCTCTATTAAAAAAATAAAAGAATAAAAATATTTGCTGAAAATTATAGAACAGCTGAGATACTAAGAATATTTCAAAGGTGAGCCTGCGCTGTGAGAGTGCTGCTACTTCCGCTAGGTGACAATATCAGTCCCAACAAAAGCTTTTGAAGCTTTTTGTAGACTCACCACTTCTGCTAAAAAAAAAAGAAAAAGCAACAAAATAAGTGATAGGCCTATAGAACATTCATTTCAAGTCAACTTTGCCTTCAAACAACAATGGTGTACTTCTGCAATATTGCAGAGTGTACACCACATATCTCCAAAGAAAAGAAGCTACACATCTGTCTCTTCATGGCTGACGTGACGTGGTGACCGACAGAGAAGATTGAAGGTGCTAGTTCAGCCTGAGAGGAAGGACGAAACGGGGAAGAATGTCAACGGTCTGAAACTCAAGAAATTCCAGGCTACGTTATTGTCATTTCAAGCAAGGAAAGATCAGCACTGATGGCTACATGAGTGGAATCCTGGCTACATGCCAGGAATAACTGGATAAAGCCACTAGTATAGGAAAAACTGGGAACACACAGATCTGCAAAGCGCTGGATGAGTGTGAGTGCTGCCCCCTTACATCTCATAATCTGCGATACTTTGTGAGCCTTTGTCAATTCTAGACCGGCTGTAGGTGTGATCCTGAACATGGCCTCATGGCCCTTTGATGTACTGGCAACCTGTCCAGGTTATGCACTCCTTCTTCCCTGAAGACAGCTAAAGATTCCAGCCTCGTTGTGACTCTACATAGGTTTTAAGAAAATATGGAAAATGAATAAACAAATATTGTCTCTGCATATCTTTAAGCATATATTTGAATTTAGAGCTAATGTAAGAATAGCAGGAGAGTAAGCAAAAAACCCCAAAAAACAAAAACTTAAAAACACACCATATTCATTGGTTGCTCAATGATTTCTTTGAAGCACACTGATGCTTTTGAACAAGCTGCGTCACTACTGTTCAAGTGCCCCTTTTCAGTGGTCCCTTTTCAATGAATATAGAAGTCCTCTGAGGCATTCTCCATATTTACGTGTTAATGTTTGCAATTTGTAAACATAAATTGAAAATGTCAGAAGCTCAATGGCTAAATGGAGATAAGTAAACACATTACTGACACCGTAGCCACTTGAAGTTAGACACTCATTCCATACAAAGGCGAAAATTATTAGGAGAAGGGGAAGCGTGAGGAGGGGGAAGAAGACAAAGACGAATAAGAAAGCAAAAAGGAGGGCAGGGGCGCTTTAATTCGCACAGCACGTACTTGCCGAAGGGTTGAGACGATTAGGTTTGTGATGAGAAGCAGCACTGTGACGGAGAGGGCATAGGGGTTGTCACGATGAGTGAGGATGAGGGAGATGAGAAAGAGAGGAGTATCTTGCCGAGCTTTTAGACTCCCACACATGCCCGTGCACAGATAAACATTTGTTTGTGATTTGCTTTCCATGCACATGCACTTTACAACAACTTGTACAAAGTTTTCCCCACATGGTTGCACTTAAAGTGTGAACAAATGTACATCGTGTTCATCGTACCTTTTTATTTCAAACACAAAGATGTGCTCACGCAGTTTGTGAAGAAGAAGAAAAGGAAGAAGAAGGAGAAGGAGACGGAGAAGGAGGAGGAGGAGGGGGAGAAGCAGCAGAAGAAGGAGAAGAAGTACAAGAAGAAGAAGAAGAAGTCAGCACCTGGCTCCCCATGCTGCACGCACATTTATCACTCAGTCGTGGGCCTGACAGAACATCTTGCCCCACAGGACGTGGATCCGCATGAATGTGCTTTTACACTTTAAGACACACAAACATATGAGGGAGGTAAATGGAAGAGGCAGCAAGTATGGAGCAGCAAAGCAGTGTTTAAAGAGGGTTCATGACCACGGCTGGACTCCCTGACAATTTCGAGTTTCAAAATGATAACAAATCATGTTTTACCTGCACACCTAGGCTGTATTTTTTAATGTATTTTTGTTAATCTCATGAATGTAAAAATCACAAGACTATTATAATTAAAGTGTTTATCAGCTTTTGGAAGATAATACCTATATTTAATAAGAGAGCAGAATCTAAATTATTCCACTGTCACTCAGCAATTTCTACAAAATCAGTGGAAATGTTGGAAAATTTGAAAATGAATACATTTATTGTAAGTATAGAGATGCACTACACATTAAAATGAAGTTAGACCTTTCTACGGGCTGTCCTTAATTCTGGGTTTCCAACAAAATGCATTGCATATTTTGACCACAATTTCACAAAATCAGCAAAATGAAATGCAAATCTATGCATGATTCTGTTGTCAACCACCATTTATCTCTTCTTGAGATAAATGTTGGTCAGTGATTATTCTCAAGCAAGAACTGCAAGAGAGGTGATGTACTTAAAAGGGTCTGTCAAATAATTGATGGGCAAACAAATTGTGAATGAATTAACATGATAAATAGTCTGGCAATAGAGACACTGGAGGAAGGAAATTGAGACTTTTGAACAATTAATATTGCAGCTATCTGGTCGGGGAAGACTAGTAACAGCATTGGTGAGTTATGTGGATTCTGTACGTCATCATTTATTTCCTGAGCCTATTTTATTGCTCAGTTGTATTTATCTGTTATACGTGTACTGAATTATACCAAGTTGTTACAAAGTGATGGAGGCAGAAGCCAGAGCAGGAGACCCGCACCTCTGCCATGCCCTCCAGGTCTTCTGAGGAAATACTGGAGTGTTACCAACCTAGCTGAGAGATAGAATCTCTTCAGTGTGTCCTGGGACTGCCCGGGGGGACTTATTTTGGTTGAACATGGAACATGTCTGGAACATTTTCCCATGAAGGTATCCAGGGGGCATCCTATTTAGGTGCCCAAACCACCTCAGGTGGCTCCTCCCGATGTATAGGATCAGTGACTCTTGTCATTTCAGCTGTTGGTATTCACATTTTTTGTTTTTTTTTCTCAATATCTACAGTTTGTGGTCATAGGTGAAGGTAGGAACATATATCCAACAGAGACCATTGCTTTTTATCTCTATCTTCACAACAGACTGGTAAAGTCCACATTACTGCCAATCTCTCACTACATTTTTTTCCCTTACATTTTTTTTTTTTAATTTATTGGTTGTTTTTCAAGGAAGTCATCTGAAACATCGGCAGTTTGTGGTTTACCATTCAACTGGTTAAAAGATGCTGCCAAAGTAATGCCTGCGGCAGGAGAGGTGAGCAACTGGACATGTAGATAAGTAAAAACACGGTGGTAATATCACATATAATCTCAAAAATCTAATGATTTTCAGAAATGATGCTATACAGTTATACAGCTGAAATTAGATGTATGATCACTGGCGACCTGTCCAGTGAGTACCACTGCCAGCAGATCCCTGTGACCCTGAGGTATTCTGTAAATCATTTGTTTGTTCAATGTTTTATCATTCTGAGCTTATTAAAGCTTAGGATTTAATATAAAAGCAAGGCCCCAACAAAATAAAAAGCACGTCATCTAAATTCAGTATACAGAGGCAATTTTGATGAGCCCATTTGTCCTCATCAGCTTATCGAGCTTGTCCATTTTATTTGCTAGTGAGCTCACATTCCCAATGACAATGAAGGGAGGAAAAGGCTTAAAAGTCCCTCTCCTTGCTCTCCACTTTGCTCCTGCCCTGAATCTCTAGGTGGTTTCCATTTGAAGGGCTGTGTTTGGTTTTATTGGATCTCTGTAGTTGGTGCATCTCTCCATTGTCAACCCTACACTGAAAATGTTTGGGAATTTCTATGGTGTTGAAACAAGAACATCCCTGAAAAAAAATGCTTGTTGGGGCATAATGTTGTGTCAGACCTGATCAGGTATGCTCCTGGCAGGAGATGCTCATCAGTGCTCTCGAGGTCACCTTTAAGTCCTCTTTTCTCATTCAATTCCACCATTGCTGTGTAGGCAAATACACCAAAAAGAAAGTGCCTTCATATGTTGCTTTTGACCATAAATTACTTTATTTGACTAGAGTTGACTTGTTTTTCACAACTAAACCCAAGTGCAAATTTTTCAACAATTACTACAAAGATAAAGTAGATCCTGCTGTACTACAGTGTACTAGGGACACAATGGTTGACAAACGAAGATGTTAAACCTTTTGGCTCAGGTTTTACCCCAGATCCCTGCTACCTACTTATGTATCCTCTTCAGCCTGTCCAGAGTTAAAGCTAAAGTTAGATTCCTTTGAGAAACCCTATCAGTTGCTCTCGGAGCAACATTTCTGATGGCTTGGGTACTCAGAAATGTGAGACGTACCATCAAAAACAGCATCAGAGAAATGTTTGAAAAAAAATCTGTTTTAGAAAAAAGTTCAATAAAAGTCAAGACACAAAATGACCAAGAGTACAACAAAAGTTTATCACCAGTACAATGCCAGTCGATGCTTTCCAAAAGTGCCCCCAGAACACAGTAACCCTTTCTGCTTTTGTGCATACTTTTGAATTTACCTATCTGTTAAAAACAGAATGACCCAGACTTTTGGATCATATAGTTAAACTAGATAAAAAGGAATTAAACCAGTTGTGACAACTACTAGAGGACCATTATCAAGAAATAAGAAGTTAAATTTTGAGGAAAAACAAATAATTAAAGACAGTGGTGTTTGAAAATGGCATAACAAGAAAAAAAAAAGAAAAGTGGACTTTCTTGACATTTAAAATTTCAGACTGACAAAACCCATGATTTCATTATACATCCTTTTGCCGTTACGTAGAGCCTTGTGACATGTTTTTAAGATAAAGAAAATTTATAAATAATTACAGATTTTATAGAAGTTTTTTTTTTTTTTTCCCTATGGCTTATCATAAAATTGTGTCTTGTGATGCATCTGTGATGCAGTAAGCAAAAGGAAAGTTTCCTTCTTAAGATATATTAGACCTAATCTCAAAGTGCAAGCTGAGAAAATTGCAAATGTGTATGTATGCAAATCTTTCCCTAAAGAAGTGCATTAGTGTTCTCATTTCAATGTGTGCTCTTGTGTGTAGATTGCAGAATTAATGGACGTTCCAGTACATTTGGTCTGACGCCAATGGGCCCAATTGCTTAGCATGCCTGCAGGACATTAATTGATGGCCGGGTTACGCTTCCTAATAAGTGTCATAAATAACGGTTTAGCAAGACGAGGGGGAAAATCTCAAATGCATTAACTACTGCGTTGACATCTTAATGGAGATTCAACTGAGATGTGATCAAGAGGAATCCGTCAAGTAGGAATCCATTAAAGCACGACTGAACCCTCTGCTGTGGCAAACTGGTGACAGTGATGATGGGAATAGGACAGACCAGCTTTACTGCTGCTCATGTGTCACTTGCAGCTATAATGGACAGCCTTGTCAACATCCTCATCCCTACTCACACATGGCCCTCCACCGACACAGCTGTTGAAGATCTGTCAAACCTCCATGTAGCATAGACACACACACCTCCCAAACCCTCTGATGGAGCCAGTAAAAACCACGGGCCGTGCAGTGGCAGCATCATTGATTTTATCCCCGAATTATTGTTGAGGACACACTACGCCTTGCATACCAATGGCAGGCCTTTCACCGGCAGACAGACAGAATGGTCAAATTAGCCTCACTTTGCCAGTTTTTGTTGAGGGAATTGAAGTTGGAGAAGCAAGCGCTGGCAGCTACGTTTTGGCGATTAATCGATGTTCACATTTGCACACTAACACACACAAGCGGAGGTACACACTCATTTCTGAAAAAAACATATCCACACAGTTTGCCAGCTTTACTTCTGTTTTGCGTATTCAGCCAGGAAACTCATCAGTAGAATTACAGCTTTAGCCAACTGAGAGGTTTGCTGTGTAACCAAGTGTCAAGCGAATGGAATGAAAAACCTATGAACTCCCTTGATAAAAATGTAAGTAGGCCTCTGTAATGGTCGCATTAGTCCCATTCTCTTACAGGGAAGTGTGGTCGACTGGCATGTGTGGGTGCGACTCACTATGCACATAAAATTCATACTCTGGATGCATTTGGATGTGTCATGGATGTGCTGACTTTTTGAAGGGGTTTATGAACATAAAATGCATGCTTGTTTGCATGTGCAAAGTGTATTCAATGAGTGTGCATAAAGGTTTTCATGACTATACATTGAGTTGTTTTTCTTTAAAAATATATTTTGTTGTTGTAACGAGAGTTTATGACATCATTTCTTTCTTAATTTTCCATTGCTTATACAGAAAATAGTGACAAACTTTTAATTATATACATTGTGGTAAATGCCTGCTTCATATATTTAATTGAGTACTTAATTTTTGCATGGAGACATGAGTGTTAACACAGCTTAGTCGCTGTATCAGTAATTTTACCAGAGTAAGACATTCTATCACTTGTGCTGTCAATGTTTCTTTGATTAGAGGCAACTGTTGAGTGGTGTATCATCAAGAAGTGCCATGCTCAGCTCTCCCAGCAGTGGCCTGTCATTAGCCTACACACTGTCTTGACAGGAGCTTTGGCTAAGGAAACTCCTCCAAGTCTGTCAACTACATTCTCAGAAGTTTCTATTGTAAATGTGCCAGTATTTGAGATCTAAGTATAACTGTTGCATTGCTCCTGTACATGCATGTGTATATTTGTGCTCATACTTTCATGTAAATGTCAATTGGGGCCTGTGGGGTGACAGTTCTCCTCTAGGCAAGTAGGTAATTAGCATGCATTATTCAAATAAAAGACAGAGGAAATGAGGGAGGGGACCTGTCCACCTGGTTGTCAGCACTGGAGCCACTCTCGTTCGGCGCCACTTACTTCACACATTTAGAACATCAGAGCGTGTCTCTTGTCATTGTATTACCCTTTTCTGAGGCGTGGGGATAATGCATTTTTACAGGTCCCCATTATGAGGAGAGATATGATCGAAGTAAGCTCAAGTCAAAGAGATTCAATCTTCAGCCTGGAATATAAATGCTTGCGTTGCATCCTGATATATATTTAAGTCAAATGACGTCGGTGTAATTTGTGCTGTAGAAATACAATGATGTAGAGCGCCTCAAAGAGCAGCAAAGTGCACAAGTGAAAAGGTCTTTGCATTTAAAGATGCAGTAGAACAGTAAACCCATGTTGACGTCTCTCAGAGGAGAACTTCAGGCCCGTTCTGTGTCAGTCCTTGTAAAATCTATGTATCACTTTCAACACAGCAAACTGAACTGGGAAAGTCATATTAATAGAGCCTCATTAACTTTAATTTTCTTTTTTGGTAAATGATCAACTGTTAAGAGCAAACAAAGTGCAAACTGATTGTTCTTTTTTTGTTGCTTTTTTTTTTTTTTTAGCATCAAATGAACAAAAAAATAAATAAAATAAAATACAGAATACTGACTATTTTCAACTGCCCCCATCCTCTGGACATTTTCTATAATGTAATGGTTGTTTATTGGCTTGCTGGTGGTTTTCATATTAATTTTTAATGGTAAAAGAATATGTTGCTATGAGAAAACTTTAAGAAAGCAGGATGTTGTATTGCTGGGATATTTCTTAATTCGCAGACAGCAGAACCAGTGGAAACCATGTCTTAATATACAATAAAAGATAACCCTTTTCTCCAGCTTATACCAACTACACTGTGTTACACCATTGCAATTAAACCCTTACAAGCATAACACTAAATGTTCAATCAGCTGAAACATTTAGAAAGTTGTATTTTCATTTACTTCACTATGTGCTTGGCACACTAATATGAAAGTATTTAACTCTGTAGACATCTTTAGCTACTGCAGCTGTGTACATAGAAGCCTCAACTAAACTGTAAATAAGTAAATATGCAAACCTACCTCTTGGTTAGATTCACAACCATCCTCAAAATAAATCTTTCATTATAAACTAATCACACGGTAAACAATTGTTTTTAAAGTGAATGTTTTGAAATGAACCAATAGACTGTGTGAGTCAGGTATCGACCGTACATTTATCAGAACTAAGGCCATTATCCCTCACAAGACAATAGAAAAAGAGTAGGGTCAAAGAGCTGTCACCAGGCTTATTCTGAAGGATTTACAGGTCCCCGTGAAGTCAATATGAATAAGGTTAACACCTCTTAATAATTGCTGCTATATTGATAAGAGATACGTGTTTTAAATTAAATCCTTTCAAGGGCAGTCTACTGCAGGACTTGCAGAATGCAGTAGAATGGCAAAGCGATGAAATAGTAAGGTTTGTACAGTTTGATGCTACTAAAGTGACGCTACATGGCCACTGACTGGTTTACACTGTAGTCCCATTGCATTGGAGGTTACGTATGTGAGGTAAACCTATCAGTTGCATCCTGGACTTTCTTTCTTATACATGACACATCATGAGGGTATCGTTGACATACCGCTCATGGGAATAATACAACACCATTCTGAAAAAAGTTGGGATGATGTGTAAGATATAAATGAAAAACAATGCCATCATTTGCAAATCTCATAAACCTGTATTTTATTCCCAAGTCAGAGCTGTGTCATGTGAAGAAGAAGCCACACGTGAACATGATTCAGAAACACAGCCGTCTTCACTGGACCAAAGGTCCTTGAAAACGGTCTGAGGCAAAATGGAAACAGATCTCTTCATTTCCTGGATGTTTACAAACAGTTGTTAAAAGAAGAGGAGATGCTACAAAATGTTAAGCATTTCTCTGTAATTTTTTTTTTTACTTGTGTGTGTGTGTGTGTGTGTGTGTTATGTGTTGCGGCCAATAAAGTCAAAATGAGTTAATATTTTTCATTAAATGGTAAAATGTCTCAGTTTTAACATCTGATATGTTCTTTATGTTCTATTGGAAATAAAATAAGTGTTTATGACATTTGCAATTCATTGCATTCTGTCTTTTATTTAAATTTTACACAATCTTCTAACAGTTTTGTAACTGGTACATGTTGTACATGCTGCCAAAATCCTTATGTAGCCTTCGTAATGGTATTTGGTTTTGTAAATGTCCCTAGAGTGTCAGCTGTCTCGACAATAACAGATAACCATTCATTTGTATAAATTTATAAATAATAATATCAGTAAGACCAAGCTTGTTATACTTTCACATTTACCCTACTTTATGTTGGATCTGTATTCGCTACAGAGGAAATGCCCTGCATCTCTGTAGTCTTACTACGATATTATGACGACAGACATACACTGTGAGGCTTTGGACTTGTGGAAGTACCTCACAATATAGACGTGAATATAGATGGAAAGACAATCATAAAGAAAAGGGCTAAACACAGTCAGTGCAGATCTGAAGTCAGTACTTGAAAAACAAGACACAGTTACTATTACTGTTATAAGCTT
>JBAMYA010000018.1:15946002-15968746 GCA_037176975.1 Arrhamphus sclerolepis | reverse complement strand
CTCTTCATTTATTCCATTTATTTTTATATATTAGATATAACAGAAGTATTAGTATTGACGAGTGTTAATATAGAGTAGTATCTGTTTCTGTCTAGGAAAAATAGACAGAATCTATTAATATTATATGCATCATATGTGTCTCATGTCTGCAAATGACTTCACACTAACATTTACGTCCCAATTAAGGGAAGTATACATTTACACAATTTAAAATAAGTCCTACCTTTATTAATCTAATATCTTTTTGTGATGCTGTGCCAAAGTAAATACAGTTCAAAAGTGTAGGTGTTGGATTAGCATATGATCCAAGATGCTCTCGACATTGTATCTGTTCAATTTGGGATCTCAGACTGTTGGCTTATTCAAAGCAAAATGGCAGCAGACACATGAGAAGCTGAATTGGAAACGTGTTTCCGACAATGCAGTGAAAGCTTATATATCCAATAACATTTTCAGATGTTCATTCACCGAGATCCGGCGTGTCAAAACCAGTGTTTCCTGTTCAGTCAGCAAACCTCTGCAAAGAACAAAGCATTGGTCTCTCTCTCTTTTTTTTTAATACCATGAGCCAAATTTTGCTTCCACACAAAAGAATAAAAATGTAGAACAGAAGAAAGAGGACGACAAACCTAAAGCATCTCATATTTTCTACAGAAACATGAGCATTGTGGCACGATCTTATGACTAAATGTCCAAGATCGCTCCAAAAACAAATATCCTTATCTCACCACAGCCATTTCTGTTGGATTATCATTTCCAGAATGATATTTTAGCCACAGATGAGTCATTAGCACCTTATCTTGCACCCATTCTCCAGCCCCACACCATCACCCCTCCAGGAGCGGCCTGTGTTTACTTAATTGATCAATTAGCTGCTTGAGAAGCTTTCCACTCCTCCACACGTCCTATTTAACCAATATTTGCATCTGCCAGTTTAATTGTGTCCCTATCTCTTCTCCCAAATTATTTACTTACTCACTCACCCTTACTGCAAAGCTCCCATTGTCCCTGAGTGGCTGAAGCCTGACTGGAATGGCAATGTGTTGCCTTGATCACAACTTGAACTATTTATCTGGAAAACTCAAGTGAAGGTTAGACCAACAAAAATAATTAGCTTTAAGTTATTTTTTACCAACTTTTTTTTCTACTCTGTTTGAATAAGACTCAACTTCTGTTCAGTAATGTAGTGGAATTATAATGTGTCCTTAACATGGCAGCTATGGTAGAAAAGCCAAATATTACATCCCCCACCCCAACAAAAAAACAAACAAAAACAAACAAACAAACAAAACTAAAAAATAAAAAAATAAAAAAAATACAACAAGAGCTGCCGAAACAACACATATGCAGGAACAGGAACAATGATTTCATGTCAATGGCTGACTTTTTTACAATTTCTCTCTAACTGCACAAACACGGGGCCTGCTGGCCTGAGGTCCATTTCCAGTGGATTGACAGGGCATGAAATCAGACTGGCATAGCCCTCCTCTTCCATAGTGGATTTACACAATTTACATACAACAGTCTTTTGATTGTTCTGGACCACCAACTAATCCTTTGTTCCCAGGAGAGCACTGTGGCTGTACTGTGCCCAGTTTCTGTCTGTTACAGATTCCTACTGCCATCCAGTGGAAAAGAAAGGTTTCACATCTTGGTGCTGAAGTCCCATTTCTTCAAGCTCATCCTCACATTCATCAGTTATTAGCTGCTGGCTTGAAACCACTAACATAAAGGGGGAGGGGGGTCTTAAAATGAGATGGAATAAAAAACAAAACACAACAAACAACAGTTTTTGAAACTTTGAAACACTTGGAACAGTTATTACACACAACATTGCACCGCAAATTGAACATTTATAATTTTCAAAAGATGTGTAATTTTATTTATATGCATTTTCTCACATGATATAATTCAGTTTTTTGTTTTTTTTTTATTAATGTTAGATTCTTTTATAGGGCCAAACATGCAGATCTGTATACATTTTATTAATGTCATATTACATGCTGCTACCACAAGGTGGTAGTAAGTCATTGAGACTGAAATGAAATTAAAAAGCGTTTCTTGGAAGTATTGAAAAGGACTTTTTCATTTAACATGAATATTCACATTTATATAGTGCTCACAACCAAATATGTGTCATCCAACTGTGGTGGCTGGGGTCCATCCTACTCTGCACACCCATAAAATAAATTACAGGTTACGTTTCATCACAGTTCCATATATGTCTACCAGTAAACATTAAACATGTTTATCCCTAGTTTTCAGTTATTCATTTTCTGTTTGAATATGTTTGAAATTTGTTGAAGAGCAAGTGTTCATGATGTATTTTCAAAGGTATACTTTGCATCGCCACAACGGGAGTAAGATTTAATGTCCTGGTAATTTTCCTTGAGCAGCAGAGCAACTTTCTGACTGAAGAGGAGACAGATATACCTTGCAAGTGGAAGGGTAGTACATTAATTAAAACCAAAAAAAAAAACCTCACTTGTTATTTCAAAATGCTGTGCAGGTAATTTGAGTCCTGACTTTTGCATGCAGTCTTCTGCTTTGTAACTATAAACGGAAGTTATAAGCACTTCTAATGTTTTCTCTAGTCCGCAGTTCATTATTATCATTATTTATTATCTATTTATTTTAACAAATACAAATATTTTCTACTCAAGTGGATTCCTTGGGCAATTTCAGATCAAAGGATGAAAAAGTTTGAATTACATCTACAAACTCCAGAATAATTTATGAACACAGATTTACAGACTCACATCCTTTAAAATACTCGCAAACAACTTTAATTTCATTTATGCCCTCTCTTGTGTTAGAATTTTGTGTTTTGTAACTAAAGTTCATTGGATGCTTTACTGCTGTCATCTCTTCATGTCTTCACGTCCCAGTTTCAAAAATGCAAAGATGTTATTCTATAAATTAGAGTTAAAACAAATAAACAATAAGGAAGAAAGGTCGATTTGAAAAAAAAAAGCACAAATATCATACTGAACAGTCAAACTAAGAACATTTTTTTAACGATAGCAGTTTTTCATAAATAAGATGAGCAAGGTCTCAGTACTGCATGAGATGCAAATATTTTGAAGAATTTAGGAATAACATTTCTCGAGGAACTAGGAGCAGCCATTGTATTTGTGATATACAATTTTAAGATTCAGAAAATGTAGAGAAATACTTGTACACAAGGGCCTGAAATTCAGCTCTGAAATGTCATGATCTTCATGCCCTAAGGTGGCAATCCATTAAAGCAGACACATTTTTGAAGTGGAAATCTCTGCATGGGCCCAGGTACACTCCTGAAAGCCATTATCATGGGGCACACTTGGTCACTGCTTCCACAAATTCCAATTAATGACTTAACAAAGGAAATAAAGAAAAGAAAAACCCCTACAAGATTGAGAAATGTCATTGAGCAGCTCAAATCCTACAACAAACAAGAATGGGGAAAATACTTCACATTAACATTTAACTATTTGGAGGTTGAGGATATCTCAAGATATCTCAACAACTAAAAGAAGGACACTGTCAAAGAAAGTGGTCAGACTACGTGTGTGCAAGTTCTCCAGTTCTCCTCCATGTGAGTATTACTCTCTGGAGAACACTGGCCAGCTAATGGTACTGACCCTGTCAGATTCAGGACCCCATCACAAGCATCCAGCCATCAGGGTTCAACCTATCTGTCCATTAACACAGAAGGTGGAGGATGCAGGCTGTCCACACCAGGGGCGAGGGAGCAAAGCTGACACAGAACGAGCCTCTCCTCCACAGCATGCTCACCAACCTACACTTTCCAAAAACATTACAGCTCCATTCCACCAGCTTACTAATGGCAGGCTATCATTAGTGCACTTGCGAGAGCCTAGAGAGGTGATAGCAGGGGAATTGTGGGCTTTCATATCCACAAGTTGGTCCACGGGATGCCAAGGAGAGTGTGGTAATTTAGCTCAGAGGTGATGGAAAATAGGGGGTTAGTTTAATGACAAGTTTGTGTAGCCGTGTAAAAGCACTCATCAGAGAGCGGACACCGAAACGAGGGGAGATGAGGGACTGTATCAGCATATTTGTGTGTGTACTCCATACTCGTTAGGGATCAGTTTTATTATTCTAATAATGTGCCAACTTGTGTTTCTGCGCAAACATTTGGGCATCACTGGGAAAATAACATTCCACTGCATTTTGGATTGACGGTAAGTAAAAAAAAAAAGAGAGAAAAGACTATCTACCTTTATTGATTTAACTGTTCACGCCCCTTCCACTTTCTTATTTCATGAACTTCAACATTTTAAAAAGTCAACCTTGTTAACTGTGAAAAATCCAAAGTGACAGACAGACAAACTTGTAAACAAATAAATATTCATGAACTTAATTAGTTATTGTTAGAAATTGTGACCTTAACCTAATTCATTGCCTCTTGTGGAATCCCGTGGAAACACTCAGTCCCCACTGCCTCCAAGCAACTGACGGAAGTCTTGAAAATAAAACTTATCATGGCTTCAGAGTATTGGGGAATGCTTTAAAAAGATATGAGACAGCCTTCTGCTCTGCAATCTCCACAGTCTGAAATGTCATTCAGAAATGGCAGTTAAGGGGAACTGTTGAGACGAGATCTAAAAGATAAGACAAAAAAAATCTCTCAGATAAAACTGCATATCTTTGAAAGGCAAAGCTAAACCCCCTCACGGCTGCAACTGAGGTGCAAGAAGGTTTAGCTGACACATGGAGTGTTGGTGCATTGTTCAGTGTTGACACTCAAATGGCAACTACATGGAGGAGTCATCAAAACCAAACCAAACTTTAAACTTCACAGGAAAAATGCATATTCTGAAAAAAAGAAAAGAAAAAAAAAAGAAACAAAGGGAGAATAAAAACAAGCAATAGCTGACCACAGTCAGAGCAGGAGGAAAAAAAAAAAAAAGAAGCACAGCTTATGATGAAAAAGCACCTTGCCAACTGTTAAGTGTGATGGGAGAAATGTGTAAGTACATCTTAAACATGCTGTGTGTGCAAGGCAGCATGCAAAGAAGAGTGGGTGAACATCCTTAATCAATCTGTTTCCAAGATGTGATATCTCCCACAGGAGGTGGGGGTTTGCTACTAAGCACCAACCTGGTTCGTTACTTTCTTTAAAACAAACACACGCATACACATTAAAAGTCTATTATCTGCAGGGATTATTCTAACTTTTCATTACTATATATGTAACCAAACCTGTCAGTTTTAGCTTTCAGTGAAATTGATACGAAATGGGAAATAAATCTGTGACATGTCAACATAAAATCTATTCATTAAAACTTACAATCCTTTTCAAGTCAAATAATTATCAGTGTCAGACCAATGAATACACACATGCATGTATAAATATATGAAATAACTTAAACTTGTGAATTAACGTGCAGTTTAACTCTTATTCCAGTTCTCTAAATAAGTTATCATCTGATCAATTTGAATTTCAAAGGAACATTGTCATAAAATAAATGATAATGGGCTAATATTTATAAATATAGGCTGCCCAGTGATTTAAATGTCAATTTCTGCAATTTGATGTACATGTGGTCAGGGACGCTTTTATTTTAAATGCATTGGAATACATGAATATCAAATTAGAATTGTTCTAATCTCATAATGAATATATAGTTCATGTTCACTCCAAGAGCACAGCACCACAGTTCATAAAATCTGTTTAAATCTGTTGCCAATATTTATCACTCTGCAGCTTATCTAGAGAAAGATTAAAGATTTCAAAAGAAACTGTAAAATAATATTATAATTAATTAATGTTGCATTCTTTGTTTGTGAATCTAATTCACTTTGAATTTCCTTTCTAAAAAAGGGAAAGAAAAGAAAAGAAACAAGAAAAAAAAAATCAATCCTCCATCTCTGTCTCCCTTGGCAACAGGTTATAATCCATAGTTACAAGGAGCGGTTGCTAGGTGCGTTGCCGTGATACAGACCCTTCTTTCCACTGGAACTACGTAGGAGGCCAGCAGGTCCTTGATGATGGTGGGGAGATGAGGGACGTGTGAAAGGATGACAAGAGACAGGACAATGGGGACGGGAAATAGACGCACACACCTGACACAGGCACAAAGAGAGCAGAGAAGATGATGAGAGCAGAAAATGGAAAGTAAATACATAAAGGATAATGCAACAGTCTAAGTGGGCAATCTGAAAACCTCTATTTGCTGCAAAAGGTTCTCAGTATGTCTGCTTTTGTCGTGTGTGTGTGTGTGTGTGTGTGTGTGTGTGTGTGTGTGTGTGTGTGTGATGCGTGTGAAAAATTGAAAGTGAAAAAAAGATAAAGACTGTACTACTCCTTGAAAGGACTGCTATCATGGTAAAAAAAAAAATAGACCGATGACTTAAATCTCTGTGTCCTTAGCATTGTGGCTTTCTCATAGCGAGTATAGACATTTTAAACAATTTTTGGATTTTTTTTCCCCCAGAATTATTATTTGCAGATGACTGACAAAGTAAGAGCAGTATGTTTGTTTACTTTGTATCATTTTTAAAGTTGTCATTATTCTTCTATGATCACCATGAACAAGTAGTAACAGTACAAAAATAAAAAATTAAATAAAAATAAATCTAGATTTGGATGTTATGGACCATCTTTTCATATTCCTACAGATGTTGCATGCAGAACAGGAACAGTTCTCTGTTTATGAGTGCTCGTAGCCATATAACCACCTGAGTTACACAAGCTGTCTTTTTCTTTTTTCCACCGCTGATCCGATTAGTGTGGTGATGATAGAAACCCATGGGAGTGCTTATTCCTCACGAGTTTCCTTGTTGGTAGATAGAAAGAGTGCTCTTCGGTACTGAAGCTGCAGGAACCATCTGCCGCTCCAAGAGATGATTATCTCCAGGCTCTCCCCCTAGGGGGCAGTAACACCGTGTACACAACCAGTCGGTGCTTTTAACTCAGCTCTATCCTCAGATCAAAAGCACAGCGCCTCTGCAAACATCGGCCCCTACTCCGTCTACCTCAAGACAAGTTTTCAGCTGACTAAAAATAAATAAATAATAATAAAAAAAATGAATAAAAGAAGGCGATTTAATGAGTATCCGTCCTCAAAGTCAAAGTTCTGCGTTTCCTTTGAATGGGTTGTGTGGCACTTCCACGCTGGCTGCTTCTGACAGTGTGACAGTGTAATAAGGGAGAAAATCCTCACAAGCACCAAAAACAGGACTTCACACCCTTCTGAGATTTCCTGTCAGGTTTGCTTTGCTCAGTGTTTCACTAATTTTGTGTCATCTGGTGAAGGAGGAAAATACCAGTTTGATTTATTTATTTATTTAAATATTTATTTATTTTTTAATAACGGGTCTTATAGGATCACAGGAAACACTTTACATTCATTTGAACTTTCATATCACCGGTGGTTGAACCTTTGTTCACACACACCCACTTTATCGTATCTACAAGTTCATGTCTGTGTTTGAAGCTACATCATTTTCTTGTGGAATCAAGAATCACAACAAATAACTTGCAAGCGGTGCTAAAAATATCCTACAATTTGCAAATAATTTAAGAGAATTAATTTAAATAAGATGTCAATAAAAGCAAAGATGGAAGGGAGAAACGAATAGCCTGTCATTCCATCAGACTACCTGATTGCTTTCCAGTAAACTGGTTTACTCCATTATTGTGTTTCATTGAGAGAGGTGACAAAAGCATCTTTGGATTAAACAATAGGTGGACCTCTGGCACAGTTTCTGTGCTTCAGCTCAGCGGCCTCTTCACACCGCAGGCTTTGCTTTGAGAGGAGACTCCTGTTTGTTGATTAGAATGACTTCCCTAATTGGATTCAATTCCTAATTGAAACGTAATAAAAATGCATCAGTAGACGTGCCGCCAACAATTACCTCATGCAAATCTCTTGATGAATTGACGTGAGGGAGCGTAATTGCAGCCGCTAAAAAAAAGAAGAAAAAAAAAGAAGAAAAAAAAAGAACCATTGATTTCTCCAGGAATAATATCAATTTAAATCAGTTCACACTCATGCTTCAACCTCCGTGTTAAAATCATTCATCTCCTATCGGTGCTCCTGTTTGGTGTTGTACAGAAAAAAAAGAAAAAGAACAAAAAGAACATTACTAACATCTGCACCATTTCACACAAATACCTATGACTGATATGATTGATTGGGCTAGCAATATGTGTCAAGTGTGCAACATCTATGCCTAAGTAATACATTTTTGATTCTTGGTGGAAGAATAAAAAGAAAGAAAAATGGGTGCATACTTGTGTATGGGAAGGTGTGGTGGCTTTTAGGAGGACTGCAGGGGCTCTGATTCACCTTTAAACAAAAGTTCTCAACATCATCTGCCTCTCTGTTGGCAGTGTTGTAAGAAAGGGTTAAAGCATCCTCTTGAGTTTTATCTCCCACTGTAGTCATAGCAACAGGTTAATAAGTAGCTTCTCTGATCTTATTCTGTTGCTGCACAGGTTGCTAAGATACAAATAACATTCTGGACCCTGTGGGATGAGCTGCAAACATCTTTTGATAAGAGCAAACTTTAAACATTTAAAAGTAAAACAGAAAGCATAAAGTCATTCTTCAGCGGTGATTGTAAGAGGACAAAAACATGCAGCATTACACCAACAGCCATAGGGATTGCATCTACTTCGTATGACCCACCCTGTCCCAAAAAGGAACACTACTGAACAAAATTGAGCACTTGCTAAATCCAGCTACATCATGCCTCAGAGGCGAGTGGTTGGCCCATGTCTAAAGGTAAACGGGCCAATCAGCTTTGGAACAGAGTGGCTGTTCCTAGACGCCTGTGCAAAACCAAGGGCAAATTAAAGCATTGCCTCTGAGTTGCATCATTCTCCCCTTACAGCTCTATTAGTAGGCTAGCCACAATGTCTCTTTATGAAAGCTACTCTCAGAGCAGAATTAGGTATACTTCCCTGCAGTGATATGTCTTTTTCTAAACCACACTGGCATCATGTGTGTCTCTTCCTAAAGGACCAAACTGCTGTTGATTTAAGGAAGAAGAAAACACATCTGAAAAACACCTTTTATTCCTTGTAAAGTGATGTACAAGCAAATCAGGACTTAAATGTGGGGCTCCATCTGTTTACATTGTTATGTGGCTGTGACTCATTTCACCAACAGAGACATAAATTAAGTTAAATTATAAATTATAGGGTGTGTTCACATGAAGTTGAGAAAACAAACAAACAAATAAAAAAACTTAAACAGCACTGATTCAAGAAAAGATGGTCTGTCCATGCAGAAACAGCCAATAAACTAACAAATAAATAGCTTGACTGAAAGATGCTGGGAGGTTGCATGGGGGAGCACCCAAATCTTTTTTATTTAAAAAAAAAAAAAGCTTGATCTCTCTGTTTCCTTTCACTGGGCTACATGCTTTCACTTCAGCTCAGCTCAGCTGTCAGCCAGCAATGGCTACTCACTCAAGTCTGTGGACAGACAGACACACACAGGTACACACACCCACATACACTCACACACTATGTGAAGTTGCAGGTATGAGTGCAGGCTTGTCATTACCTGTGTGTTTCCGAAACTAGTAACTGCCCATGCAGGGAAATATGAAAGATTTATAAGCAGCAATGATTATCTGTTTGTGCAATTAGAGCAGTAATCAGAAAGTAATGACAGCTAAGTATGATTTATGAGCGTGTGCGATATTTTTCTTCTGAAAGGCAGCAGGTTAAATATGACTGACCTGTCCAAGACCCAGAGACATTTAAAGAAAAGCTATAGCTAATATATCAAAGCGGGTTGGAGAGGGCTTATTCTGTCACAGAGCTTTGGACACCATCAAAGCTTTGAAGACAAAAAAGACAAAACATTTTTATTAAGGAAAGGATACTTGATGCACATGGCTAGATAATAAATACCCATCTCTTTAGTTCAATAAAAAGATGCAGGTATTTCAAGAGTTTGTGACAGCTAAAGCATCATGAAATTATACCATCATAAAAGTGATTTCATTTCAAAATTCTTATTTTATTTTTTCCAGTTGTGTATTGCTTAACTAAAGCAGAGAAAATATGCATTCATCTGCAGATGAAAGCAGAACTGTCCAATACTGAGAAAAGCATGTAGTGGGTACCACACTGCTTTGGGCTCATTCAGTCTTGGCCCAGATTGCTTGATTGGACTCATTGATTGAAGGGAAATTTTAATGATCTTTTATCTCAAGTGTTAACCAGGTGCTGACACCGCCTGCTCTGGGATGTGGCAGGACACAAGGCTGAAAGGACAGAACTTGCTGGACTCTCTCTGCTCAGCTTGGTCAAGGAGGTTAAGCAGCACATGGTGCAGATGCACCACTCAACAAGTTTACCCTGAAGCACAGTCTGATTGACAGCGTGTGGTGGCTGTGGCTCAGGAGGTAGCGAGGTCAGTCAACCTGAAAATCGGTGGCTCGATTCGTGGCCTTGCAATCTATATGTCCTTGGGCGAGACAGTGGGTTCAAGTGCTGTATGAATGCATCTGCTGATGGGTGAGTATGGCTTGCAGTGTAAAGTGCTTTGAGAATGGAAAAGAATGATGTAAAAGCAGTCCATTTACATCACCCTTATATTTCCCAGGTCGCCTGTCTTAGTGCCTTCTTCAAATAGTTTACCCTGTGTAGTAACAGTTTTAGAATCCTGAGAAAACCCTTGAAATGAGAGAGACAGAGAGAAAGAAAGAAAAAAAAAATTTGGATGTGATTTATTTCATTGTGTATTCAGGATATCCTTGCAACAATTAAGCTTGTCTAACACTGAGTTGTTTCAAAAACAAGCTTCTCATTTTAAAGTGTTAATTTATTTGTCCTTGTGGTTCTGTCTTACTGGTCTCAATTTAAGTATTAAATGAAAGATAAATAGAACCACCATTAATTAGGGCATGACAGTAATCCAGTTACAATAAATATCATGATGCAATTTTTCAAAAATGATATAATTTTTAAACGCATTTTAATATTTTGATATACATAGTTATTGTTATGACAATGCTTGCTTTTTATTTTGTTTTTTGTGTTTGATGTTAATGTCACATTTCTTTATGATGTCTTTAAGTAAAAGCCGAACATTGAATTTCTTTTTCATACCACATACATTATGTAGTTTTATAGGATGAGGTTTTGTGTATTTCATTTTTCAGAAGTTTGTGGGTAGAGCTATACTTTCTGAACATTCTTGACAGTTTCTCTGTGGCTTTTAGATGATTCAAATCAATATCGAAATTGTACTGTATTGATCAAAATTAAGGAATATATCGTGATACAAATCTTAGTCATATCGTCCAGCTGTAACTTGAATCGCAAACCCCTCTTTTTTTTTGTAGTGTTGAAATCTTAGTAAATAATATTCCTGCTGTTCTGGTGGTAAATGGTGCAGGCAGACAACAACATGTCCAAGTTCCACCTGTGTGCATCACCTCCAACGTAAATCCTTTTCATCTCCACCCACATCTCCTGCTGCATCCCTTACTTTAATTATCTCCCTTTTCAATCCCAGTGTCTTCAAGTCTCACCAATGCTTCTTAATTTCCATCAATACGGCTGCAGCCTAAGCTCTTCGCACCTGTCCAGTCTCCATGGCAACCTCACCTCTGACAACAAAGAGCTCTGTAAGACACGGCATGCTGTATTCCCCTTGATTAGATATTGATTAAGCTTTTGTAATACATAATAGGATCAAAGGGATTGTGGAGCTTTGCTTACCCGGGTCGTCTTCACACTTTCATTTAGTTATAATCTTCTGTTATTCAAGAATCTGCATGCTGAGAAGGATGGAATTCAATGTTGCAAATCTCCGTCATAGCCTTTTAGGCCCCGTTCAGGGAATTGGAGATGCAGAAAGAATACTTTTTTTTAAATATTTATTTTGCTAATAAGGGAACCAAAAATGTAAATACGCTATTTCAAACATGTTAAAAGCACATTCGGGTTTCTTAGTGGCAAAATGCTTAGTGTTTGCAATATTTTAATAAGATGTACAATTCTTCTACACTCTGTATGAGTGTCCCTAATAGATGCATTAAGGTTAATTGATAATAAAAATCAAATGCTAAATTCATCGTAAGTGACAAGAGATAAGTCACTATGGTAAATATTTGTGTAGGACATAGTTAAGAGGTTGAAAGGCCATTATTCACAATTACCTACAGACATCCCATTCCTTGGTATAATGAGGCACATGACATTAATTTAAGAGCATGAAGTAATGGTCTGAAGCATATTTACGTCAATTTCATAATTCTGTCAGCTGCAAAACACTTTGGGAGACATGATAATTTTTTTCTTCACATTGTCATAAACCTATTAAACGGGTATTTCAATGAAATGTTCCATTTGAAGAAAAGGACTAAATGTAATGCACTGATGATTATGAATACATTCATTCTTTTCTTTTCTTTTCTTTTCTTTTTTTTTGATGCCAGAATTTATTTTAAGAGTTAGAAAAAGTTTTTAAAGTTTGAAGCCTCATGAGTAGGGGGTTTGTGGTTATCTGTTCAGATCAAAATTCAAAATCTAAAAGTGCACGCGTTTGTGAATAACCAGATCAAAGACTGTCCTTCACACACATGTATGCGGGTCTGAAAGATGAGATGGTAAAATGCTGAAGGCGCTTGCTTGAGGTCAAAAGCAGCACTGATGCAGATTTTTTGTTTTGCTGACCCTGTTGTCAGTGACGGTAGCTGAGCTTCATAAGACCACCACATCTCAATAACCATCAACAATAAACTAAAGACACACAATGAAACACAAGGAAGATGTGTGTTTGCCAGATTTTACTTCAGATTTGAAATGATACAAGGCTGAGAGGGTTGTAAACAACTATTTTTTGTCCTACAACACTAACAACATGGAAGTCAGAATTGAGGATAAATCTGGAAAAGAATCAAAGAACCTGTTTTTTTTATATACTACTCAAACAAGGATAAAGGTAGCAAAATGTAATAACTTTCCCCCATCTGATCCATACTTCATGATTATCCCTTATGGCAAAATACTAAATAAATAAATATAGAATAGAACTGTCAAAAGTGTGTTGCTGTTCTATTTTCTTTTCCTTGACCCCCCCCCCACCTTCCTGGAGACAAACAAACAAACCCCTGTTAGCACATTTCATCAGCTTTAGGAGTTACAGAACAGATTGAGTATCGACAACGGTGGCTGTCGAGGCTTATGGCTCAAAGGCAACCGTGGAGGAAAATCTCAGGGGTAGGAGATGCAATCGAAAGGACCAAAATAATTCAGCAGGACTCACTCGAGGAACAATCCAGTTTGTCATGTGGAATCATGGAGTGTCTGCTGCACAATGAGAGAGGGTCCCAGGAGACTCTGTACGGGAGTCAGAATGTGAATAGCCGAGAGTTAGTGCCCCAACTGGCCACTCTTTGCCTTTTTATCACCTGCAAATTTAGCAACCATAAATCTGTTTCCACACCAATGCTGCTACACAGGCACACTGCAAAGACCCATAAACAAGAAATGATGTTGGGTGTCTGGGGATGGTTTGGTCATTGATGTTTCCTACAGTGTCATGCTCCATTCTGGGAACATTTAGTGTCCCAGCGTTTTGATTCTTTCTTTCTTTTTTTTTTTCCTTTTCCTGTTTCTATAATGGGCACTTGTGGCTGCTGGAAATCGTGATGATCACACTTACCATCCATACCGGGGGATTGGATGGGTTTCCGTCAACAATATTTACTCTCACTGAAGGGCTCTCACTGAAGCTGGTTTTAAGGGATCTGATGACCCCCTGGTTTTTCTTGATCATGAAGAACATTTCTCGCCAGTTGCTGCTGGTTATTCACACATGACAACCCATTGAACTGTTCTTACAGTTTCTTACTAAATAGTCATTACTATATCATCAATTCACAATTTATTCTTTCCTTCTTCCAGTCTTCTTTCCAATTATATAAAACTCTTCTAAATTATATAAAACTCTTATCATTTTGTGTATTTGGGTATGCTAAGCAGTGTTAGATCACTTAATGGACTGACATGTCCTGTAAACATTCCTCGATAAATAAAGCTACTGGGACACTGACTACTCTATATCATGACTGGGGTGACCATGTTTTCAGAATGAAGAAGACAAAAAGCCTTAATTTTCTACAGGACTGTGCTTTATTTTAGTCTAAGCAGAATATAATGAACTAGAGAACTACAGAGTTCAGGAGCACTATGGGAAATATCATCCCGAATCAGGAAAAACGGACCCGAGCCAACGCTAATTCAGTTAAGTTACATCTCTGTTTGAAACAAAAGGACAGAAAACAGTAGCTCATTTTGTCGAAATAATATATGACATGGTTAATCCTTTCATTGTAAATTTGAATACTTAAATATATTCTGATCAACTGATTTTAAATGACAACAAATGAAAAGAGTGAAATTAGATATTGAAGCTGGGAATGTAATGGTCCATGATATAAAGATCCAAGGTGCCAAAATGACCACTGACTAAATGTGAACACTTTAAAGGCTCTCATTGAACACTTGATTGAAGCAAACTGCTCAGTTTAGCTGAGTTTGTTTACATTTTGGTCCTTGTAACCAATGGAAACGGAGGTGGATGACCACATCCATATTTCTGTCAGAATGGGCTTTAGTCAAAACTCACTGTGTTTGTTTTACAGAGCATTTGGCATCCCCAGAATACAGTGTGTGACCACTGTTCACAGGTAGTGCTGTCAAAGAGAACATGCAGGGTTTAAGGCAGAATTCCCTCCTCAATTAAACAAACCAACTTGACGAGAGGAAAGTGATGTGGAACAATCTACTGTTAGCACAGTGTCTTCAGTGGATGGAGTCACATTAGGTAGGAAACTATGGCAGAGGCATTTCATAGGCAGGAACATAGATTATGAAACTTGTCAATGATTAAAGGAAACTTCAACAAATGAAGCAGAAAAACAAACAAACAAAACAGATATAACAAGAATACTATTGAATAAAACCAAACATGGTGAAAGAGATAAACATAGGTCCCCAATTGTATATGTGTATATATATGTGTGTGTGTGTGCGTGTATGTAAAATTTTGCAATTTGTGTCCTTTTTCTCAAATGTTTCCCTTATTTTTCTTCATCAATACAACAAAAGGCCTCAAACAACATCTTTTTTTTTTTAAACATTGCTGATCCATTTGAATTCAGTTGCGCAATGGACTCCCACATATTTATTCATTTATTTCTGAATCCACAGACCACTATCATCAATCATCTTTTTTACAGTGCAGTTTGCTAATTCTTGTATTGATTTAACACATTTCAAGGAGTAAAATCTCTTTAAACGTGTCTATCATCATGATGTGATTTCACACAGGACTCGTGCACCGAGATAAATAAATAAATACATAAACAAAGAAACAAAAATCAAAGCACATTCAAAACAATGAAAGTGAAAAATCTCATGACAATGGATCTACCCCAGCTTCAGCAAATAGTGACATAAAAAAGAAAGCAAAAAGAAAAAGAACCATTTAACAACATGAGTATAAAATCCCATTTTTTAACATCAGTGTGTAACTATACAAGAAATAAAGTCCTTTTATCATCTGTTTTTGATAAATTATTTCATATTTCCTTTTCTTACTTTCACTCAAATATATTAGCTATTCTTTTAATTTTTTTATTTTTTATTTAATGTTTGAACATGATCTATCGTACGGCTATAAAGAATGATAAACAGAATTGAAAAATAAGTTATATTGTATGTACAAGTATAATGCAGCTGTGTGGTTAGGAGAGCAGTGGCAGACTGGGTCAAGCAAGCAGGGTTTCTGCTGGGATCTACTCAGAATAGTTGATCTCTTGTCCTCCCCCTTCCTCCAATCTCAGCCCAACCGTGTAGATATAGCTTCAACCTTTTGTATTAAATGCTTGATTTCAAAACAGTTTATGTACATGCTAAACAAATTGTTTCCTAGAGTGTCATCTTGTAAAACTAGCCTCTTTAAATGCTGTAAAGCCTAAACTTTCATTTCCAAATCATTTGAAAAAGTTTGGTGATAGCTGATGCTTTCTTTCTAGTATTTTTTTTTCATACTGTCAAGCAAAAAGCATGTGGACAGATAAACTCTGCTGTTACTGTCATATCTGTTCATCAGGCCAAATTGGACTAATCCAATTACTGCACAGACGATCTTTCTTCTGTCAGAAAAAATCATGACATGTCGGTGTACACAGAATCTTAATTAACGGATCCCTTCGGGGCCATGGCTCAGGTTTTGACACTAAGTCAGATACTCTAAGCCTTGGTCTGACACTTAGGGCTGCAGGATGCATGTTCACAGTCCAGACCTCGAGGCCTTAAAAGGACTAAAACTCTCCTAAATCCCTGCACTGCTGTGGATACATTTTATAGTGACATCATTGTCCCACAGAGTTGGACTTCTCAACACAAGTTGCTATACAACCTTGCCCTGTTCTGGAACGTTAAAGGCTATTTACATTAAGAAGGAATAATTTAAAAAAAAGTCTTTGCCTTCTTTACTCTCAGCTGTGTAGTTAAGTGTAGTCCACATTTCCAGAAAGTCACATCATGTTGCTGGCGGGGTGATGGCATCCTTCTTTGTCTGCTTGTTACTCTTAGAATTGGATGTTCTTATTGTAAGTCCGAAGCACGATTTAAGTGGTTTATTGGCCCTTTTGCTGGCTCACCATCCCCATGAAGTGGTGCATTTGCACAGCTCCTGCCGTCCTCATCTTTATCTGCGCGACCTCCTCCAGGATCAGGGGTAAGGCAAGGCTCTGAACCTCTCCACTAATCATGACATCATAATACCTGATGCCCTGAGTATTGGGAGTGATTTTGTGGAGTTTCAGTTTAGCACACAGCACCCCACCACCCAGTGCCCATTTCCACTATTATCGCCTCCACCTTCTCCTATGCAAAATCCCATTTCCACAGCAAAACCTCTTCTGCACCAAAATGAGATGACGGAAATGCTCTCTCGTAAAGCAGCTATTAAATGAGAGGCATTAATTTCTTCCCTCCTGTCCAACAGGTTCCTTTAATTATCTCTCCACTTTCAGTCAATTACATTTCACTTCCTTTACTTGACAATCACTGCTATTTTCAGGGTGAATGTTATGCACCCAGGGGGGTTGGATGTTCATGCTCAAGCAGTCCTCCGCTCTGTGCTGCCATTGGCTGTGAGCCTCTAAGGATATGTGGCACTCTAAACGATACGCTTTGTGAGCAGTGATGTATTGGCAGCTGAAATGGGTATAATATATACAGTCTCCAAATTTCCAAAGTTGGTACATGCTTTAATAACTCTAGATGCAAATTTTGTAAATCGCCAAAAACAAAAACAAAAAAAAAAGAGAAAAAAATCTGATTTAAATATACCTTTCAGCTAAGCGGCAATGTTTAGATGCTTGATAAAGCCAGTATAGTGTGATTACAGAGCAGGAGCTGGAGCTGTACAGATTAGAAGAAATGTTTCCTTAAATAGATGCATTCCCTTTCCTTCTTACTAAAATGCAAAGTTCCATTGCCTCATGGTAAAACTGAGGACAAAAATCTGAGTTTGGCAACAACTTTGTGAATGCCTGCCGGGCTGACATTTCATAGTGCTCATAGAGATGAAACATACGGTGGACTAGAAACCAAACTGATCTTAAGTTGAGGTAAAAAGTGGAAGGGACTCAAAAAATATGTGGGAAACGAGAGGATCTTAAATCAAACGTTTTCTACTTATTTCTGTAGCTCCAACGCTGCCTCTGGCTTTAATGCCAGTCACTTCAGTAGCATCCTCCTCAGGATGTAAAGGTAGGTGCACCCTTGTTTAAATTATTGAAATGCTTATTTTATATTGCCTAATTTAGCCTTGGCAGAACCGCATGCTACATGAGCACTGCAATATTAGCCAAGCCAGGCAAGAGAATACGGGGCTCAGCTGGGTTTTGGCTCACTAGGGACTGAACCTGCTATTAGAAGTGGGAGCGAGTACAGCATCTGATAGAGAGCAGAGAAGTTCATCGGAGCATGCATGCAGGATTCATGGTACTGAGCATATTCTAGAGATCGCCTAGACAAGAACAGGACACCTGATTGCTCATGGAACATTAGTTTACCCACTGATCAGTTCAGCTTCACGTAGAAAATGAACACAAATTGTTTTGAAGAACACAACTTGGTTTTGAACTCATTTATAAAGCTTCTTGCATTTCTACAAAATTTAATCAAGGGTGGAGGAACTGAGTTTAACATGTTTGTCTTTAAATGCATTGAAAAATAATATGTAATTTGATAGACATCATTTTGAATCTAGTGAGCTGTGCTTCATAATATCGGGTTATTCTTGAACAAACGTGTGCTTTGCGGGTGTCTTTGCAGGGATCTAAGCCAGAACAAAGAAGAAAGAAAAGGAAACCAGAACAGGTTGTTTTGTAAAATATGATGACTTCTGTAGTCGACTGCTGACATACAATTTTGTTGCTGAAAAAAAGGATCACAATAACACAGGCCTCACAGCAGCTGCTTTGTCTGATTGAACACTTCCAGCAAGATTGGTTGGTTTTGATCCAGTTTTGAGCAACTATTGCGGCAGCCTTTTTGGTGATTTAAAAGAAGTGAGAAAAAAAAAAAGAAAAATTGCTCTCCACATTTATCTTCTGATATTTTTTATGTCAATCTGCCGTGCAATATTAACACCATGTTATAATATGGAAACTTTTATTCTAGATTCCCCATCGTCTCTTCAGTAAATTCAGCTGTAATACTTGTGCCAGGTCAGCTGTCAGCAGCCTTGCCAGGGAGTAGGCACAAACATAATTCTCCCTAATCTTCCTTTTGTCATCCATGTGCATGCAGGGGACCATCTCTCCTGTTATTTGGTCCAAGTGATTATCCCTGTGATTTTTCACTTGGTTGCTGCTAATGTATAGAGGCTGATGATTATAGTGTGATTAGAGGGAAAGGTGAAATAGCATGTCTAATATGGTGCAGGAGATAATTGAAGGGTAGAGAGCACAAGCATTTGCCAGGTTTGAAAATGCTCATCCAAGGGGAGAGACATACTGTGGTTTGGAAAGGCATGGCTGCTGCTAGCCGCAGTGAAAAAGTAGGCGGTACAAGGCATGCTGATATCATGGACTGATATCAAGACCACAAGCTTATTTAAATGACAAAGGCAGTACATTAACAGCTCAGTATTATGCTGGCACATTTGATCAGTCCTTCCTTCTGTTATATGAAACCAGTCAGGCCTAGATTTCAAAAAAGAAAAAAAAAAAGAAAAGGAAAAAGAGGAAAGAGGGTAAAAGCAAGAAGAAGAGTTTCAGTAGGAAGTATGAACTGGCTGGACTGGTGCCTAAATTCATCAAACTCAGTCCTCATTAACCCTTAAATCTAGGTCTTTTGAAGCATATAGCCCTCTTCCATAATGTTTGCCGCCATGGGCTTGATTATAGCTTCTAATTTCATCAGTTAAATTATTCTGCAACAACCTAAATGCAACCTAGAAGGGTCTCAGTGTGATTGGTTTTTGACTTCCTCTCCTTCTTGCCTTATCCTGCCTCTTAATGCCAGCTGTCAGTGCTCAGAGGGCTGGTGTGCGGATGTGAGCTGGTGTTCTGTGGAGAAAATTGGGAAGTGCTCGCAGTGACTGAAACAGCATCGCTCCTCCCTCTAGACCCACTCCAAACATATTGATCTGGTTTGGGAGATGAGCCTGCTTGCACAGCTTTAAAACAGTCAAAATAAAGGCTTGTTGAATCAAGACATGACAACACTGGAGTACTCTGCTCCATCAGTGTCAGAGAAGCTACAGGCATGAACCACAGTTAAGAGTGACTGTTGAAATTCATTTCAATTTTTGTCATTTTAAGTAGTTGTAGCAACTTCCTCATAACCACTTTGTTAAGAAAGCAGGGTAGTGGGCATGTATATTATATGTTGGGCAGAGCTAAACCAGCTCTAAAAGCCTGCACTTTTTTGCCATCAATGCGATGAACTGAATTTGTCTTCAGAGAGATGTTGACCTTTATCTGCCGAAAGGATAGATGAATCATATCTCAGTTTAGAGTTTTGCAGCAAAACCAGTGGACACACACAACCTTAGTAAGTCACTTACAGATGCCCTGGTTGATCATCATGCTTTGTTTGAGGCAACACCACATGGGCCAACTCATTACTGAACAGTTCATTCTCCTGGCAGTTTCAGTAGCTGTCACCTTACACCTCCCCCTATTCCTGCTTTGCTGTGGCCCTTGTGACCATTCACCACACTTTCAACCCCATCTAACAACTTGTGGCTTGAGGGCAAAGGAAAAAAAAAAAAGTACAAGACACCCCATGTCCATTTTACTTGGTCTTTACAGTGGATTGTCACTTGAACACAAAGGCTAGCGAGTAGCCTGAAACATCTGCACTCTGACCAGCACAGACATCAGTAAGTTCAGTCTATTTTTTTTCTTTTTTCTTTTTTTTTTTTTTAACTCGTCATCCTTTTTTTTGTCTCCAGAACAGTCCGTTCGTAGCTGTCAGAGAGTGCGGTGACTTGTACATCATGATGAGTGAGATATCCAGTGGCTGATGCCTTAACATCCAAGAGAAACAGGCTTGTTGCCACAAGGGTGGATCAGTGTCTTCCTTTACCCCTTCATTTACCCCTTTTTCATTACAGCTTCAAGTATTACCTTTTTTTTCTTTAAACAACAGCAAAAGTTAGCAAATCTACATTTTTTTTTCTATTCTACTTCACTATACTACAACCTGGTGCTAAATCAGCATCCAGAGCAAAAGATCAGCCCCTATACTACGATGCCATGTCGTTTTTTTTCTTTTCTTTAATACATTATTTCCATTTTCTTTTATTCATACTTACAGTAGGCCACTGGATATTGATTTAATGATTTTTTTTGACTATAAGTAAATTGTAATACTTGCAGCTACAAGGTATGAGTTTTTAAATATATATTTATATATTTATATATTTATAATCTTTTAAAAAGCGTTTAGTCCTTTGGTCCCTATTTCCTAAGGAATGATGCATGTTAATTATCCTGGATTCTCCAACTTCTCTCCTCTTCTTCTTGTTTTCTTCTTTGATCCAGAGCTTGCCCTGTCACAGAGCACAACACCTGTGTAGGCACAAAAACCAAAATGGCAGCAGGCTGGTGTGTGTGTTTGTGTGTATTTGTGTCTGTGCGCACACGCATGACTTTGCTTCAGTACTTGTGTTGGCATTTGCACGTATTTATACATGTACAAAGTAAATATTTTTATGCTTTTTTTTTTTTCTTCTTTCAGTTTTTCATTTGTTTACTGTAGCTTAAATGTGTGTTTGGTTTATTTTCTGTTTGTACGTGTGTTTATCTATATCTGGTGTCGGTATGCATGCTTTGAGCATAATGAGTCTATAAAGTTTTTTTTTTGTTTGTTTGTTTTGTTTTGTTTTTTTTTCCTCATCATGTCTAAAAAACAGCAGCAAAAAGTTGGTCTCTTCAAAAAATCTTCTTCCACATACGCCAAAGCAAAAACGGGAAAAAAGAGGCATTTGCGAAGAAAGAAAGAGAAAAAAACTTAAACAAAAAGAAAAAAAACAACTCTGGGATCCTTCTTTCAGTCACCCAATCTTTCAGCGGCTTTCCAGGAGGATCAAGGGACCACCCTTCCTTCATGATATGTAGCAGAACAAGAAGTCTTTGTACTTTTACTGCACTTGTGGAAATAAGGTGTTGTGGCCCTTCATCCTGTGACACAGAGAGAGGAGGAGAGAAAGAGACAGGGGAGAATAAGGTGAGTGGATTCAGTGAGGCTGTGGCAAACATGCTCAGGGTTGCTGGCTCCTGGTTATCACACAGACTGACAGGCACAGCCAACAGCATGAGAAACAGACGGGAGGAGAGGAAAAAAAAACTGAGTGTGTCAATCACAGCCAGAAATAAGTGGGCTAGAGGTAGGGTGGGAGATTTGTGTTGAAACCATATGGAACAGACATCTACACTGTGACAGCACTAATCCAAGGAAGGTCTAATTTAAACTGACTACATCTTCCTGCATGTTGCTGTCATTCATTTTTCTTTTAATTTATTACAAGCAAACATCAAAAGAGAGAGAGCTGCATTAGAAAGAAAAGTGTAAAGAAGGTAAAATGCAGCAATAATTAGAATGACACAAAACTGATGGCTGAAAAAGATTTTAACCAATTGTTTATAATTAGGAATCCATGAATAAAAGCCAACCTAGAATTTCTCCTGTTTTTGCACTGATTTGTTATCCTGCGCTGTAGCTTAATGTGTCCATGCCGCCGAGCTTCAGATATAAAAGATCCTGTTTACAGCCCATCAGCCCTAATATGTTGTGAGCTATGAGGTGGGTGAAGAAAGGCTATGAAATCACAGCAAATCACTCTCTGGGAGTGAACATGAAAGGGTCTGACTTTGTGACGGGAACAGGCGCTGGGGCGCTCTTTGTTCTACCTCTCCATTCCTGTAAATGAGCTTGTTACCATTTCATAATAGATCTGCTTTTCACACGGGGGAGCCGAGATTCTAAATTCAAATTTCTTATGCGCAACAAAGCGAACCCAGCCATTAGTGACATATAGCGCTAACAGTCTCAATTACAGATGCATTCTTTTGTGTGCCACTAACAATTCTTCCCATACGTGTACCACAAAAGAAGTGCACCCTGGCCTTAAAATGTAGCTATTTTTTATTTTATTTTTTCACAAAGTAGACTTCCTTGAAAAGGAGGGGGGGGGGGGGGGGGGGGGGGGGGGGGGGGGGGGGGGGGGGGGGG
>JBAMYA010000018.1:15896421-15937791 GCA_037176975.1 Arrhamphus sclerolepis | reverse complement strand
TTTAGTACTTTTGAAAGGTAAGACTGAGTGACGTAAAACAGAGGAGTGAGTGTGGGACCCACAGTCCCATGTTTAAAAGAAAAGAGTCTTTTTTTTTTTTTTTTTTTTTTTTTTTTTAAGGAGGTTTGTGTTATTTCTTACCACTATCAAGACTCGCAAGCCTAGCTGAAGGTTTCAGAGCAGAGAGAGTAGAAAACCACATTTTTAAACATGTAAAACATTTCAAACCTCAAAGGTTCAGATGCATCCCGTATATTGTTTTTTTTTCCTTTCCCTTGACACATTTGCGTTATTTAATTCATTACTGTATTTGTTCAGCCAAACTTCTATGCTGCCAAACATCATCCCACAGTGGCTCGACAATGTGTCCTGACAACAAACTTTTGATCTTATTTTGTACTTTAAAATGGAATTATTTTGTAAATCCATTTTCACACAAGTGTATCTGTTAAATCACTCCACAACTGATCTTCATATGATTATATGAAGATCCATATCTTCAGTCATTTATCATGTCCTAATTGTCAGTGAAGCACTCCATCTGAATGTCTTGCAAATTTTACATATGTATGGAAAAATGCTTCTAGAGGTCCCTTTTCTGTTATATTTTAAAAGTTCACTGTAAATGTTCCATTTCAGACAGCAGTCTCCAACTGCCTGATTTATTTATTTTTTTAAATTCTTAAATCTAGACCTAAACTATTTTGACAGAGATGTTCAGCTGAAAACGAACAAAGCCAAAATTTGGTCTTTACTTCTTCCACAGTTAATCTTAGGTTGGGTTTTACTGCTGGAGATGTGTTGTCATAGAGTGAAATACCAGTAAAAGGAGGTGGGAGATGGGGGCCATGGTGGCATCCGTCTACAGCACCCAGAATAACACATGGTGTGACAAATGCTGTTTGTCTTATAGCATGTCTAGAATGGTGCATGAGGCTCCATCATCACTGTTTTCGTGTTGACGGCACATGTATCTGAAAGTATCTGCAAGACTGACGAATGAGTGGAGAGGAACACACAGGTCAGTGGAAAAGAGGATGAAGCAGCAGCTATTAACACACACACAGATGCTCTGGATGGTTCGTTGCTACGTTCACACTTTATCTCACCCACTGATCATCCAAACATTTGATTACAGGGCTGGATTGGAAATTTTTAGCATATTATTTTCCTACATGCATCCTTCTGGAATATCTCTACTCTTTTTAGACTGCAGTACATAAGTGTCCAGGCTGAGAGTTATCCTATCCAACTCTCACTTCAGGACTTTGGTAGTTCTCTCTTCAATGAACAATAAAGTCACTGATTTAGGTATTTATTTAAGTCACTTTGTTAAGGTCTTCTACCTTCCATTTCCTTCTTTCTAAATCTTTATACTATAAAACAGAAGTAGGTCAAGCATATCAATCCATGTCTATTAACAGCAAGATCAAGGCTGAACTCTCAGTTTTAAGACAATGGGTTCCAAGTTCTTTGACAGCTTATAACTTTTGCTCAAAGATCCACATCTTTTTCTAAACCTTTTATATGCTGTATAACAGTCTTGGCACTCCTGCTCCAAAAAAGGAGTGCACAGGTTTAATTGCTGTTTTAGTTGTTTTTTTGTTTTGTTTGTTATTCAGTTAAAATCCTAATTACTACAACCACACACACACACACACACGCGTAAACACACACACAACACAAACATACACAACACCACTCCTTGTTGACTGATGGATAGTGTGAGGGAGAGGCATATGTTCACAGGTGAGTACGCAGTGAGACAGAGAGACTGTCCTGAGATGGACAGATGAGAGGGTGAGAAAAAAGAAAGAGAAAGAGAAGAGCGAGAAAGCCTCATAGATAGGACAGGAGGAGAAGCTGAAAGGAAGCCAATGATAGGAGTCTCTCTCTCTTTCTCGCTCTCCCTCTGCCTGTCTCCTGGGTGCGGCTGTCCAACTGAATCAACAGCGAGGCCCACACCAGTCTATTATTATCTCTTTAAGCCCATGGATTCCACCTGCACCTCCTCCCCCCTGATGAACTGGTTTAGTGTGTGGGAGGCGAGACAAGAGTAGGGGAGGGATGGCATGATGCTGCTGGGTTGCCAGGCTGGATGATGATGATGAGTCTGGGAAAACACTTTGCTCTTGGGTGAAGGAAACGGCAATGGAAGAGAGGGGAAACGGATACTAGCTGTTTTAGAAATTGTATGTTATTAAAAGTAAATGAGAGGTAAGAATCATTGGTCAAATATTGGTTCACTGACAATTGTCTTTAAAGACTGAGTTCAGAATTTGGTCATCACGGTTTTGGGGTTTGGATGACATTTAACTTAAGACAAAAAAGAAAAAAAAAGAAAAGACTCAAGGACATTGTTGATGTTGACTGGGCGACTACCCAGAGTTCAATGCACAACTTTTACAATGTAGCCTAATCCAAATAGGTTCAAATAAATCACAGCCAGTACTTTTAACTTGAAGGCAGAATTTAGCTGAAGACCAAAAGTCCACACCAGCCTGTAGGCTTGTTTATTGCTGCTGTAAAGTTGGGCATTTTAATATGGAGGTCTACAGGGACTGACTTGCTATTGGACACAGCCTCAAGTGCCCAATCAAGGAATGTCATTTTTTCTTTTGGTACTTGGTGGCTTCATTTGCCATCCGTGGAGGTTGCTGCTTACTTTCTCATTATGTGATGAAACCAGGGAGCATTGCTCCTTAATTTCCCTCCTCTACCCCCTTGTGCAGCGGCATGTAACAGCACTTTAAAAATGTTAATTGCACCTTGATTAGGGCAGACGCTTGGAATAAAAGCAAAGGCAAACAGTAATTGCAGGGAAGAAACAAGAGGCATGAGAAGAGTACCAAACACAGCCACTGTGTGACTTTCTTCATTACAGAGGATTTTCTTATTTATTTCTTCTTCTTCTTCTTTTTTCCCCCATCTCTATCAGTTTTTGACTCACCAAAACATTTGCTCTGATTAGTTGCTCGGTCCACAAATACTTTGGCAGAGATGACGTTGCCGAAAGGTAGGAACATTTGCATGAGCTCAGCGTCTCCAAACTCCTGGGGCAGATGATAAATAAACAGGTTGCAACCTTCTGGCCCTGGTGATGAGAGAAAGACAGCAGGAGGATTATGTGGAAGCATAAACAGGAGATGCCCAGTGAGACACAGACTGACCATAATAACATGTGCTTGAAAAGGACCGTAAAGCAGTCAAGAGAATCACGGTGAGAAGTTGAAATATTTGAATTTCTATACCTGATAAGTGTGGAGTTAACTAAACTTTTCTACATGTTATATGCCCATCTTTTTTTGCTTTTAGGAGCATGTTTCATTTGAATCCTCGAGAGTCAAATTTGACTAGCAGCACCCTAATTACTATAGAGGGAGAAATCGTACATTTGGATATTTTAGTAGAAGGTATCCTGGCAAAAACAATAAAATGCCACACTTAAGAAGAAATAAAGTAAGTAAATGAGGGAAACAAAGACTGAGATGTTTGTTGGGAAAGTGAAGCACTGAGACAGAGAGAAATAGAGAGAGAAAGCAGAGAACACATTAAGACATAAGCCAAGTCTTTGCTCCAATTTCTATGTGACAGGGGACTGTCTTCCAATCTCACTTCATCCCTTCACACTCATCTACCCAGCTGCCACATATCGTACAGGCCAGTTTGGATAAAGGCAGAAATGAACTAGAGGCAGACAGAGAGAGGGAGCATGGACAAAGTGAGGGGAAGGAGAGAGAGGAATGTGATGGACTCATGGACAGTAAGTTTGGAGCAGGCTGCCTGGCTGGCTTTCTCTACTGTCTCATTGCTCAGGCTGATGGCACAACAAGATGAGACGGGGTCTGGTGAGAAGGCTGATAAGAGGGCTGCAGTGGTAGCTGGCTGTAGAGCTGCTATGCTTCAGCAGGAATGAGGACACACACTCACACACACGCACGCACACACACACACACACACATATAGTGTTTCTTTCTCACTTTTTTCTTTAAAAAAAATAAAACTGTTAGACAGTAACTGTTCTGTCTGTTTATGTGCCTCACAGAATGGTGAATTCCTGCTTTGACAGTATATATATATACTTTTTTTGGAGAAAATGAAACAGTTGCAGCTATTTTCTAGTAAAATGTGCAACTGTTAATGTTCATGCTCTGTTGTTCATTCTTTTTCTTTTTTTTTGATGATCACATGAACAAAAGATGTTTCCCTTTTTATCATATGGAGACCTTTAAATTTTGCTTTTCAAGTCATTTTTCTGCTCTGATAATTGATATTTGTCGGGAACTTTATTTATTTATTGTTGTTCCATACTGTCCTTACTGATTCTAACTGGGCATTGTAACTCCATTACATAAACATCAGGACCACGGTTGACTTGCTGAAACAAATGTCCAAGTCTCATGAGGTGGTACCTTCTTCTACTGCATATGTAATATGTTTATCATTACCATGTGCTTAGTGTCGCTAATCTTTATTACCTTCACTGAACCAGAAGCTGGCTAGTCTGGGAAAAGGTGTCAATTTCAAAACATTACTCGAAATAAAGTGAACCGATATCTCTCAGAAAAGTAATACATTATATGATTATGCATTTATTCTGTATATATGTTATATATGTTTTTCATTTATAATCTTGTTATAACACCTGGTATGGAAAAGAGGCACAGCATGCCAGTTATTCAAGGAAATACATGAGAGTTCATTAACTTCTAATAGCATTTTGTATCAGATCACCTGATTTCTTCCTGTTCAGTTTCACTGATTATGTGTTTAACCCAGTTATCCCCTTTATTGGTCTCATATTTGATCAAGATACAATTTTATTGAAGTGGACAAACTGTATGCAGAAAACATTTGCTTGTCCCATGTTTACAACCCATGTTTGCTGTAAAATCTGAAGCATTTCTTTCCCGTTCTTTTATTTGTTTTGATATGACACAATCCTATCTATTGTGCTAGTACGTGTTGCTATATAATTTTAATTGTCCATGCCATGCCTTCTAAGATGCCTTGTTGAAGTAAAAATGACACATTTAGGAAAAAGAAAAGAAAAAAAGAAACTGTGGAGATGATTTGTCTGGTTAAAAGCACAGTTTTGGATTCTTTTTTTTCTTGACAAACATGCATGCAGACTGAATGTGTTGTTGAAATTGCTTTCAGAGGGAGATTAAAGCTGAGGCTTGACTGTTCCTGTGTATTCAGTTTTAGATGTATCTTGTTAAATAGTGGGGCTGCAGACTGAGGCACTGGACTGAGACAGGCTGGGACTGCAGCCAAAACACCGAGGAGGCCAGAAGTCAGACAGGCCACCAGCTCAACCAAGAATAGCCCTCTCTCTCTGTCTCTCTCTGTGTGTGCATGTGTGTGTGTGTTTGCACTAACATTACTTCTGTCACTCTTACTAAAAAAATAATTTCTACAAAGCATCACTGAGGTTGTAATTTCTTTCTTCCCCCCCATTTTATAAACCTATTTCAGAATGAAAAGTAGATATCTGTAAATAACAGAGCGCACATGAATTTCTGAATGTTGGTCTGCTCTGTGACCCTAGCTTCCACCCTCACTATGAGCAAAAATTAAAGAATAAATTAACTTTCCTCTAAGCAATGTTGGAAACAATCAATCAATCAATCAATCATTCAACCTTTAGCACTTTGCAATAACCAGCTGGCAGCCAAAGTGCTTTACATCAAATGGCCAATAAAAACATAAGGACGGAGCAGAGGGGGGAAAAAGAGGAGAAACACAAATCACAAATAAAATCAGGTTTGAACACAAAACATAAATAAACTAAGTTTAACAACATAAAACCTTAACTTAGATCATAAAGCTCTAATGTGTATATTGAATAGACTTATTGTCTCCTGAACTATAATCATACAGATGAATAATTGAGATTGACAAATAGCATCAAAACGAGTGATTTACCATCAAAGTATATCCTATGCTTTATTACATCCGATGCTGTGGGATAAGAATGAACGCTACGCTAGGAATGGTAATAAATGATTATGCATGCAGCTAATTAATCTAATGAATATTTATAACCACTTAAACACATTGTAATGGACTGATTAAGCAGTCCAACGCTGTGAGTTTGAATTAGTGCAGTTTTTGAATAATGACAGAGTAACTTTCCATCTCACTGCTAATGTTCTTCTCTTTAAATGCGGAGACTTTTTCTCACATTTTCCCCAGCCAGCTCTTTCCCTCCCTCGCTAATTCAAAGCAGTGCAAATACATTAGAATGGAACATGGCAATTATCACCTTTTATCTTGGGTGGGCGCGCTTGCTCGCTCTTACCTTCCCTCTGTTGCTGGGGAATGATGGTTGGTTGCTGGGGGAACGCTTGGCTGATTGGCGCATAGGCGGCAGGGTAGGCTGCTGTTGCAAAGGGAGAACCAGAGTGGAATTTTTCACATCTCCATTTTCATATTTGAAACAACAAAACTCAAATCATTATTCCATTGTTCATTTGTGTCCTCTAGACATTGTATAAATAAATTGCATTATGACTCGGAGCTGGGACTCATTTGGCTGGTGGATCACTACACAAAGAGAATGGCAAAGGGGGAGTGGAGTACAGTTCAGCTAAGCAGACATACAAAGAAAGAGAGGGAGACTAGCACAATGTTAATGAGAGCTGAGGTCAGACACAGAGCTATGGTTATAAGAGCTCTGTGTCCTTTTTCAGGTAGGATGCCATAGCAGAATGAAATCTTTAGCTCTCAGTATACTTTTGGAAATTAAGCATTTTTCTTTTTTTTGGTTTGTTTGTTTGTTTTGTGTGGCTGCATACTAAAGTCAGCTGAGAATCCTGCTGCTGTTCTAATGTAGAACAGCCACATCCAGAGGAAAATTGGCTGGTCATCTGGCTATCTCTGACTTTCATGGTGTCTACTGATGTTACAAACCATACAAATCAAAAGGGAGAAGAGAGAGGCAAAGGGACAGATGGAGTAAGTGAGAGAGTAGAGGAGATAGGAGAGACAGATCACCTGCGTAGTGCTGGACGCCAGCATAAGCCTGTTGGAGTGGGTCAGTCACTGTTGGACTCTGTGCTGCAGAGAGATGAAAAGAGAGACAGAGAAGGAAGGGTGACAAAGAGGAAAATGGAGGCAAAAGGGACAAAGACGAGACAGATAACAAACAAACAGAGACAAAGATGTATAAAACAAAGATTGAGACAGAAATTGGCATAGTTGTAAAAATCCATCAGAACATAGGATCACACAAGGAGAGAGAGAAATTTTGGTTGTCGTATCTTTCAGTTCTTCAAAATGCCTGTTCGCCCCAGATGTTTGCATCAAATATTAACAACGTGCCAAACAAACCACTTTGTAGTTCATTACGATTGCAGCTGCCTTTGCATTATGCATAGATGGGGAGTGAGCGCCTGTCAATTCTTAAGGAATCACTTTTAGACAACATTAAGAAGCTGAGGATGGGCTGATGAGCATCAAATTAACCATAATTGACTAATGTATGAACTGATGGATTCATCATGATACTGGGACAAGCTTCTCAGAATCTGCCAAAGACATTGTTGATTGAGCTTCAAGCCTTTAACGCTTTAGTTCAAATCAGAAAAAAAGATGTCATAAAACATGAAGTTAAAATGACTCTTGACAACTTTTAAATGGTTTTCTGTGACACAATTCAGTTTGTCACCACTTACATGTTGAACTTGCATTGTAGCAATTAGGTGATGTTCTTTTTCAGATTCAAGCACAGCACTACTATAATCAGTCATTCACAGATCAGTGTCGAGGAAGAAGATGACATTGCCAGGGTCAAAGCAATAGACTTAGACAATTATATATCTTGTTCCCTTCATGTAAACCTGAAATATCTCACCTGGGTAAGGGTGAATACCATTGGTGTAGATAGGTTCAGATGTGGGCTGGCCATTGCTTTGAGGCGGGAGGGCACTGAATCCATTGACCCCTATAGGGGTGGCTATGCTGGGCACGGCTGTAGCAGAAATGCCTGGGGGTGTGCTGGTGCCTGTAAATAGATGCAGTGTTATAATTGAAACTGCAGGGTGCATGCTTCAAATTCCTCATACTCTCAATCTGAAGTATATTTAGGTCCTCACCTATACTTAAATAACAATGTCATCATGTCCACAAATGTGTACTTTGGGATTTCCCATGGAAGTACAATCTATTTTAGTCAAACTGGTACCTATTTAGCTTGGGCTAAGGGAACACTTAGAAACAGTCCATTATGGTAACACTGACTGATGGTCGTGAAAGGGGGAAAAAAGAATTGATCTACTACTGCAATACGTAATGATGACAACTGAAACAGGGGAACCCAGAACATGCTGTGTTTGCGTTGTGCTTGCAGTCTGAATTGGACTCTGGTTTCCACTAAAAACATTGCATGAATACAACCAGTGCTGTCTTTGTCTCTCAAAAAACAGGTCAAATGAAAAATACCTGGTGGTTAATGTAGGCAATGAAATTCAATGACTCAAGTAGCTGAGGTACTTTGAAGGCTACTCATTCTCCCAATAACACTGATGTCATTGGTAGAATCACTTTTTTTTTTCTTTTGCTTAAGAGGATACTAATGCCAGATGAATTGCAGTGTGCCATGTCTACTCATGATTGGCCTTCACTGGCAGTACCCCACTCTCAATATTGCTTGAGTATAATTGCCACTTTGTAGCTATGTCATCATGCCGTGACACACCCACATGACCCTATATAATCATCTCTTTTATTTACATGAGGCATCCTTGTTGATTATGCAGCAATATTACACACCATGCATACACTGCATTCACTGCCTCATCCACAGCTATACTGAGAAATCTAGAAGGGGAAGGAGAAGTATAGCAAACACTTCTAAAAAAGAAAAATGAAGCATTCAGGAGCCAAATAAGTCACACTTTAAGGGTCAATTGTTTCGGCATAGCAGGGGTTGTCAAATCTCAGTGTGCCCTGAAGCTCTATTTTTATCACTTGGGGTACAAAAATACACCACTGAAAGTAAAAAAATATATAATTATATTACAAGCAAAGGTGTCCTAATGAACACAGTACAGAATGTAGGGAACTGTACTTTTTCTCCTGAGCACCTTGTGGTGATAGTCCAAGTCTGTCACCTTGCCAGTGGCCTTTTGTCCTGATGGATTTTTATTATTTTTCTTTATCCAGGTGAAGGGCATTTTAGTCATGTAGGATTATGTTTGATAGGCCTTACCAGGAATATGTAGGACTTGTGGATTACAAATGCCGGGTAAAGCTTCAAGCCACTTTATATAATACATTTGCAGTGGCCTTGCCTTCAGGCGGCCTCCCTACTTAGTGTCAAGCCATCAAAGCGCCTCATGACAAGGGCCAAAAAGATAGTTCAGACTGAGGTCCAGGATTATCTCACACAAATCTTTGCTATTATATTGTATAAGCCAAGGACTCTGCATCCAAAGTCATTGGATTGGCTGTGTTCCCAGAAAACACACTCTGTCAGTGGACACAGTGAGAGAGAGTGACAGACAAAGAACGAAAGCGAGATCATGTGTGAACAGAGTATGGGACTGACTATAAGGTGGCTGCCAATAAATGTAGATAAATGTTTTAAATCTTCTCCCAAATTTCCTCGTTTAGAACAGTTTCTGCTTTTAAATCAGAAAATGGATTCTGCATCTTAAAAATGTTACAAGGGCAACAAAAGAAAGCCCTTGAATGTATACATTACTAATGCATCTGTAATTCTTGCTAGTCATGAAAATGTTAATCACTCAAGCACATCATTCCCTGAGTATCACTTGTACCAGTTGCCGGTGCATCTGCATGTTTACCTGAGGATGGTGTCATGGGAGTAGCCACCAGGCCGTTGACATTGAAAGCTGCCATTTGCTGCATTTGTGCGGCAGCAATGGCTGCCATGGGGTTCAGGTAGGACCCTTGAGTTGCTGCCATCAGGGCTGCTTGCTGTTGCATCATCTGCTGTAGGATTAAAGAGCAGAGAGGAGAGAGGCAAATGGCAGGAGGGATGGAGGGAAGGACAGAAAAAAAAGGAGGGTGAAATAGCTGCAGGACCAGAGCATGTTTACTCTCACATCTCTGTTTGCTTGGTCCATGCCTTGTTCTTGAACAGAGTGATCTTTATTGCCCTGCAGCTTTGCTTCCCAGCCACTAAGATTGCTCTGGCCTTGTGCTTATTATACTGACACAAGATAAAAGCTATGCGGTGAGATGAGTTTAGGATGCTGGGGAGTCTATGTATAGCTGTATGTGCCATATATGGGAGAGAAAATAAAAAAAGGGGAACTGTGATAGCAGAGTTAGAGATTGTGCAGGAGTGGGCGATTCTCACCTGTCAGCGTGAGTTGTTAGCTACTGTGTGAGTGTAAAATCTCACAGACTCCTAACTCAGGCTGTGACTTTCATGTGTGAATATGAAATAAAGGTGGAGTTGGCTGACAGAGAAAAGGATAAGGGGTGAATGTATCTTTTCAGGTAAAAAATGTTTTAGCTATAGATGAAATGATGAAGATGCATTTGGCTGTTTTAAATGACAGATAAGTCAGAAAATGTTGGGAAGGAAGGTGAATATGAAATAGATAAAGTATGCAATATTGCAGAGTATACATGATAAGCAGCTTCCTTGCACAAAAGCTGTTAAAAATACAAATATTGAAAAAAAAAATTTAAACCATACAACCATTTAAAAAAAATAACTAGCCATTTAACAGTGTAACTCAATAAAGCAGCTCTTCTCTAGGATTGCTTTCTGTCTAGTATGAGAGAGAGAGAGAGAATTCAAACCTGAAATCACAACAGTTTTGGCTTTTCTTTTTTTAAAGCTCACCGTCTCCTCCCCCGCCGGGCTGAGACTTACAGCATGAGAGTAGGCGCCATAGGCCCCAAACTGGATGGTCATGGGACTGAAGATGCCGAGCTGGCCCGCCATCTGGTGCATCCTGCGCAAGGTCCTCTCCTTATCAGTGTCTGCAAATTTGACCACCAGGCTGGACGAGGCACCCTACAGGGACACATATATTTTACAAGGTTCATGAAATATGCAACTCAGCTCCTATATTTAAACATAGTTTTCTAGTTGAGTTCATGTTTTCAGTTCTTGCTTTATAAAATGTTTTCATAAAATTGTCAAAAGAGTTTTAAAAAAATATAACTGCTATAGCAGCTTTTACATGTAGCATTCGTTCTGATTTAACAGTTTGCACCTGTTCCTTCAGATAGTCAAACGATTAATTAGCTGATGCCTATTAATCAAAACTATCCATCAGTGATGTGAACTTGAGTCTGTAACTTTAATTTGAGTCATACTTAAGTTGCTCACACCAATCACTTGAGACTTGATTTGGACTTGTCCTCAAAAGACTTGAGACTCATATGATCAGTCTTCTGTAATTTCATTTTTCTGCCGTGATCTTCTGTAATTCGTCCCCTGTCATCAGCTGTAACCTTATGCACCCCAACTATTGGTGACAATAGCAACAACGGCTACCCTGTATAAGGATGCTGTGCCTTTTGCATTAAAGCGGGGCTCTCCCCTCTACAGACATCGGCCAAGTAATAGAGCTGTCAATGGAACCAAAAGTTGTTGAACTGAACACATCTAATTATATCTGAGGCCTCAAACCTCCAAATAGTCACTTAATTGTTTAAAAAGTTAGCATATAGCTCCTGTGGACTGTTGTCAAACTTTAAGGGGTGATGGCAAAGGGAAGTCATTTGATAAATCTGGCGTTCTCTTAGATTTTAAACAATTATTTGCTTGACATACCTCACATGGAGTGCTGTCTTTACAGTGAAAATAGAAATAGCTGGGTAAATTAACTATCCCATTCTGCAACCATCTGCTGCCTGTTGACAGCAATTTAGAGAAAGATCAGATGTTATAAACATCGGCTAAAAGCAGGTTACTGATTTGTTGTTGACCACATAACGCGACGGGCTCATTAGGCTATGAGAGGGAAACCAATCAGATTATAACATGTCATAAGAGATAACACTGTAGCCTTCAAACTGTCCTTATACTGTATATATATCAATGCAATGTCCTAAGTTGACTGGCATGCAATAAAACAAATCATGCTCATAACAACTATATGCAACTTGAGACTTAACGTGGACAAAAAGAAGAAAAAAAAAGACTGAAGCCCCTCTACATGGTTGCTTTCTCTAATCTATGGACATCCATTTTTTGATGTTTTAAATTATTATATAGTTTGAAAAAGAAAAAAAGAAAGAACTCTATGATGCTCTGCATGAATGTCACACTCCGGACAAGTTTAGAACTAGAAATTTCACATGTTGTGTTCACAGAAGTTCCAATTGAAGGCAGCATCACACACATAAAGCAACGTTTGCATTTACAGAAGGAAGCTTAAATGAGGTATAAAAATTGCAAGTCTGGCCTCATGACTGACAAGGTTTACCTGGAAGTGGGCTACTATGTAATTAGCACATGTTCATATGCTGAATTTTCATGCTTTTTGTGTCACTAACATAACTAAACATTATTTTACATTCTGTATCAGTGCAACAACCTTCTCTTACAGTTCCTGCATTGCTTAAAGGACAAACAGTATGTTTCATTTCTCTAATCTGATTCTCGATGTGGACATGACAGACCAGGTTTTAGGATCTATTATCTTGAAATTGAAAAAAGCCAATGGAATTAAGCACGCACCTGTCATGGCTGCAGTCATTTAGCAGTTGGCGTTAAGTAGAAGAGAATAGTGAGTGCTATTTGCTTTTGTGAACTTTTCAACTCTAATGTATACACTGGGAGTGAACTGTGATCCTAACCAGATCCCACAGGAGTCCCAGTCCCCCACTGGTAAAGCTCCACTGAATACAGCACCGGATAATTAGGTCTGACAAAAGCCTTCAGCATGTGGAGGGCAAACTATTGACTAATGGCTCTTCTTTATGGCAGATATAGTAACGTATTGATGTCCGTGCTCCTGAGTTTGCATCCAATTAAATCATTTGAGAGACAGAAACCAGAGTCAGTTACCCATGTGACATCCAGACAAAGAGAGGGAGGAAGAGTGTCTGCGTGTGAGTGAGAGACAGATGCAGAAAGAACAAGAGAGGATGAGGAGGCTGCCAGGCAGAGAAAGCAGCCTTAGACACTGTCAAGAGGACCAGGCTCCTATTTAATTACAGGCAGTGCATGCTGGGAAGGAGCGTGGAGTACCACCAGGACAGAAGGACAGAAACAGCCAGGGGCCAGTCAGGATATGATTAGTAAGATCATAAAAGCAAAGAGAGAAGGAGAGAAGGACTCCATAATCACAACTTGGATTCAATGTTCACAAAATGTCTCATCCTGTCAGGGTCAGTGCAAATCCAAGCTCTGATTAAAATGTACATACTTTCTTGGTGTGAATAATTAAAAATGTTTTTTTTAAAACTGCAGATGGTGCATATTTGCCAAACAGAGTGAGAAATGCTACAAACACCTGTTTCTTGTGAATGAATGTTTGTCTTACTTTCCATAAGAAACTGACTAATCTACTCTGCATGCCTCTGGAAGTTAAACAAGACATGTTACTAAAGCAGAAGTAAGCACATAAAAAGATCCAGTTCAGCTGTTCAGTCAAATGATTTAAAAGTTATTTGTGTGTTCTCCTTTAGCATGTGTAGGATGTGTTGCTTGTATACTTCACCAAGATGGTCGTGCACGTTGTGGTTTTGTCAGTCGTGGCTGCTAAAACTCCATCCATGAATTTTTAATACCTGCTTTAATCTTATTCAGGGTCACAAGGATCTGCTTAAGTCTATTTCAGGAGTTAACAGGCAAAAGGTGGCTATACTCTGTCTGGACAGATCACCAGTCCATCACAGGGTTGTTTTTAGAGATAAACAACCACAACCATGGTCCCAAGGTCAATTTAGAATCACTATTGTGTATTCATATGCCAGAGTGAGTAGGAGAAACCCACGCAGTAAATGGGCCAACATGAAAACTTCTCACGGAAAGGCCCCAGCTTAGATTTGCGAGGCAACAGCGCCAACCAGCAAATCATCCTTCTACAATTAACCTTGCATAATAGCTTCTACATTCATGCTGTCTCCACACTGATTATTGATTTTATGTCATATCTTTAAGTCAGTGACCATTTTCAAAAGCCATAAATTCCTCTCCAGTAAGCAAAAGGCTTGGTGCCAATCTGAAAGTGTTATTTTCTATTCAAGAAAAGAAAAATATGCACACACACACACAAAAACCCAACTAGTTCTTGATCATTTTTCTTTATTTATTTTTTCCTTTCCTAAGCAACCAACGTCAAATGTGTCTTCCAGTCAGACTATTAACACAACCTAGAGAATGTGTTGGCTGGAATGAAGTAAAGCATCAGCATATACCCCAGAGACTCTGCATCTCTGATGGGAACCTATCAGAGCCAGCGAGCACCCCACCTCAGGCCCGAGGAGCCCCATCTGGTGCTTCTCCCTTGGTGCCATTTCAATTTGTTAAATCAATAACCTGATATGACGGCATTAACTTCAGCACTTTTTCTTTTCTAATTTTAATTCATTCCCTCTTGTGACCTTTTTTTTTTTCCTTCTCAACTTTTTGGGCCAGTTGAAGGGACTAGTTGTTGGATTTAATGAGGCTGGCACAGAGTAAACATCTTCCTCCAGCGTTGTTGCTCAACTCTGCCCACAGCACAGGGGCCTGGCATTTAGATTCGCTCATTTTCTGCTTTGTGTATCTGCGTATTCTTATATTCATTTAATACCTCATGAAAAATGCTTTGTGAGCGTCGTGACTGTGAAAGCCTGAGGCTGCCTGTAGTCACTGCACCGTGACTCAAGATGAGGCGAGTCTGGCCTGAGACAGCAGCACGGGAGGAGACCCGCTCCGCAATGTCTCCACTGAATGGTTTTGGCAGCAACACTAAACCAGTACAACAGCCACTGCAGTTGGTGTCAGCACTGCCAAATATTTCTGACTGTCATAGAAGAAAAGCCAAAAATCCTCTGAAAAAAAAAAAAAGAAGTATTATCCCCACAGAAAAAAAAAAAAATCATATCCATGCATCTATAAAGCAGGTTACAGACTAAATTGAAGGTTTAATCAGGCAAGAAGATTTCAGTGTTATCCTGTCATATGGATCACGCATTCCTATCCACATAAAGAAAAAAAATGTTGCTAGGTAATGAAGGAACAGGTGGTGGCAAACAACAAGCACTAGATGCAAAGCAGCTTCTCCTCACTGGCTGCAGAAAATCGCAAGCTGACAAACAAATGGAATAATAACTTCTACCAGCATGACTCCTATACCTGGAGAGAAAACAAATTCACTGGATTTGATAAGGGCCAATAGGGAGCCATCACTTTTGACAGGTACAACTAAGGAATTTGTCACAGGTTCAAAAACTAATCTAATTTCTTGAACAGCACACTTGACTTGAGAAAATCTCCCTCATTGTATTTTGTATAGGGAACAAAATGTGCAGATAGGAGAATACACAATGGTAATTAAGGGATTAGAACTCAACTATAGCAAGAGGACTGGCGTAATGTTTTTATTTTAGCATTATAGAGATGGAAAGGCAGTGTACTGAATGGTCTACCAACAGGCGAAAAGAAGGTTATTTTACATCTTCTACAGGGGTTTACAATATGACAACAAGGTCGAAAAAAGGCAAAGAAGAAAAAAAAGAAAAACTGTACAACTAGGTAAAGAGTTAAGAACTTCAAAGTATCAATCAAGGATTTGTTCAAAATTAATTGAATAGATCATAACGAGATTTTTTGATAATTGGCTGAACCCCCTGTAGGCCTTGTATTAAACTCTCTGAACCTAGTTGTACTTCTGCAAGCCTCACGGGGAGACTGTCTCTCATTAGCAGTGGAAGATGTGGACTTGTTCTGGCCTTACTTCCTGTCACATGTGACTGCATCTGTTCAGCACTGTGCATCTCACCAAATGACACAACACCATCAGTCATACAAATATTTTTACTTAGCATACATCAAACATTGTATTCATTACTACTTATTTCAATTCGTAAGGTTTACAAAAAATAGAACTCCATGTTACATATAAAAATGGAAAAGAAGGCTGCTGACGTCTTGCGGTGGTTTATCTTGTCATTTCATGAACTGTGTTGCACTAGCAGTGTTCTCCAGCTTGATCTTATCTCTCATTAATCCACAACTATAGTATCACACACAAGCACACTTTTGCTACTGCCAATGCCAAACTCCACAGGCTCTGTCAGCCATGCTGTGACACCAAACCTGACAATATCTGCAATTTGCTGGGTGTTGTGTGCCTGCCCCTGGCTTTGCCATTTGAAGTTTTGCCACCTGTGCCTCTGCAGCCTTACAGTAATTGCTGCTGAACCAGTGAGAGTGCCTGCTCAGTGCTCAATTACCTTTTAAGTTAATTTTGGAAGCACCTGCAATCTGCAATAAACATCAATTAAAGCTGTGACCCAATCTATCAGCACATGCCCTTTGGTGACACGCTTTGCTCTTAAGCTTCATTAAAGCTTTTCATTGTGGGCCCATGTATTTGGGGGAGGTATTATTTATGGCACGTGTGTGCGTGTGTGTGTGTGTGCCTGTGTGTGCGTGCCAGGTAACACAGATGCTGCAGAGAGAACATTAAGAGGGAAAGAAAGAAAGAGTGAGAGAAAACTCTTTGTTTGAGGTTCATTCAGACCTCACAGCTGGCAGCAGGCAATGTGCCGAGCAGCATACTCTCTGAATCCTACCTCCTGTTAGTCTGTTGTTGAGGACATGTGGCAGCGATATTATCCAAATTAACTGCATCCCCCATCGGTACCAAAAGCTTTAGTTGGATACTAATGGCCACCTTGCCTATTAATATAAGAGGAACTTGGATTTGGGGAGATGAGGATAGCAGGTGCAGGGATAGAGAAAGAGAGCTATGGATAATATAGATTATTAATGAACTTTTGGCTGGCTCTTGATCTGCCCTAAGTCTCTTTGGGGCTCCATATGTTGCCTTGGACAGTTCATCCGTGGCAGACCTCAGGTGGCTGAGGGACCCGACCTGATACAACTGTGCCTGGGCAACAAGACATAGCAGAATTGAGCAAGTGCACAAGAGGAGTCAGCACAAGCCAAATTTCCTGTGCAAGTAAGCAAAACACAGCCTCGCTGGTGTCAATTATGTAAATCTACTGGATGTAAACATATTTTTATCAATTGAGTCAACAAGATATTTTGAGGAGGGGAGAAAAATCTTAATGACACTGAAATTTCAGAAAGAGGCTTGTCATAATTCTTCATGATCAGTGTGCAGCCATTATTTTTTTTTATTATTTTTTGGCATGTAGTCTACTCCTTATTAAATTTTGACCCTTCTGCTAAACTTGCCAAAAAGTTTGGTGTTTGCTGTACACAACGACCAAACACAAAGTAAACTGATGCTGCCGCTTATTTCTTCCTCTCACTACTTCAATGTAATGCAAAATGAGGCAGCATCAAAAAGATGTGTAAATTAAATCTGGCTTCCAGGACACTATCTGGCTGCCAGGAAGCATCCGTAAATATTTATCGCGGAACATCAGTGGAGTGTGTGAAGGTGCGGATGCCTGCCAGAAAGAGTGGGTGTTCATGTGTGTGTCCAGCTGTGTAGTACTCAGCGCACACGCAGCACTGGCAAATGTGATGCCAGAGCTGGGTGTGCGTCCTTTACTGAAGTGTTTGGTGGCTTAGTTCAAACCCAACAAAGGCATAATCAATTCATAATAAAGGTTAGTTACAAGTAGGTACAAGTTTGCAAGCTTTGGACATCAATGATAGAAAGCTACACCAAGCAATGCTATTTCATGCATCTTACATTATATATCAAGCAGAAGGAAGGCAGCATTATCTAGTTTGCATAATTTCTGGGTGTATTTATAACTAGAATATAACTTGACACTGTAACATTCGCTAGAGTGTATCAGGGTAAATACCACAGTCCCAGTCCGGATGATAGCCTGGTTTCGATGAATAAACATAGGAAAGGCAAAATTCAATCAAGAGCTGATGAACTGCAATTGTCACAGAATATTAGGAGTTAATGCTGAAATATCAGGAAGCAGTCGACCAAGCTAAAGCAGCTTATTAATCTGGCCTCATTTTGAAGACCCATGCTAACTCTAGGGTGCTTTTCAATATTATTGACGAACTTATTAATCTCCCCTCTAGAATGTGTAATAAAGCTTCTCTTGATGAGTATTATCAAGTGTTTTAGATGTTTAATATTATTAAACAAAAAGTGCCCTCATGACAGGGGCCAAACTGTCACTGGTAATAATTTGGCTTTGATGAGATGTGTCCAAGATATTCTCCCACGGAGCTCAGAGCAGCGCTTTAGTGAAGTCCTGTACCTAACCTGCTGTCATCACAAAAATGTAATTCAGACAAAGCATCCAATCATTGCACAATGGTGAGTGGATGAACTTATTTTGAGAGCATACAATTGATGGTTGAGTTTTATTTTATATTTTTTGTTATATGCATATATGTACATAAATATATATATATATATATGTGTGTGTGTTTCTGCATTTTGGCATAGTTTTTATTTAATACTTGTTCATCTGAGGTTGGATTTACAAATCAAATTTTCATGTTAAATATATCAGTTTCAATTTCAGTTGAGTAAATTGATTGTTTTTTGGAAGAGCAATCAACCTCTCATGGATATCCATCCTTTTGGACTCACATCCCGACTGACTCCTGTGTATCACTTTATGGCACCATGTCACATATCAACAAAAACTAAACCAGCTCAAAGGGCTGCAGAGATCATGGAAGAGGTGACAAAGAGACTCAAGAACGTAATGACAGAAATGAAAGTGAGAGCGTGGCTGAGAAATAAACCAAAACAGAGTAAATTTTAAACGGTACTATACAATTGCAACTTAACTTCTGTGCCTGTAGGAGGAGCTCTCTGAGCTAAAAATGGCAAAAGCTTTTGTGCTGCTTTAAATACTATCATAACTAGCAATAGCCAGACGTTTTACAGTTGTGCAGTTGACATCAAAATTACTACAATGAGTTCAACAAGAGCATTCATGGTTACTGAGAGTACTTGATCCAGTACAAAGATGGAACATGAAAAAAAAGTTCTCACAATGTACAGTCTCCTTGGATTTACCATGAAGCTACACTGTAAATCCAAAAATACCAGTATTAGATTTAATTTCCAATAACAGGTTTGCAAAACTGGTTTAAGTTGTAATTCTTCATGCAGGATTATATTGTATCTAAAATTAAAACAGAAAAGAAATCTGAAGAGTAACCTTCTTGCTTAGCAATTACTGCAATCATATCTTAAAATTGTAATTTTATTTAGTTTTCAAAATAAATAAATAAATAATCCATGAATTACTTAGAGAGGTCTTAGCTGTGTCACTGTAACAGTAAGAGTGTAGTAGCCCATATCATCAAAGTTGTGAACAAATGTCTTGTGGCAGCTTTCCATTGGCTTTTTCACAGTCAACACAAAATCAATAAAGAGCAATGAGCAGAGTAAACTGCCTGAAAACTAAACAGCGTTGCTTAAAGTTGATCTGCTGCACATGCATAATTCCCATCAGGCTCTTACTGTATGTAGCCTATGTAATTTCCAGTTTAAAAAAAAAAAAAAAAAAATTTCATTATTTATACTCACTTTAACCTGTTCAGGGTGGTAATAAGGTGAGTTAACCAAGACACGTCTCAAGTCCATCACAGTACTGTGAGGCAACTATCCTCCCACCGGAGAAAATATGTTGGTCAAATAAAGATTTGCAATAAACCCAAATCTGGAATGCATTGGAATAATTACAGACTAAATGTATATAAAACATTTAATCCTGGAATTCTTTACACGATAAAAACTGATACCATATCAGTCCTTAAAAATCATCAGTTGGCCTTCAGTTACAGTGTCAGTGAAAGTTTGTTTTGTGAGAACATTTGTCCATCCAACAGAAAAAAAAAATCTGCTAAATAGATACTTTTATTTTGTTAATCCTCTTGTTTATCAAAACTCACATACCTGCAGGTTTTTATGTTCTTTTCTTCAAGTAACATATAAACTTAACTTACACTAAAACTAATTTTAGCCTTTTAATGTGCCACAGCACCACATTAAAATGATTCACCGCTTGTTTTTTTTTTTTTTCATTGTTTAACTTATGTCACAGGCACTTTTAAAAGTGCATGTGCAGTGCTGAGTAATTCTAGACAATGAATGTAAATACATGCTGAAAAAGTAGTTTGAATAACAGAAGAGAGATCAGTATACTGAGTGGAGACATACAGATAGGGAGTATCAAGCTGTGCACTTCAAAGTGCTGACTGTGACTCGTTTGTATGAAGTAGCACAATGTGAGAATGTGCACTGATCTGGGCTCATGATTTGTGATCTGTGGTTTGAGTCACCGCGGTGACTCAAACCACAGAACTAAAGACAGAAACTCTTACTATTGAATATCAAAAAAGATATACGCAGTTGCATAGAAGGTTCAGCAGGAGGAGATGTGTGGAATAAAAAGGTTAAAGGAAGCCAAATCAAAAGAATCTCTAGTTGTAGACTTTGATCCAGTCCAGGTTTTATAAATTTGAGATCACAGGGAAAACATCTGGCATAAACACTTGAGTGAAGCTGCAACCCTTGGAAAACTTTTCTAATACTGGTCACAACTGCAAGGTTGTGATGTCAGCATGTGTAAAGATGGTGATACTTACAGGCATAGTTTGTCCACCATGCAAGCTGTTGATGGCGGCTTGGGCTTCTGCATGGCTGGAGAACTTAACAAAGGCGCAGCCTGTCCACACAGAGAAAAAGAGATGCACATCAGCAAGATGGCCTTGAATATTCCAGGAGGGAAGCTTTTCATTGCAGTCTTTTTTTTTTTTTTTAATCTGGGTTATAAATACATACATAATGCAGTTTGTGTGCTGAGTGCATAACTCTTAGTAAATCACTCTGATTATACTAAAGGCATTAGCTGCTTGGAATATCCTGCTTCCTGTCCATTTCTAATTTAACCCTCTCCATTTTAGAGTTTAGGGCCAAAGGGATGATTATTTTAACCTGATTGTGATTATTAATCTGTTTAATATTTACATTTTGTGAGCTGTGAGCAGCCACTCATAAAGCAGATTATGATGAGAAGCGCAAACTTTTCTAATCTGCCTATCTAACCAAATCTTTGCTCACATATAATTTCAGTTGGGAGGAAGTGTGAGCATTTCTCAAGGGGCATTCAAATCATCTTAAATTTGTTGTGCAGTGAGAGCACAAAAGTAAAAGCCAACAGAAAATGTTGGCCAGAAGTCAAGGGAGCAGTATTATTCTGAAGCAGCGTTGCATTAACAATTCAAATAACATTAGAAATAATTCAACTTGATAATTATGTACCACATGAATTTTTTAAAGCTTACACACTGTGACCACAGTGTACCAGCGAGCAGGCAAGGACAGACGCTTAACTAATATCCCAGAAAGAGAGAGCTGAGAGAGTGAAAGAAAGAGTGACCTGAAATACAGTGGAGCTGAAATGTGGTAATTTTCCAAAAGTCGCTAAATTTAAAAAGTGCTATTTCTCTAAGCTTTCTGGTTGTCAAAGACTGCACAGGATGTTCTGTTATGTACTATTCTTATCCTTGCCTTCAGGTAGCTCATGTGTTAAGTCAAGAGATGTCTCATTAACAAACGCAAGGATTAATTCTGCACACTTTTCATTAATTGAATAGAACTGATGACTTAGAACCATGCAGGCTTTTCCTGGGTTCATGAGTTCCTGTTGTCCCATGAAATCCTCATGCCCATTAAAAGTGGTTACAGACATTAAGAAACTCACGATGCATGACAAGAGCAGTTGCAACGATTCATTCCAACTACAAACACTGATGGGTAGGCTCACTTCTACATATCTTGTCTTAGTTTCCCAAACAAAATTAAGAAATTATTGGCATGATGTATGTATGCATTTAACAGAAAAAAAAAAGTTTTACTCAGGGCTTTGCGTTTCATATTGAAGCCACTCGATAAGCACTTTAAAATGTTAAGTGCGAAAATGTTGTGGGTGGTAAAGGCCATGTGTTTTCTGTACTGCTAAATGCCCTCAAAGCTGTATAGATCTACAGAGGCAAACAGATGAGTCAAAGAAGCCTTTGATTTTGTCACAGCACTTCGACACCCTTTTACTTCACTTGAATGCCCATCTGGGGAGGCAGGAAAGGTCTTTATTTGTCCAAATGCAACAGCCTACTGTGTGCAATTTGATTGCGACTCTGTCTTTGAGGGAGAAAACCCATTCAGCCTTTGTAGTGAAGCTAATAAAGGAGCATTTTGATTTTGCAAAAGCCATTTAACTTGTTTTTTTTTTAAAGGAAAAATAACTTGCTGTTGGTTCCTTAACAAGTCTATCATTTATTATACAAGTGTCCCAGTGACGCTTGGAACGTAGCCTAAATAGAGCAAACAGCCATAACTGCAGAACTGAACTAACACCATCAATGACAGAGTCATGATGAATATACAGTGTCCTAAAATTTCTCATGAAGAAGCAGCGGCATGGTGCTTTTACAAGCAAGTTAACAGACAAAGACAGCATCTCAGAAGAACTTGAAGTGCTACAGCCTCATAAATTATAGTGCACATTTGAGTTTTGAATTTGATGGCTCAAAATGAGTGGGGAAAAAGAAAAAAAAAGAGATTGTATTGCTTTCAAGCAAGAGGATCTGCACTGCCTTTTGAATTCCCAGGGTAATAATATGTATGCATGAATTCCATCCCTCTGGATGGGTGACATTTATAACACAACTTAATTATAGACCTAAAAGCCATCTCTCTATTATTCCTGACAATTCGGCGCTCTATTCAACTCTGGCAGCAAGTGTTGCACTTTGAAAGTACTTTGAGGAGCAGCGCCATAGAGAGATGGATGTTAAACTTCTCGGCCTTTTTATTGGGTGAAGAGGGGTGCTGAAAAGCCTCTGAGTAGCATAAATTTACATCAACAGGGGACAAAGCCTCAACCATGGAAAAGATAGCACTGTCAATTTCAAGGTCTGTCTCATTCAAATTACGGGAACTTTATCCCGAGTGAGGCGGCTAGCAAAATAATTTGCCATAACTTCCCATAGTGATTACATGGAACTCTTGCACGGAGAATGATACAACTAGATACTTACATATGGGACCTTTGTCTGGTGGTGGCATTCATAGTTATCATTACCCTACACAGTATTTCTATTTCATAACAGAGAAACTTTAAGAAAAGGGGATGATCAAATGAGTGATAACGGAGACAAATACCAAAGCAGGTAAAGTATGGCATGTGATGAGAGAAAAAGCGAAAGTTGAAGCGTGGGGTGCAGGAGGGTGAAAAGGAGTAAAAGCACAAACGGGAAAGAAAACCAGGTCCTGTCGGACACAGCAAGATGGTTCGACTTTCATTTTATGCGCTGTCAATCAGCTTAAGGCACCTGAGTAGATAGGAAAGGAGGGAGCTGGATAGGAAGAGTTAGAAAGAAAAAGGGAAACAAGCCATGGAGAAAGAAACGTAAGGGGCCAGAGGGGCGACACAGAGCAATACATCCAACATTAACAACAAGAGGAACGGATGTAGATACAGATAACTGTGTGGTTCAGTACAGCCAGGCTTCCCCTTTGATATACTCAAAAGGATTTGCAACATTGCACATTATCAGCTTGCCCTCCTGCACATTCCTCTCACATATTCAGAGGCTCCATATAGAAGAATAAATTGCAGTCAACAGAGGGGAAAAAAGGTGGAGGCCCAGAACAATGCAATGGGTATTATCATTCTCAATGAGGCTAAGACAAAGACAGAGAGCCATAAAGGATGATCTGAAGCCTTTTGCAGTCTCAGAACATTCCCACCTGCATCACACATTTTACAGCCATTTTTAATTTGGCCATGCTCTACTAACCAAATAGCACATACCTCACAGAAGAATTCATAAGATGTCCCTGAATGCAGGAAAATCTGCCACACAATGAGTGACAGCAACAAACCCCAGGACCCTAGACATTATTGGCCAATGGTCTCTCTGGGGAGGGATGATAGAAATGTGGGAAACAAACCTGATTACACCCCTCCGCTTTACAGATAACAGGAGGAGGAGGTGGAGGAGGGGGTGAGCAGAAAAACGAGGTGTTGTGTGTGAGGGTGAGAGGAGCTGCCGTGATGACGAGACAATGCAGGAAAAAGATTGGGAAGGAAAGAAGTGATGGGGTGAGAGCAAAAAAAAGAAAAAAAAGGCAAAGGAAATACAAGAAGTAGAGAAAAAAAAGGTAAGTGGGAGGAAGAAGGTGTCAGAGCACTGTGACAATCAGGTATGGGGGAAAAAAGGAAGTGCGACACAAAAGAGACAGTGGAAAAAACAGAATAGCTGAGGGGAAGGATGAGTTTTTCAGAGCAGAGTGCATCACAGACAATGTCAACGAGTGTGCCACAGCTGAAGCATGGCACTAAAAATGTAAAGATCACAAAGAGCACAGAGAGTGGGACAGATGGGGAGAAAAAGAATGGGAAATGTGTGGGCTCTGACCCTTACTGGCCCCATCAGGCCCTCGAAGGACAGTGCACTCCTCAATCTGGCCGAAGGTCTCGAACAGCCGCCGGACATCGTCTTCACTCTGCTGCTTGCCGAGCATCCCCACAAAGAGCTTCCTGTCTTCTGGATTGGAGGAGAGACCAGGGAGGGGGGAGGGTGGGTGGAAGAGAAGAGAGAAGAGAGAAGAAAGAAATGCTACAGCTGGTGGCACCATTCTGCAGATCTGAGGGAACTTGTGCAACACAACCCACCACCACCACCAACCCACTTTTTCTTATCAGCAGTCTGCTGTTGTCACTGTTGTATGGTGTTCCAACACACCCTGGTACAAGCGTGATACATTCCTGTATCCAGTGAGCGGATGCAGTGATGTTTTAAACACATAAAGTTAGGGGTATTGTAGATTTCAGGTGAAAGTAGGAAGAGAGTGGAAATATTTTGCTCACGTAGACAAAATCTTGGATCGTCTGAAAGGAAACATGCAACAACGAAATGTACTTTTTTCCTGTCACCAAAACAGTAGGATTTATACTAAACAAGCGTAAACCCCATGTTGGAATTGAGCAATGAATAAATATCACAAATATATCTTCCTATATGTGCAACATGTTGTTACATAAAAGTAAAAGTGGCAGTCTAAGTCAGCATGTACGGTTGTCTTATTATCATCTAAGGTTTCTTATCTGCTCAACTTTAACTTGACGACAATCCCAGGAAGGATTTGGCTGATACATGTGCTGCATATTTCTGTACACATTATTTAGGGAAATGTTTTGTTTTCCTCTTCAGCCCTGTCATGTAACTGATGTATATGAATAGTTTGGTAAGGAAATTGAACAATGAAAGATACTAGAAATAGTTTGCATGGATCACAATGAAAGAAGTGGAAATGTATTAGAGTTGACAGTTTATATTTGTACAAAAGAACCTCGACTAAGGATTTCCGTGTGGGTGCAATTGGTTATTTTACAATTTACTCCACTATAATGATGACATTATTACTGTCCCTACACTAAAAATAAAATGTACATATATCAGATGGACTTCGCTGTACTATTTTAATCCTCTAAAATACAAAACCCATGACCAAGTTTCAGAAGTACTCTGTTTTTTATTATAAGTGGGAAAAAAACACATCCAACCATCCAGTTCCAACTATAATGGTTCAGGTGGCTGGGGCAGTCACCTAAGTGGAAAGGGCCAAACCTCCCTCTCCCCATCCACTTCCTCCCCCACTAGGAAACAAGACCCTGAGATATTTAAGCATCAAAGAGCACGGTGTCCCTCGCCTGGATGTGGGTCACAGCAGCCCCACCCTGGACTGAGGCCTGGTGAGGGGTTTGTTGGCGAGAGCGTGGTGGCAGGACCTTCACCAGTGGAGTCCGAATGGACTCAGGCTGAAAGAGTAATTTGAGTCTGTCCCACTGTGGGGTCACCAAAATCACGATCTTCTTTTCTTTTTTTTTTCTGTTCTTTGTGTGACATACACAAATAAAGAAAATAAGCAAACCTTTTCTTTAAACTGTGAAATATGCTCAATCTCACTTTTTTCAAATGTCCCATTTAGAAATTAATCCAAAATACCAATTTGTACCAATGCCTAACAAGAATTTCAAAAAAAACAAAAACAAAGAAAACAAAACAAAAAAAACTAACCAAAAAAAAAACAAACAAACAACTTCTTGTGGTTTGTATGGTTATATAATAGGCATTTAAAATAACTGCTGGAAATGAATTATGTAACAACCAGATTAATAAGACTAATTAAAAAATAAAATAAAATACTCAGCTGCAGTACATTTCCGATTTTCTCCTTATTTAGGTTGAAGGGCAGCTCCATCAATCCCCCAAATGTTATTCCATGTCCTTGTCTTTGCTGAGCTCCAAAGAGGGTCACTCACACTCATATGTATGGGCTCAATACCACAAAATGTTCTACATTCACACAGCTGGATTTTTCTAATTAATCTTCCTACTGACCTGGCATTAGACAGAGCATTCATCTTCTTTACATCTTTTACATTATGCATCTCCTATTCCTCTGTGTTGTGAAATGAAATGGCTACTAGCAAGAGCCTATCGCCAGGACTGATGGAAAGTGGCAGGAAGAGGAGGAAGAGTTTATTGGAAATGACACTGTTGATCTTCAGTGAGTCATTTGAATGGTAGGGAGCGAGTGGGGAGCAGGGAGGGGTTGAGGGCTAAAGCATCACCTGGGCCTCAACAGATGTGACGCCTCCTGTACCTGCCAGGCCCCATTAGATGCAGCTGTTCCAAAAATAAAGCATCAGGGCTTCCTTTTTGCTGCGAGGAAATCGGATCATGTTCCGTTCCTGTAAAGTTCAAATGAAACACGTGCCTGCTACCCGCTTGGTCACACAAATGAACACCTCTATAATCAATGAGGCCATGCCGCCTGGTCTCCACTGCTGGTGTTGTGTCTGTGGTGTCAGTCCATGTTTCCATAGTTTTGCTTCACCCAGCATGATTTCTTAAACCCACCAACTGAGCATGATATTGCTGTTCCACTGTTGGAGCTCCAGGGTTAGAAGAACCCTAAGGAGTTCACCACAGTCGGCTAGATGTCGGGAAAACAGACATCTAGCTGGGCGTTGGGCATCAGGGAAGCTGTGAAGCTGTAAAGTGAGCAGGTGGAAGAGAGAAACAAGTCTGACATGTGTCCATGGTACCAAAGGTGAAACAAGTCAACAACCCCACCTTACACCTTTTGACTTGTCCTCTCTATTTTCCTGCAGTGTTACAGGCCTTCTTAACGTTTTGGGACAAAAGTCTCATCTCAGTCCTGGCCTGAGGAGATCTAATGGCGACTTTATAAGGCTAATTAACAAGCCATGAGCAAGGTAATGAACTTTCCAAATGCGCTGGCAAACGCAAAAATAAATCACACCCCAGTGAAGGCATTAAAGAAAGTGTGAGTGGACTTCTGAGCCTTCCTTTGGGAGAGCCACAGTGAGAAAATGAATTTGGAACTGCTATCTTTTCATTGCCTGACCTGAGAGTGTCTCAGTCGGCCCACTGCATGCCCCGGCCAGTGTATAGATTGCTATTAATTAGTCCACTTTGCACATGTCTCCCAAGCTGCTCTTATTGGATTTTGCAAGTTCCTACTCATCTCTGATGGCCAGTCGCAAGGTTTAAATTGCCATTTTGCAAATATGACTAAATACCCTGAAATTCACCCTCTGTGCAAGGAGATGGTTCCATCACTTCAAACGAGTCCAATGAGTTTTCCAGGAAAAGTGGGAGAGAATGAGAAAAAAAGAAAAAAAGCGCACTTTTCTCAAGTACAGTCATGTACAGTATTTGCATTAAGAGGGGTGATGATCTTCCTATGGAACTCACGAAGGCTGTAGAAGTATGGCAAAATTCATTGAGCCGACTGTTTGACCTCTTTGTACTTATCTTTCATTGAGAAGAGCTCATTTCATCCTTCAAACTGAATTGAGCCCACAGAGCTGGAGAATATTTGAGCTTTACAGCACTTCTCTCCCCTACTCTGAAGAGACCTTTGTAATCTACTCTTCAAACATTACCACTACTTTAAAAACAATAATGTGTGAACATGTCCTGCTATATCTTTCTTTTTTTTTTTATACCCAAAACCACTTTAAAGAATCAATGCAAAGCTGGAACATTTATTTTGAGGGTAATATCATATTAAAAGACATGATTTAAATCTATGTCATATATTCTGTCAGCAAGTGCTTTTTCTATTATCCATAAAATTATATGCTATATGAATATATCTATAGTATGTTGCTGCTAAAACAGTGAAGTTTTATTTCAAGCACCAGCGAGTGCACACTCACACAAACTGTCATGCACGCATCATCTTCTTATTTCACCCCCACTGCTTCATCTCCAGGCTGAAGGTGGGAGCAATTGTGTGGAAAATGGTTCCATGTCAGTCTCCAGCCATGTCCAAACTGAGGTGGCATGCGGACAGCCCCATTTTATGAATGCAAATAAAAGGGGAGATCAAAAAAGTTATCAAAACACTACTGACATGTGACAATTGCTTGTCTCAGGAAGCCTTTTCATTTCAGCACCCGGTATATTAAAAATTAATGGATTTTGCACAGACGCCATATGCTGTCAAGATTGATGCTTCTCCCTCTGGAATAAAGTGCTACTTGTGTTGTAGGCTGCGGTATATGCATATAGATTGTGCTTTTCTTTTCCTCTCCTCTCCGTTTGTCTCTCTTCTGCTCTCTGCGTATCTTTGTCTTTACCCTTTATTGTCATTCCTCATCCTTTTCTGTCTCTCCAGGCGAAAAATCAGTCGCTGTGCATTGTACTTTTAAAAAGTTTCTGCTGTTCTTTGCCAGTGATTGGAGTGCTCTCTTGAAGAATCATTCTCCTCCACCGGTGTTGTGGTAAATATTCTTTTTTTTTTTCATGGTTCTGTCACTTTTTGCCCAGTGGCAGAATAGTCAGGGAAGCTTGTTGGTGGTAAGTGTTCAGAAACCATGGACAGCTGCATTCGATGATAAAAGATGTATACTACACCACAGGGTGCATTTCAAATGCAGTGTAATGTTCCAGCCAGCACAAAGAAGAACTTGTGCTTCTTATGGACTCATGACAAAATCCTGATGCTGATACGCTACTGTCTGGGAGCCCTGCCATCAGGAGTACTCACACATGTAGATATACCTACTCAGTGCAGGTACTGAGTAGGTATATCTACATGTGTAGATATACCTACACATGTAGATATACATGTGTAGGTATATGGGTACTGCTGCCTAATTTCTCTCTCTTTTTTTTAATGATTTTGTACATTTTTCTTAGTTGAGGATACAGAGGCCTGTTAAGGATCAAAATCTGTCATTTCTTCCACTTTTTACATTGCAGTCACTTTGTGCATGTTCATGTTCCTGCATGATGGAAGATATTGCAATTTACACCCACCAGCCACTTCATTACGTATATACCCTTCATGTCCAATCGAGTCCTCTTTTTCCTTTTGAACTGCTTCAATTCTTCATGGAATACATTCAACAAGGTGCTGAAGAAAATTTTCAGCAATCTTGGTGCATGTAGACGTCACAGCATCACACACTTGCTGCACGTTTGTTGACTGCATATTCAAGATGTGAATCCCCAGTTGCACATCATCTCAGAGGTGCTTTGTTGAGATCTGGTGACTCTTGAGGCCACTTGAGTGCTACAAACTTATTTTCAAAATTCAACATTTCTGGCTAGAAAGATCTCCTCCTTAGTATTACATATTTTGGATGGCTTGGAGCTCCCTGTTGCTCTCTGAAGCTTGAATTCTAGCCACATTTCAGCCCTTTATTAGCTTTGTCTAATTCAGCACTTTCAGTTTGGTGAGGTTGTGCTAAGTTTGAATCCCAAGTCACTAGTCACAATTTTAAAATAAACAATTCACATCATTAGCCAAGTACTTACACAAACATGTGTCAGTAGTAAGACATCTATGTTTTCCTACAACAATTAAAACTGCCACTTTAAGTTTTAATGTTTTACATAAAACATCACAAAGACAGGACAAAACCCTTCAGTGAAAGAATAATTTACTACCTGTGCCTGTCTGTATTTAAATTTTACCAAAACCATTTACAAAGCACAGAAAGTTTCCTTCTTCTTTCCATCTTAAACACATGGATGTCAACATTAACAAAGTCTACATGGATACAAACAAGCTAAATATTCGCCAGTACATTTAAGGAAGCAACTGGGAATCTCACAAGCAATTATACTTAGTCAGCTGGATTTAATATCCTAATTTGTCTCAATGTTGCAGACTTTTTTATGTTACAAATATTAGCTGTTGGCACTTATGCCATCTTTCCCCAGCTATCTCCTTCAGAGGTTACATATGAGCTTATGAACTGGGACCAACAGCGTGTAAATGCAAAAAAGCAGCTTAACGGGAAGTTGATTTCCACCAACATCAGCAACACTATAACTCTTTTACATTCCAAGGACCCATTTGCTTTCATTTTAGTAATCAAACATAATACTTAATGAGGTACAGTATGTGACTGGAACACCACATTTAAATAAATTCTAAATAATCTAAATAAATGTAATTAGTTATGCACTCATTCAACCTTTTTTTTCTATATATACCTTGTCCATGTTGTGGCTTGTTCATAGTTACTTCTCTTGGTTGTTTTACCGTGATGATATATGCTTAGTTTTGTGCTCATACTTGTTACAATCCTGCTGAACACTGAACATTTCTGTCAACAATGCAAAACTTAGAACGTTCATATGAGCAAAATACGATTTCTCACATCGCAACCTGTTTACAAACCTATCTTGATCCATCTGACAATTTATACAAGTTTGCCGTGAGAACTGAAAGCCTGCCTTCGTTTCCTAGAAAAAATATTTCTAACATGCAGAAGATGAGCATCTATTACGAGACATGCCATGCTGTCATATAAGTGATGATAAGTAGCTTTGGCTTGCTAAAAACCTAGCAGTGGATGTCTAAGCCTAGACAAGCAGTTATGTAAAACAAAAAGTAAGCATCTAAAGTACAGTAGTTGTTGGGAGCAAGTTCTGGTTCCTTAAACTTATCTAAGGAACCTCATTCTTCAGTCTCTAAACACATAATTTTAAACATAATCTGCTGTGAGACTAACCATACACCACCATGTAAGATAAATGTAGGATAATTGCATATTAGTGGATGGTGAATGATTGTAGTCAGAGAAAAAGTAAGATTAATACATCTTCTTTAAGTCATTTCTATGGAAAAAAAAAAAAAGTTTGATCCTGTTTTCTATTCAAATCAAAATGAATATATCTTTAAACATGTCTAAGTGGGTTCCTGAATAATTCACTGTCAGTAATGTCATCTATCGTACATTGCTTAACTTGTACAAAGTGTAGGGTATCGTAGTGAAAAAACATAATAACACTATGCACTGTGTATCTGTAGAGCTGCTATGTCTCAAAAACTTCACACTCAACTGTCCGATATCTCTATCTTATGCTTACTTTCGCCTCTATAAACATAGACCAATAGACCAATTCCTATGAAAAGAATGAGCAACCACACACTAAACCTTCATCCGGTCCATATTTAGTGCAACTGAGTGGATTATCCTGTCATATGAAGTGGTAAATGGGATAATCGGAGGAAAAAACATGTCAGTGTATCAGACATGAGAGGATACAGGCTGTATGTCTTAAAAAAAGTGGGCAGTAACCAAGGAAACTTTTGGGAAATATCTCCAGATCAAATGTTTCTTTACACTTCTTCTTATTACATTTGAAATGTATTACCTAATAATATATAACATTTCCCCTTTGAACTCAGTCATTGCTGTAAAGCCTCCAATTAATAGGGCACCTTTGGAGATTCCAATGTTTGATGCAACTCTGCATCTCTGTGTCTCAGTGTGATTTGTAGCACACCCAACCACCAGGGTTCTTCTTGATTTTTCACAGTTTTGCACAATCGTGTCCAGAGGCCAGGAGGAATCTTTTGGCTTCATTTGCATGTAAAGTGGTGTGCTCTCCTCCATGGGCGCGAAGTGCCCCTAGACAGCCCCTCCCCCGTGGCCTGCCAGACTGAGCTGGCCAGCAGCCTTCATTCTTCCCTACCTGCTGGGGTAGGGCATGAAAGCACTCTGCGTAACATCTTTAAGGTCCTGTCAATCTCTTCACTACCCGACTGAGGTCAGCCTTCTGAAGAGCAGCAGGTTGGCAAGGACAAACATGACCCATTCACAAAGACCCCCCTTAGTCCGTCAAGTAAAAGGCATGGGCCAGATATTAAAAGGCTGGCTGAACATTACTGTAAAGACAGCGAATGCACTTCAGTGTGAAGTTTAGGGCTTGTAATAAGGTAAGAATGAATTTTTAACCATTGATGTCAAGAGGTGGTTATAACCACGATGCAGTACAAAGTGGTATTCACAAACATCCTGAGTTGTAAGAGCTAAGATGGGCAGCCCTATACATAACAAAATAAATAAATAAATAATTGAAATGATTAAAAAAAAGAAAATTCTCGCGGAATGATTGGGATGCATTTGAATATCTATACTTCTGCAGTGTCCAAAAATCCATGAAGTGATTCAAGAAATCTGGAAGAATTTCAGTGTATAAAATGATAAAGGCAAAGTTTAAGTTTAAGAAGAACACCTTCTGAGGCATTTTATTAGATGGCATTTCATTGAGACTCCTTCATCAATAGCTGATATAAGCACACGGGCCAGGGATTACTTTGCAACTTGTGTTTACGAATGCCGCTTAAAACTATATTCTGCAAAAAGAAGCCTTATGTTAATTGAGGATTTGATAAAGGGATTGCAATAATCCAAGCCCTGTATGAGTATCTACACTTTGAAAGTGCATGTATCTAAACTAGGATAAGATGGCAATGGAGACAAATGAACTGGAAATAGCACTCTGAGAAAAAGTCGATGTTGACAGGGTTGTATTTTGAATCACTGTTGAAACCATCTTATCAGAGTTAAGAAAATGAGAGGGTGTTGCTGGCTGACCCATCATCTTTCTTCTCATCAGTATGGTCTCCAGTCGCAGAGCAGTGGCTTGAGGAGTGGGACCTGGCTCTAAGATTGTGTTTAGATAATGGCCATCTCCAATCATAGATAATCTGGCCCCATCTTTTCTTCACAGACACAGCAGCAGACAAGGTCAGGGGGAAAAAGATTCCTGGCGAGGCGAGGCGGAGATGGGGATAGGGCGGCTCCGAGATGATTTACTGCTGAGATTCACTCAGCTGCCTCCATCACCCTCCGTTAACTTTCTCATCCTGTCATCTCTTCCCCTCTCGCTCTTTTCTGTCTTCCATCTCTCACACTTTTTGCATTCCTCCATGGGCCCTGTCCTGAATCCCAGCTTCTCTCTCTATCACTCGCTTCATATCATCGTTTGCAATGTAGTACCAACAAAACTTTTCATTGTTTAATGTTTTTTTTCCTGAGTGAAGCAAATAGATCTCAAATGGAAACATAGTGGTGCTTGTTCACCTAATAACCCCAGAGCAATGATCAGAAGACATCTCCCTTAACTGCATTAAGACTGGAGAATTAAACAGGAAAAGTGGTGTTAGGTACACCAAGTACAAGTGGATTTTGTGGAGAAGAGGTTAGTTGACTCAAGGGGCACATGTAGATTTAAGAGCTGTGAGTGTCATCGTCTGTTCGCTGTTCTTGAAAATCTAGTGAGAAAAATAAAATAAGGCATGAGTCATTGTAATAGACAGCCAGAGAATCAGCTCTGTGATCCTTGATGGCAGGCTAGTGGCAGGACTGAGTGGCGCCAACCCCCCCACTGCCACCCACCACCCCACTACTTCTCCTCATGACCAGTATCCCCAGAGATATGATGGCTCACAGGGACAGGGGGAACAAATAGGCGGGGGTTTGGGGGTGGGGGAGGGGGAGGGGGAGAGAGAGAGAGAGAGAGAGGGGGGGGGGGGGGGTGTGTGTTACTGGAGCCTCAAAAAGGCGCAATGGTCCTTAATACCTTCACAGGCACGTAATCTAGACCCTGCACAGGTTTCCATGACAGATAATTGCTGATGTCTTTGTAGTGATAAATGTGACTCCATTCTAGAGGTGCAAATGTCCTGGCTCAGCCCTAGGTTTGACAGCCTAGTGGCCCCGCTGGGACTGGTGTACCTGACTGGTCCTCAGCCTTCCACACATGATTCCCTATCTACTTTCTCTCCTTTAGTCAACCCCAGCTGGGCTGTCTATTTTCCTTTAACCACAAGCCTTCATAGTAAATCTCATTTCATTGTCAGCCGTGACTGTGGTTTACTTCCCTGACCTGTCTGCTGACTTCCTGTTGCTATTAACGCTCAATATCTCTGTTGGGGCCTGTCTGCTTGGTCTTATTTCATTCTGTGCTGTGTCCTATCCTGTCCCCCTATATAGAAAGTTCATCTGACAGACTAGCAGGGACTGTGCCAGAGTAAGAACCCTCTGTATTTCATTCACGCTGCCTATTCATCTTACTTCTCTCTCTGCAGAAAAAAAGGGTAGTAATTGATATTGGGACCCATCCATCCTCCCCTCTTAAGCCCAGAGATCCAATTTATCTTGGTGAGAATGCCGATTGGCTCTCTCCCAGGCCTTGTCGGTCAGACTTTGCCTGTTTTTAGATGGCCGTTAATTAAAGTGCCACCATGACAAAAATAAGATCTACATTTGGGTGTGTGTGGCAATGGAAATGGGCCATCTGATTCACACTTGTCCACATTAATCAGCAAAGTGGCTCAGACTAATCTGACCAATGCAGTCTAAATCTCTAAAATGAAAGCATGGGGCTGACACAGAACAGTCCAATTAGATCCGATTCAGCTCATGTAAATCTTTAACTGGCTTAATCTGCATTAACCTCAGTGATGTTAACCACAAATGGTCTCAGAATGATCTAGTCAATCATCATGTCAGTCAGACAATAGAAGTGGCACAAACTCAGCACAACATCAAAGCAGATTTAGTCACAATAAAAGCTTAAATAGATAAGTTTATGCCTGAAAACAGAAGACGTGGTACTTGTGTTCAAAACTTCCAGTAAAAGTCATTTTTCATGCTACATTGTTGATACGATGTTGTCTTACAGATGGCATCTATTCTATGGATGTACATGTTTTTTTGTGTATTTAGGTAATGCAAAACAGCAGCCTGTACATGCTGCGAAGAATCTGACCAAGAAGAAGAAGAAGCAGAGGGTATGGGTACTGGACTAGCGTCTCTGCAGTCCTAACTTGTCTATAACACATCATGGGATGTAATAACGCTTGAACTGCTTAGTATGTTTCATGTCAAAATGTATTTGAAGTATTATGAGAAGGACTGGAAATGTTACAAAGCTGCAAGCAGAAAATATATTACTTTTATTCTTTTTTCCCCTCTTTTGTGATCTGGCATTTTGGTTCTTCAACATCAACTTCAACAAAAAAAAGAAAGAAAGAAAGAAAGAAAAGGATACTGAAACTGAGTTTTGAAGACCTAATACAAATACATCCTAATGAGTAAAATTATTGGACCATCAAATACTTCTATGCAGCCTTTTCAAACTGCCAATCTTACTTGATAATTTATGACCAAAAAAAAAAAAAAAATCAGGTCTGACTGATTCTTTGTAAAAACTGACTGTGTCTTGAATAATTCCCTTGCATAAAATATTTCCCCATCATATACTGCTGAGTCACCTTTGAATCTCAGTTGAATTTCAGCAGGTGACTTAAAGTGAAGGTTTGTGTGTTTGTGCAAATGTATTTCAGTGCGCTGTCAGGGAGTATGGACAAATATAATTCCCATGTCTATCAACAGGTTTTGCTATGTTCGTGGTTCAGAGTGGGGCTCATCCTCTCTAAATTTCTTATCAGTTTTTTTTTTTCTTTTAAATTCTTGTCTTTGTTTTCCATGTCTTTCTTTTTTTGTCTTTGAACTGCTCTCAGTGACTGTGAACCTGAGACAGTCCCTCTGCTGGCACAGATGGGGAGTCAATAGAAGCAAGTGACCTATATTACAGGCTACTCCACTAACTCCCAGTGTGTCTCGGGAGGGTAGAATATTAAGGATTGCATGAACTGTTCCAGCATATTTGTGTGTTTGTGTGCGCATGTGTTTTTAAGAGGGGTGTTCAACAGAGACCAGGAGAAGGTTAATTACCTCCTCGTCCTTCGCTGTCGGCTGGCTTCACCTGGATGGGCCGGTTCATCTGGAGAGAGACAGAAGTAGAGGAATAGGGAGGAAGAGAGAGAAAAAAAGAGGGGAAATCCCAGGTTAGCTGGAAACGATAGGAGCAACTGTTATTATTTGCATAACAGATACAGAAAAAAAAAAAAAAAAGGTTGCACTTTCTTGGTGTCAGTGTCCTAAGTCTGTTCTGCTCTGTGAGCTACTGTAAGCACAAAACTGAAATAATGATGATGGCGTAAAAAGAGATAAATCTGTGCAAGACTCCATGCCAGCGTGTTTAATTAATCCAGGGTAATGTCTCTAGAGATGCCTGAATTCCCCTCACAGTTCAGCAGAATTAGCACTTTTCAATGACGGAGCCACACTGGGTGTCAGATGGCACTTAGAGATTAATGCCATTACATCAGCCACTCCCAGTCCAACTGGGAGAGGTCCTTTCTGGCTGGCCCTTGGTCTTCCCGTCCCCTCCTGGCTCCAGACTCACAGTCACCAGCTACATCCCGCTCATCCCTGAACCTCAGCAATCCCTCACACTCTCCCTGCATCCCTCCCATCTCTCTTGCCTCCACACACAGAAATCCAACAACTTACAACCATAAAGCTCCCGCTCCACTCAGCCATGTCCACCCCACCCAGATCTCTCTCTACTTTTACGTGAAAGCTTTTGAGAGCCTGTGCACAGCATAGCTATGAAGCACTTACTGAGAGGTTAACTGTGGGGAATGTCTAAACAACTTCTGTAGATCCGTTGTGGACATGAGAGAAAAACATTGCCAAGCTGAATAAGTCCTTCGTTTATTCTACTTTCACCCTGGAGTTTAAAGAAAAAAGAAAAGCAAAACAATGCAGGTTATATTTGTGTGTACTTTTTATTTTTAACCCCTTGATGCACCCAAGTACATTTTTGTGTTTTTGACTTGCAATTTATAGTATTTTTTCCCTCTTTATTTTCAGGCATATTATTGATGGTACATGAAAGGTTGAGCATTTTTGAATGACCTTATTCTATTTCATTTTTAGACTATTGTCAGCAACGTGCACTAAAATCCTCACATTAAAGACCCTACGGACAAAAATGCACACATTGAAATTATTACCATTTCTTTGATCCTGCTCTAATAATAATAATTAAAAAAAAAAAAAGAAAAAAGAAAAAAAGTTGTGCATCTTCTTATTTTGCCACTTCATTTGAGTTCTGGGGCTTTAACTTTATGTTCTGAGGGATTTCCTTCCCAATGACATCATTTATGTAAGCATATTGAAAATATAAACATTCTTTTATATATATCTTGGGACTTTAACTTTTTAAAAGATGCATCAAAGGGTTAATCACTGCATTTAGCATCGTTGCTGTTTTTCTAACTAGCCTGTTTGGACAGGGCCAACATGCGAGCCAACATGTGACTGACACACAGCGCTGCCCACTCAGATCAGTCAGCTAGAGCAACATAGTGGGTGTTTGGCCCTCAGGAAACACAACATTTGAGAGCAGTTGACATGAGCTCAAACCATGACTAAATATAGATCTTAGAGTGGTGGAGATAAATATAGGCAAGTCTATACATCGTGACACCCTACAAAAGCGTTGTACTCCTCTGGCAATTTACTGTGACAAGGGAACAAAGCTTAGATGAAAGACGTATCACAAAGGTGGCACAAATGCTTAAAAGGAACGACACACGGGGGACAAGAAAAGAAATGCTCTAAATCATTACAGTACAATTTGCTTTATACTTTTTTATTATTATGCTGACGAGCAAGACACTGTATTGTACCAGACAGAGAAAGGTCATGCTTTGTCAAGTGTCTGTATTCCATGGACGGTATATAAACAAATATACTCAAGTCCTTGAAGATTAAACGATTATGAAGGATTGCTCATTGCTATGGCTATCATTAACCCATTAGAGACTGACTGTGAATATTTAATCCTTTAATCTTTGATTTTTGTGTGCACCAAGAAGACTTTTTGTTGCTATTTTCCTAAAGCTTTAAATGAACAGGAGTAACACTCTACAATATATGCCTGGATAAAAGCCATAAATATTGCATGTTCACATATGAGTTTTAGAAAAAGTCCAGCTGAAACACTGTCATGTGTGTAAGTCTGTTGTTGAGAGAAATAAGGTCATTTGGAGCACTTTAAGGAGTAAGTTAAGAAGTGTCGCGTGTGTGTACATCTTGTGTTTGTGAGTGTGTGTTTTTGTCTGCCAATAGCTACTCAGGTTAGGGGCAGAAATGGTTTCACATAAGAGGTTTATGGTAGTCCGAAGTCCCAAGATCCCTGTTCAGCGATCAGTCAGCTTCCAGGTCTTAAACGGCAGCGACTGGTCGAAAGGCTTCATTAGTAGCCCCTGAGCCAGTGCAGCAACAAGAGTCATTTAACAACCCAAAAGTGCACTTGGGGTTGCTAGGCAACCAAATGGAGGTGGCCAGCAGGCAGGCAAGCTGGTCGTTGGTCGACAGGCTTTAAGCCAACCAATTGGCAATCCTTCCTTTCTTCCTTTTTTCTTTACTTCGTCCAAGGAGGTGAGCGAGAACAGAAAAAAAGATTTTTCAACTCCCACCTTCCAGCATGTCCCACTTTCATGTACCTTTTTAAGAGTCTGTGACAATGAGTTTTCAGAGCAGGTCTACTGCAACTTCTGCTCAAGCTTCCTGCCAATTTGTGGCTTTCAGCTTGATGCCAAACTCTGTGTGTGTGTGTGTGTAAGCAGAACTCACATGTTTATGGTTGGCATTTAGATACAGTGTCCTTTATATACATTTTCTTGGGGAGACAGTTGGAATATTTCAAACAAGCATGCTTAAAGTTCACTTTACGTTTATCTTCCCTGTCTTCCCCACTCTTTTTCTCTCGCACACTGTGACGCACGCACACGTTGCAGCACAAAAGTCTTGGGGCTCAATAACAGCAGGTGGCTTAGGTGACATTTTAATCCCTTATTACTGAGTGCAGGATTAGCCAACAGATCAAGGCAGAGTTAATTATATGAATTCATCAGGGGCTGGGCGAAGAGGCTGCCTGCTCTCCCCTCAGGCCAGGACCCACCCCCAACGCCACCATCCACCCTGTCCACGCACACATACATACATGCTCGCTGAAGAGAATGACAAGTGACACTCTCTTGTCTGAAAAGCTACCTGGCTTATTATTATTGCAGTGACAGAGAGCTAAGATAACATATGCAGTGGAGCCTCCAGAGATGCTGTAAGACAAATGACATCTACTACCTTCCCGTTGCGCACAGCAAAATGAACTGCATGGACGGTAGGGATGAAGAGTACAGGCTTTCACTTCCTGCAGAAGTGCGGCTGCCGAGAGTTCAACCACCCCCCGTCTTGCTTTATCTTTGTCTCCCCCTGCCCCTTTGGCCTCCAAAACCAATATGCTTCCCACCACAGCTCCTTAATGGGTTGATCAATGCTGACAAATAGGCAGCTCATGCTGTCTTGCCGGAGAACTCGCAGCTCTGCGCCTTTGTGTTGCTGCACTTAGAGAGGCCATCTCTCTTACCTTATCTCTACTTTTCTTTCTTTCTCTTTTTCTTTGACCAAAGTTTTATTTATTTATTTTATTCAATATTATGTGATGATGAATAAAAGCCAGCTGAAGACACGGAGAGAGTCACTGCAGTGAGTAAAAGAGGAACTTGTTTACATTTTCCATCAAGACACGGACTGCAAGTTTCAGATCGAATGCTTTTCTGTTTGTGTTTGCACTAGTTTAGTCTGCGGGACTTTTGCTGGTGTGCCCAGCTGAAAACAAACCAGTGGGGAGGACAACGGGACACACATTTGGGGAATATGTACTCAAAAGAAGAAGGGATGCAAACTAAAACATATATCACTTTCCATGCTGATGTAGATATTTGTTGTGAGCACAAGATTAAGCACACACACACACACACACACACACACACAAACACACACACACACACACACACACACACACACACAAAGTATAATGAAGTGCAGCTACTGTACGAGAAAAAAAAGTCTCTTAAAAAACTGGAAGCCAGTGGAATCCATAAGATAGCAGGTAATGCTAAATGACTATTTTACAAGGTTTCAATGAAGGCTACAAATCTACAATAAATACATAATTAAATAAATTTCTTTCCTTCAGAGCCAGTCACATTACTTATCTCACTAAAACACTTGTACAGCTCACCATGGCACATGACAGAGTTGGCTCACTATATAAAAGGAAAAGTACTAATATATAACCTTTAACTTCAGAAATGGTATTAAAAAGATCATCATAAACCTAATTTATGTAGATAGAGGTACCGGATGTGTTCTTTTTGTTTTTGTTCTTTTTTTTTAAAAAAAATGGGGCTGAATATGCTTTCTTTGTGAAACAGACATCGAGTTTAGAATCATACGTACGGTGCGGTGTAGTTATTGTTCTGCAATTATTGTTCAAATGCAAGAAGAAATTTAAAGATGAAATGCCACGTTGTCAGTCTGGTTGCCTTTGGTTTGTTTAATTTAGCAAATGAATAAAGTTGGACTATTTGTTGGGTTATTTTTGCTGCATCTGCACTTTGATTTAACGTGTCTCTGTAGAAGGCCTGCTTATGCTGGACTTCTATTGATACAACTTTCCTCGGAGAACTGTCAAAATAATTTTCTCTCTAAAAGAAACAACTTGTTGGTTTTTGGCCTTTTTATTTATTTATTTATTTATTTATTTTACTGATGTTAATTTCATCATTTTTTTCTACTTTCATCATCTTGCTCATCATTAACTCTGACCTTGTTTCATCTCCATCTCTTTGCAGTCATCAGGTATCATTTTCTTGATTAATCATCATCTGTTTGATGCCACTTATCATTATGCTTTTTCCACCATCAGTGCACTCACTTTCGCTCTTGATTCCACTGCCTACCACACTTTGGTTGTATAATGCAGGCTAACTTTTCTTCTAGAGCCAACAAAGAGCCAATGACACTGGCTGACAAAGAGACACAGCAGTCTAGAGGGAGAGTTTGATCTTTCACCCACTCTTTTAAAACTTAAGAGAAGGAAGAAAAAAAAATCCCATTTCTCAAATGCAAGTGACCGATAGTCATCATTTTTTATTTTATATTTTAGAAGGGGAATTGCTGGTTGCTTTACATATACATATA
>JBAMYA010000018.1:15874176-15896010 GCA_037176975.1 Arrhamphus sclerolepis | reverse complement strand
TATATATACATACATAATACATATATATATATATACATATGTACCTTCTCACGGCAGTCTTAAATCACTGGCAAACAAGCTCCCAGATTCCACACAGCCTTTATAGTAGCTGCCTAAATTACTGTTTCCATCACCAATTGCTCTCACATCAGGACATCCTGGCCCTCATTTCTGTGTGGAAGGGAAATAGGGCCAGCAATGTGGGAAGGAGTTTTTCCCTCAAATTGGTGTGCGAGTTCACAGTGGGCTCCCTGTGAGACCAGCCAGACAGGAGACTGTGGATCTGCTGTGTGTGTTGGAGCATACGGCATTAAGGTGAAGCGATCACACGCTGCCTGTCTTCCTTGAAAACACATGAAGGAAGGCTGTGTCTGGCTCACTGTGAGGAAGAGTGAGAAGGGGTGCTGACAGCTCAGCAGAGGGTCGCGGGCGGTGAAATGTGGCATGTTTTTAGCACTGAACCCTAGCTCCTTTTTGAAGACAAGATACTGAGGGTCAGTTTAGGAAGGGATGAGGGCTAGTAAGCGTAAAAGAAATATAAATAATTGAATAAATGGCTGCTCATATCCAGCTAGCGCACTAATCCCTCGTGTGATGCTCTCATGTTTGTGTTTTGTCTCTAATCTCTGTCCCGTTCTCTGTAATTACCTGACAACTGATTCCTCTGGAGCATTGTTTTATGTTTAATTCATAGTGCTTCGGTCCTCAGGCCTCCATGGTGCTACATCTGAACCAGCCTACCCCAGTCCAGCCACCTTGGCCTGGTCCAACCCAAACTAGTCTGGGGAGACTATGGCCTGGTACACAAGCACAGTAATGCTGTTCTCCCAATATATAGCTTTTTTTGTTTGATTTTTGTTTTTTGTTTGCTTGTTTTTTCTGCTTTATCTCAACCCTCCTGTGGAGGTGGGAGGTGGGACAGAGGAGGCATTACAAAGACAGAAAGTAGATGAGAGATCAAGCCATTGGTTGTGATTCTGTGCTCCATAAAGCCTCTGTTCTTCCTCTGACTGTTGATGGATTGCTGTGTAGATCACGGCAACCAATGGCCAGTGCACTATATTACATTTATTGCCCCCCCCAGCCCTCCACCCGCTGATCTTGCTCTCTCTCCTCTTCCTGTGTATGTGGTACAGGAAAGAAGGACAGGGTGAGTCGGCGTAGAGGAGCATCAGGGGAAGGAGGGGGTGACGATTCGACACAGTGAGACAAGACTAACAAATTAGTCAAAGTGACAGAGAGTTTTATGAGGTCTGTTCTTGTGAGGCGAGTGCTGCTCTTTCCCTCTTTCCCTGGGCCACAGGGACACCATGCCGGGGCCGCATGCGCTTGTGTGTGTGATACATATTTGCACGTTTGAAAAGGAGAAGAGTATTGAAGAGAGATTTGGAACAATAAATAAACAAAAACACAAACAAACAAACAAACAAAGCAGCAAGGAAGAGGATGAAAGAATGGAGAAACAGTTTATAAGACGGAATTTTTTTTTTTTTTAAGTTTTTCAGCCTTCTATTTTCCTAATTTAAAGTCAGTTCTGATATGTTGCTGAAAACCAAAGACTGAATTGTCTAATCACTGAAATAAGCAAAAGCATGGTTGTCCTGCTAAATTAGATCAATTTATTTATTTGTTCATTTTATATCATCAATTCAAGGAGAAAAATTCAGTTGCAAATAAGAAACATTTATCAGCATGTGTTTATTTGGAGTGTGAATTCTAATATGTTGTGTTAATGTTTTTTTTTTCACTATCAAAGCAGCTTAATTAGATAAGTCTGTCCAACAATAACTTTACCTACAAATGAGGTAATTTAGAAACATTGTTAGTGTTTTTCAATTATGATTCACAGCAAGAATTCTATTAAGGTAAAAACATCTTAATTTTTTCCTCATATGAAAGGTTATATGAGGATGTCTCTTCTATTTTTTAACACATTAGGTCATCTCTGCTTTCTACAAAATGAAAACAAGATCTTATTAGTTAAAGTTATCATGCTTCACCAAACTCAAAAGATCATCCTGAACTTTTTTAATGTTCAGGATTATTTATGGTTTATGGCTTCAGCAGTGATGTCAGTCTTTCCACTCTTCTGAATGTAGCCTCATGAAATCTGTGCAAAAACAGATAAAAGCAAGAAGAGAAATCTGACACTGAAACTGCCTTCAGTACCCTCACCAAAGCACAGAAGGTCAAATATTCAGGCTCAGAACACAAGCGATAGCACAAATGGCAACAATAAGTCGGCAGCTCCCAAGGAGCATCTATCATTCTTCAAGGCCACAATACAAATGTTTCTGGGCTAGACCTGAAAAACAGCTCGCAGTATAAAGAGGAATGAGAGAATAATAATAAGCGGAAGGTAATGACACACCATGCATCTGTCAGATTTATGAGTGCACGTCCCACTCCGTTCCTCTCATGTACCGGCCGAGCACTCGAGCCCGTCCACACCACAATGCTGATGAGAGGAGTCAGCGCTGAGAAATCACAGGGCGGTGGAAGAGTCGTACTAAACTCGTCACCTGCTTGAACATGCAGCAAAAAAGAGCTGAAGACCTTCACGTGCACCTGCACGTGCACACACTGACACACAGGTCAAGATGGGAGTGTAAAAAAGCATGCGGTGTTAGAGGAGAGGAGGCGCCAGGGGGCTTGCACCTGCATGTTGACAGGCCCCGAAAAGCTATTTCGATTTCAGTGATTCTTTAAATCAGAATCCAGAAACATAAACTCTGTCTACTGTGTGCATGCAAGAAGGCGGAAACAAGCATACACATTTATTTTCAGGAAACACTTATAAACCTGCGAGTACATATGGTTCTCTTACATAAATTACAATTGTTGTGTAATTTTAGAATTAAACTAGGACTTATAGTTTTAGCTATATCTGAGTGACATTTCACTGCTTTATCATTTGTGAGTTAAGGTCAAGGTTTGAATCCTGGAAGCATCAGGAAGGGCAAAAAAAAAACATGTGCCAAACCATGTTGTATGACACTATGGATAAAAGCATTTAAATGTAATCTAATGTAAAAGTGAAATTTAACTAAATGTGAACTGGAAATAGTCGGCATTCTTAGTCCTGTAAAAAGTTTGTCTTGTTTTGAAGAAAAACTGAAGTTATCAACTCTCTAATGTTACAGGAATGGACCAAACTCTCAGAACAATCTCTCTCTCCCTCTCTCTGTCCCTCTCTATCTCACTCACTCACTCATTTACTTACTCACTCACACACAAAAAACTAACAAAAAAAACTATGTTTGCATTACAAATAAGAGGTCAAAACAGTTCACTGACTTAAAGGTGAAAAAAGGACAACAACAGGTCAATGGGAGGACTGGAAACTGAAGGAGACACAGATGTATAGATGAATTCATGGTGTTGCCTCACTTCTTAAACTATGTGGTGGAGAATGACCTTGAAACAAACTATACAAACCTAATTTATTTTATATGTTTTTTTGGTTTGTTTGTTTTTTTAACAGATCATTCATCATGAATGAAGCTTTCACACACTGTTACTCCACATTATGCTGATGGTTTGGATCTCTTATCTAAGAGCTGGCTTAAAACATTTTGTTGTTTCATGTCAAAATCTATACTGCATGCTTTAAACTGCCAATAAGGTTAAAGTTACAATTAAAAACAACAATTTAATTAGAAAGTAGGATTTTTTTTTTCTTTTGGAATAATCACAGAAAAAAAAAAAAAAGAGCAGAAGATTTGAGAGCCATGAGTATTTGCAGCATGGGAATAAATTCTCAGCCTACTGATTTTAATGAATGACCTGCAAATGGCGTGCAAAAAGGTAACTGAGGCGATTGCAGATATTTGCCTTTGACATTAAAAAGCACACGCATAAAGCGTTGAATCAGTGAAGTTGTGCTTCAGATCACATCTGATTTCATCAACCTACAGGGTACAACTCAGTACAATTCACAGCAAGATCACATGAAGAACGACCTTTCAGTCACATTACATGTGACTCACATACACACTATGCAGTTAGTCCTCACTTAATGACATAAGCTCAAACATAAAATTGAAATGTGTTAGTTGCAAGTGCATGTATGAGATGCCTTAAAATAGCATAAATATAATCTGGTATTCCATCCGAAGTAAGTAACAGAGAACAATCTTATGATCAATTTAAAGAGCAACAGCAACACATCATTCTCTTTCCTTGGTCAACACAAGTATTTGTGGGACACATTAAGCTTAATATTTAATATGAAGCAGATCTTTAATGTAATTTTAATGTGCACTTAAATTAAAATATCTCTTTCCATCACTGTTTCTGTTGTCACTGCTAATTAGACTTCAATCTGGATATTCTGAATATATAAATGCTCTCATTAATACATGCAACGGAAAGAACACAGGCATGAAATACCGGTGAAAATAGAACAGACAATGCATTATTTCAATGCTAGTGGACTGCTGCTACACTTGGATACATGCACACACATACACACACACGCACACACGCACACACACACACACACACACACACACACATACATATTGAAGACTTGTACAGAGGTGCCTTTAAATTCATACGTACAGCCCTGCAAGTGTGCTCTAAGATGCCGTTAGCACAGAAGGCTGTTTGTGAAAATGATCACATCAATCGAAGTGATAGATAAAAGACTAGGATTGATAAAGTGCCACAATTATTTGGAAGATGAATGGCTGAATTTGCTTTTGAAATTGGACTGGATCTCAGTGCAATGAAACAGAACTCATCATCATCAATGAGGCTGCCGTTGGATTGTTTTCTGTCACGACCGAATATCAGCACGGACAATTGGATCCATCTGCCAAATGGGATCAAATAGTCCTACTCACAAAACATCAGAGGTGATGTATAGTGACCATGCGTAAAACATATTATACTGAAAGTGCACAATACATCATTGTATATTATGTTTTACAAGCACTGGTGTAACATTTGCCATCAACATATGTGAGCACGCTCAGCAGATGTGATTTAAGATGAACTGATTGAACACATCAACACAGACAGAAATTATACTCTCAGCAAGAAAAGGAAACTTATACATGATACTTAAATATCAAAACTGAACCCACCAACTCATATAAATGGATAGCTTTAAGACTGATGTCCAATTAAATACAGTCTTTAATAGAAGGGATAGCAACCAGTTTCGAACATTTTCTGGGATATTTGTCTTTTATTGTTATTATTTAAAAGAATATTTGCAAATTTTCAACTCATAAAACTTGCAGTATTATAGCACATAATTTATTAAAGCCTGTAAATCCTTTGGCTTTTACAGTTATAAGCCTCATAATGATGCATTGGTTAACACGGCCTGAATATTTGAGCCACATAAAAATGGTAATAGATTAAACTAGGGGAGTGTGTGCTGCAGCCAGCAACTGTGTGTGAGTGTATGCATATGTGTGTGTGTGTGTGTGTATGTGTGTGTGTGAGGGGAGCTATCAGTAAAAAAGAAAAAGTTTTCCTGCAGCTCACACAGGCTGAAGCATACAGCAGGAAGTGAGACTGTACTGTATCTTCCCTGCATGCACATGAACAAAGTAAAAAAAAAAGAAAAAAAGAGGGACAAACACAGCAGGGGGTGGAGGGAAACACACTAAGTAATGTATTGTGCTGGGAGGGAGGTGACAGGGGTCTGATGATACAGAGGAAGCGTGTAAATGGGCCGCTATTAAGGGAAAGGAAAGCTGAATGATTGTTTATGGCCACAGATCTGCCCAGAGAAAACATCTTTCCACCTAAAATTACTTATTTACTTTTCCTGCCCTCACTGTCTGAAGTATCTATGGCAGCCATTACATCAAATTCACATACAGTATAAATCACAAACACATCTGCTTCAACCTATAACTCAGTCAGCGAGGATGACACTTTAGCTTTGTCTTATTTATTATTTGTGTGCATTATAACTTGCATGATCTCCAGCATCTTTCTATTTATATGGTGTATAACGTCTCTCTCTGCTCTATAACGCTAATTATTTCAGTCAATTATGTTGTTTTCTTGGTAAAAGGCTGACTATAGCTGTCTGAAACTAACTTCTAATTAAACTTTTCTCAACAGAGACATCTGAACTTGTGCGCACTCCCACATTGTATTTGTTTTCTACCCATATTTGAGGTAAAACTGTCTCCTTTCAGCTTGTTTGTGATAAAATATATATGTACACTACATCCTGACATACCCTTCACAATTCTTTTAAAGCACACACACACACACACACACAAAAATGCCTGCTCAGTCACAAGAAGAAATGTAAACGTGCATGCGCTCGAGTAATCCCTGTTCCACACACACATGCACACACTGCTCCTATGTGGTCAGCGTCTGGGGGAGTTCAGCAGGGACCTGTGCTGTCAGAGAGCAGACCACAGAGTGTCCCTGGTCCCTGCTCCACCTGCTGTGACAGCTAATTAGGCCTGGCCACAAAGACTGGCCTGTCTGGGTGCTGAAGTGGGTGCCATGGCATGGCATGACAGGGCATGAGATGGAACGGGGGGCGGGTTAGCATGGCCAGCTGATAAGGTGCCCTGCCATGTTGTCTGGGGACATGCTTCACCTGGGAACATCCACAACAACAGTGGTGTGTCCTCGTCTTTGTAAAGCTCCCCTTCAGTCATTAATTACACTCACGCTCGTCCATTAGTCCTCCGTTCAGACTAATCAACAAGCAGGGCCCTCCACTGACATCATTAGCTTTCATAACAAGCAGCAACACTCTGGGAGGGGTCTTTCGGAGCCGTTTGTGAACATTAACCCTTCACTGACAGTAATGAGCCATTCTTATCTTGTGGTGTACCCCAGGGCCTTTTGTCCTGCTCTGTCTGCCCCCCAGCCTGTTCTGTCATTAGGAGACAGCAGTAGCAAGCGCCAAAGCTGTGGACGCTCCAGGCAGACAAGGAAGTTTAAATAGCATTGCAGAAATTTAACACTGACAGGGTAAAGGGGGAGGGTGGGAGTATTTTTGGGAAGCTGGGGGATCAAAGGCACTGATGAAATGGGATGAGACAGGGCAGCCTAAGCCTTTGGTTACGTGTGTTGCTTTGAGTATGTGTGTGACTCAGATATGAGGCTGGGAAGGAAACACAGGTTGGCGATGGTGACAGGGAGCTCAGTCGTTTTCCTGGACCAGTAGGGAGCCATGAGAAAAGAGAACGGTCCCCTGAGCAACGACATATCCTCTGGGAGATTGAGCTGTTTGGATGCAAAATTAAACACACACACACACGCACACACACATATACAAAAACACACAGACTGAGCGAAATTTTACCAGTTTTCCTCAAGGTATATTAAAAGTGCACTGTGTACTCTTGCTTTTTACTTGTCACTCTCACTCCCATGTAAAGTCATGTCTAAAATAAAATACCCCTGTTTCAGTTTTACATTTAATAATAAGAATAAGAATAAACTTGTTCCCATCATTAATTGAGCTAAAACTAAACACATGCGATTATCAAGCCTTCCAAACAAGCCATACTTGTCAAAATGTACTGTCATGAACTTAAACATTTACTATTTGACAAATTCTCTGAGCACTACACAGTCTGACTGGAAGGCTACGTTCAGACAGCAGGTCTTAATGCACTATTCTGATTTTTTGGTGAAGTCTGATCTTTTTGTTTGCTCGTTCACATTACACATAAAATGCGCTTTCCATGAGTTCTAAGTGTGAACTGAATGCGACCCTGAAGTGACCTGCGTGCGTACAGGAGGCCCTGTGGTAATACGTGACCACGCAGGGACACACTGTGTGATGTACAGGTCGGATAAATGCGACCTGGCCGTTCAGACAGCAAAGGCATTACAAAATATCGGATATGTATCGGATTTAGGACAATATATGAAAGTGGCCTGGGTCTTTAACAGGTTGGATACAGGTCACATATGGGCAAAAAAAAATCGGATTTGGGTCGCTGTCTGAACGTAGACTAAGAAGGTTTTTGTGGGAGGGTCACCCCAGAAAAAAAACAAAAAAAAACAAACAACGTCTTGAATATGTTCTACATCTGTGCAATCAATGTCACTATAAAATTATAGACCTCCATTTTTTGGACGTGGTTTTAGAGCCTTTCCTAATTAATGGGCGTAAGCTGCTTCTCTGAGATGATGAAGTTTTTCCTCCTTGACAAATACACATCTGGTTCCTACAAACCAGTCCAGCAAATTGCCAAAGCTTTGACAGAAGTAGTCACACCACACTTACTGGTTAGTCATTGATCAAAATGCCGCTGATTAGCAATACCTGGCTGCTACCTTCATTTTTTATGGAAGTTATAAGGGTGCCATGTGTTGTTGCTCAACTAACATTTAATTTAACTTTTAAGAGCTGATAAGGACTTTGTCTTGCCTGATGATGTTTTTCCTATATATTAAGTCTGAGAAATAAAAAGAGCACTGACTTTATAGCTGGTTGTGGATCATGTTGTTCTTGAACATACATCAATCTCATGTTCTGTAACTGGGTATTTATATTTTCTGTGTAATCCATGTCGCCTCACACACAGCTACACATGTATTTGTGTTTCTTTGGAAAACACCACTCTATCATTCCTCAAATGTGGGTCAGAGTGCCTCTGCAAGTTTTATGTGCAGGACTTCAGATGTTGTGGTTAAAGTTGTGACTTTCAAGTTCTTTTTTCTTATGTTTATTTTATTTTTTACGCACTACATGTAATTGGCAAGTTGCTGACATTAAAACAACTTCAGCATGTTTAAATAGCCTACCCATTGTTTAAAATATCCTTACATGCATGGTCTGTAGGTTACCTGAGAAGAAAGAATTTAGCAACTGTAGACAGATCAACAGACCAAGGACCATTTTCAGTACCATGCTGGAAAATACCAGGATGTGAAAGAAAAGTACAACAGCATTAGAGCAACCTTCATTATGCTGATATGCACAGCAAATTCACTTTGAAGGTGCAATACTAGCCAATTACTGTATCACAAAACTTGTGCTGAGGGCAATTGGTAGCCCTTTCTGTTCTTTACTTATTAATCCCTTCTAGGCTGTCTGTATGGTGCCCTGATTGACGGATCATAGTGAAAAATTCATGTTGTCTCATTCTCTTCCTCCATCTCACTCACCTTCCTTGCAACCACAACTGGGCAATAACTGAATTTTCTTGTCTTCTAAGCTGTAATTTAAAATTGTACGCATGCACAGCTTCTCCCTGTGGGCTATTGAAGTAGAATCATGTGAAACAAGGCTTTAAAGTTGTTGCTGAATAATGTAGCCATGTTGGTGAATACTATGTCAACCATAAACAGTAGTGCAGGTTTGAAATGTGAGCCATTTTGAACTTTTTGGAAATAATAAAAGTCCAACTCCTGCTCAAACTGTGATTCACAAAATGATCACAGACAATGATGAGCCATTTTCAGAACTACACACCATATGCAGTGCTGAAATAGGTCAGTGGCCCATGTTTGTTTGCTTGTTCTCTAAATCATTTGTTGGTTAAATTTTCTTATTTGCAACCAAAAACAAACATGCACATGCACATGTAATTTGTGCCAAGAGGGATTGGATATGAAAAGGGTTAACACATTATTTTCTAGCTCTTATCAGTGCTTGTAGAAGGATAAGGAGAGGAAAAGTGAGAGATAGACGTAGGGGGAGCGAGAAAATGCCATTTGGGGGGAGAGCCAAGTGGGTCTGCTAAACGAGTGGATTCCTATGCAAATACATGCAAATTTATGCGCACAAGGCAGTGGCAGCGCCCGAGGCTGCTTTGATTGGCAGTTGCAGGTCTGTGTGTGCTGAGGAGGGGCGCTTGGCTCCGGGTGCTTCTGTAAAGTTGGGCACGACTGCCTCTCCATGTTCTACATGTTCTGGATATACCGACTGCACACGTCTGAAGCTCAGGCTCTCCACCGGACTGCAGTCCTAGCAAGCAGCAGGGTACCAAGCAGCAGGGCTGCCATCCAAAAAACTCTCCACACAGCGAGAGCTTAGCTCAGCCAGCTACAATTCCTCTATGGCTGGAAGCGGCCAGGACATCATTATAAAATCAATGCCCCAACTTCGCCTTGCCTGGCTCTATGTGTGTGAGCGGGAGGTGTAGCACCCAGGGCTTGTTTGTGTTGATTCTAGGAGGTGTTTGCGAGTGGCAGAACAGCACAGGCAACGATGCAATCCTCTTCACATACTCTAATGGGCTGACAGAGAGGCTTTAGGTCAGGGCCTCCCATTACTTCAGTAGGGAAACTGGCTAAATGAATAGGAACCTGCACCTAGCTGACACCCAGAGGAAATGTAAATGCCATCTGTTATCTTTTTTTTTCTTTTTTTTTTCTTTTCTTTTTTTTTTTGAGGAGGGGGAGTGTTGTCATGCAGAGCAGTGGAACATCTTGATGATGCTAACATACAGTAATTGCGTAGATGTATCAGGGCTTTTTTTTTTCTTTTTGTATTTGCAAGGCACAAGAAAGAAAAACAAATTCAGGCTGTGTGGATGAAGCCATTACTCTGTCTATTACTCATTCACACAGGCCCTCAGGCCAATAGAAAAAACACTTGGAAACCACCAACATAAAATAGAATACGTTCCCCTAAAAATTTTGTGCATTTTAGACGACCTCATAAATATACTCTACCATGATGAGGTTTCTTGGAATGAAACATTGGATTTATTTATTTTTTATTTATTTATTTTTTTTACATTATTCCTCTAGGTTAATATACAATATAGGCAATGTAGCATTCTTACAACTGCACCATTGCATTTCAGTGTAACGTACAATCATGCTCGTCCCTCGCACGTAAACACACGCACAATTTTTGTTTAATTTCTTTTTCCCAAATGACTGATAATTCCAACCAACCCCCTGAAGCTTTTCACATGTGCCAATGCAGAATAGCTATTTTTAAGGTCTGCAATTATACCCTCTGCAGAGCACAGGCAGCAAAATTACTCAGTTGGCACCCGCAACACCCCAATCCCACACTCCCCGCACACCCTCTCGATGGGACATAAAGAAAAACCTGTTAGATGGATTCAGAACAGCACATCCAACCTTTTGTTTGTCACACCTGGGGACCACAAACGGATTCTCATCATACACAAGATTGAAAATGAATGCTTATTTACACCAGCATCCCTTTCTCTCCATTTGCTCATTTTCCCAGCCATGAAGTGGACCCCAAACTGCCCATGTTTTCCTCATTCAGCTACCCCCACCCAGCTTTTGATGACACCAGAGAGACAATGTGATGATCACTCATCTCCCATCACACGTCGCCAAACGTCGGCTTTTTGAAATAGCACACGTGCCCTATGCATATTTCATTCCCCCTTCCATCACTGTAGAAGCAATGAATAATACATATTTTATTATATTATTGCAAGTGATTTGTAACACTTGAAACAGAATGCAATATGCAGTTTATCTCCATGCATTGTGAACACAAGGTGCTTCCGTAGCGTCTGTCGGTGTCACCAGGCAAGAGGGGAAGAAAGGAGAACAGAGGAAACAAGCTCCTGTGACTCCTGACAGTCCATCAACTTCCTGGAGCAATTATTCCCCCAGCTGAGGCACTGGATGCAGAAGCTGGTGATGTTCTTTGTGCGTGTCGACATTCTTGAACAAAAGGATGTGTAATTTTCAAACATGTCTATGTGCTTTGTATTGCTTTTGAACACAACATTATTTATTACCAGCTCATGTCAGCATGCATTTATCATTAATGTCCGAGGCCAAAAGCTTTGTAAGCTGTTGTGACAGTTTGGCTGTTTAACTGGCCATATCGCTCAACAACATCTTGTCTTGTGCTCTTACATTCCCTCAAAAGATATTACATGACAGTGATTTCAGTGACTCCATTATACATCTCTAGAATCCTATCTGAGAAAAACAAAAGTTGACAAATCTTTCTTTATCTGGCTTTTTGTTCAATTCGCCAACCTTTCAAGAAATGGAAATTATTACATTCATTTCCCTGTTTTTCTGCGGACCTGTGTAGAAAATCTGGCATTATTAAAATTTGCCCTTAATCATCAGGCGCCTTTGTTTTGCTGCTGTAACCACGGTCCATTTTGAAATTTAATTTCCTGAAGTAGAGGGTCGAGAGCTGATGCCATTTTATATGGAATAATTGAAGCGTTTCTCCTCCACCACACACACACACACACACACACACACACACACACACACACACACAAACACACACATGTGAGTGATGCAGTAGTGTTTGTCATCGGCCTGCCTTGTCCTCTTAGAGATGGAAGGGTGAAAGCATGCTAAAGGCCCGCAGAAAACCCTCCGGTCTCCATCGTTTAATTTGATGAGGAGGTGTGAGGTGAGCTGGAAGAGGAAGTACGTCTCGCTGCTGTTTGCCACTTGAGAGCTCATTCACTGCCTGAGGCTGTTGACCACACCATGTAAGGTTCTATGCTACAAACACGTCCCCACACAACACTTAAATTACATTTGGACCTTGGCTGGGGTGAAGCAAATGCCTGGCCAGAAATCAATAGGTGAATACAAGCCTCAGTGGGCATGGGAGGGCGTTAGCTTTCCTTCCATCATTCCAACTATTGATGAATGCCAGGTATATTTCATCAAATTACTGACTTTTTATGCACATGCAGAATTTGAGATAGGACTGGTGCTTAAAGAGGCTAGACTTGAATGAAAGGTTAGACATTTATTGTCAGTAGTTCTTTCCAGTCAGGCACTGAAAAATCTATACATATCTTCAGGGAGATTTATTTTATTTTATTTTTTTTAAAAAAGAAAAAGAAAAAAAAGAATAAGTAGATGGATAAATAAACATTGTCTCCCAGCTTTGCTTCACTGATCTGTGACTAACTGGATAGCCATTAAGGTTTAAAAATCCCACAGTGTGACGCAGACTGGAACACATTGAGGTTCGGCATAGCAGAATAGATTTTCATTTCCTTAATCAACTTCCTTATTCATCCTTTTTTTTTCCAAGGTATTAATATAGATCAGTGTTAATGGGAGCCAAATATGTGAGTGGCAGCATGCAGGGAGCAGGCTCAGTGAAGGAGAGCAGGCTTTTATCCTTCACCAGGAGCAGCATCTGTCGCTCTCCCATACCAACACTATTTACAGATAGCTGTCATTATTTACGCCTGATGAGATTCAATCTAATTTGTCAATTCAAACTGTTCACAGAAACAGGAACAATGTAAACTTAGAACTGGCAAGTATCGCAACTGGATGCTTTGTGCAGTTTCCACATTAGCAATGGTTAAAAAAAGATTGATGAAAGAAACTAGCAAGAATAAATGATATGTAAGACACCAAAAATAATGTTAATATTTGCTTCTGTAAAGCAAAATACTGCAAACCAAAAGGAAGTGAGTTTTACATCCCATACAATCAGTCAAATGCAACTAAATTCTGTATTAATGCGCTATTTCTGTATTAAAAAGGTTCACTCAGATTTATCGACAGCCAGTGTGCGCAACAGTGCACAAAATATCTGATTTGGAATTAGGTAGTTTCACTAGCTGGATATCAACAACTGGGATCCTGCTGGTAAGTAGATCACACCAGACAGCAAGGCTTCCAGCCCGCAATTGTTTAGTGGCATTTGGCAACCGTTTTTCAAGGCAGTGTGGCTAAATTATCAAAGTTACTGCAGGAGTGTGACTTAGGAATCCCACCCCCTGTTTGTTTTTGTTTGTTTTAAATTGTTGTCACATGTCCACTGAAACAACAGGAGTCATGTGTGGGTGGCAGAGAATAAGGAGGTAACACCAGGCTCTAGTCATCACCGCCACACGAGGTGGGAACATTTGCTGGATGAGCTGCACCTGTATCTGTTCCTCCAGTCAGTTTCACTTGCTCCACGATTATGCAGGTTTTTTTTCTTTTCTTTAAAAAAAAAAAAAAAAAAAAAAAAACAAAAGGAAGGCCCTCCTTTGACACTATAGGTCTGAATTTCTGAAACAAACTGGATGAGGAACCTCACTGAGAAGGAGGCAAAAACCTGTTTTAATATGAAACATGGTTTCTTAGTCAAAGCTATTATAAAGAAACACTGTGTATTTCATTCTCTGTTATTTTGTAGAAAACAAATTTGACATTGTAAAGGAAAACCTCCTATATGAGACATCTGAAAAATGCAACAACAGCATGACACACAAACTATCCAGGGAACGATCCACTAATGGGGCCGCAGAGCATCATCCTGCATCATTTTTAAAGACGAGTCTATTAATCAGTGTCCAGAGGCCTCTAAAATGACTCTGAAAGAAGATCTGCCATTCACTGGGTTACAATCAAGCCCAGCTGTTCACAGAAGTCAGAGTCTGACTCGCAAAGAGCACGTAAAACACGTGAAGCTCATTGTTGATGACACTGATTAGTCAACAGCATCAACTAACTAACTAACTAACTACTAACATTTTAAACAATACATTAATCTTTTAATCCTAACTGCATTGATGAAATATTTTGGTAACAGACAGACAATTTACGAAACAATGACCAAACTGCTGCCTTATATTAAAACAAGCAGTAATTTTTTTTGTTTGTTTTTTTTGTTTCTGTTTTTTTTTAAAGGCACAGCTTAACTTCATACATTTTCTTTCCTCTATTCAGTCTTTGATAGTTTTCATTTAAAATAAAAGGGCAGTTTAATATTTCTTGAAGTTATTTGTTTTGAAGCTGATTTGAGTTGTAAATCTTAAAATTCTGAGTAACTTTGATAAGCCAAAAATATTCATTGCATATGCATTTTGTTATTTCATTTTGGTGAGTGATTATGTAGATACACAGACTATTTTTCATAATAATATTATGTCTTAGAGGGCATACTGTATCGAAAAAATCTGATATCAAACCAAATACGTTTCACTGAAGAGGGATGAGTACGCACACCTATGCACAAGACACAATATGTTCACTCAGATAAGAAGTACACAAATCCTAAATTCCTGTCTTAAAAGGTAAAAGTCTCCCTTCACAGAGTCTTTAAACCCACGTATTATGTACACCTCTGTCTCAAAATTGTGTCTAAACCTCAGATGATTACTTTGAAAGTTTGATGTGTCAGCTTTCAGCTCTAGGCGAGGTGGGCGACTGGTTGGTTGGGATTGTCAGTCGGGTTATTTTTTCAAGTAAAATAATGCATTTTGAATGTTCTGAGCAAGTCACTGTTTTGTGGATTTTGGAAATCATATTCTCTTTCTGTCTTAAGGGAGTTCACAGAGAGAAGATTTATTTATGCCTCTGTATGTGTGTGTGTGTGTGTGTGTGTGTGAGAGAGAAAGAGTATTACACTTTGGAAAAAGATGGTACTGTAAAAAGAAATGTTGAAAACATGTTGCTGTGAGTGGAACTGACAATGAAACAAAAGAACAAGAAAAGGCCAAGACAGAGAAGGAGAAAGTGACAAATGCAGCCAGAATAAAATGAGGTGACAGAGAGAAGGAGAAAAATGAAGAAGCATGGCATGTCAAAAGTATAATAATAGAGGAAAAGAGATGAAAAAAAGAAAAAAGAAGAGGAGTTTCTCTGTCTGGACTCGCACTGAAGACAGCGAAAGCGAGACTTTAAAAGGCTGTGGCAACAAAAATAATCTCTCGATGATTGCAGTTCTCTTTGCAAAACATATAGTGTCAGTTTTAGTCTGTTCCAAGCAGCAGATGGATTGTTTTCCCAAATAAGGACAATTCAGATGGCAGAGGAAAAAAAAAAAAAAAAAAAAGAGATGCTAAACTGTCTGGTGTAAAGAAATGATTTGGCTTTTTGAATGTTCTAAACTGTCATATGTCAACCCGTACGGCAATATGGTGAAAAACAAAAACAAATATTTGGCTTTTCCGGGAGGATATCCATCCATTTTCTATATCCACTTCATCCTGTTCAGGGTCGCGCAGTCGGGGATACTGGAGCCTGTCCTAACTGTCATCAGGGTAGAGGTGGCGAGTACCCTGGACGGGTAATCAGTTCACCACAAGGCCACACAAAACAAACACGCATTCACACTTTCAATTAATTTAAGGACACCAGTCCATCTAGCATGCATCTTTTGGACCTTGGGAGGAAGCGTTTCTCAAGAAAACCCACACAAACACAGAGTGAATACACACAAGGGCTTCCAGGGCTCCCAGCGACAGTGTGAAGCACCACACCACTGAGACGCCCCAGGAGGCAGACATGTGGATGTGAGCTGCAGTAATGTGCACCATCAGTAACACCTAAACACATCAACAAAATCTTCCTCTGACATTACACCTTCAATCGCTTGCAAATTTCATGCAGATGCATCTGTCAGTGACTGGTCTATTGCCACAAGCTCATCACGACTGAAATGGGATGAAGATCAGGTATGCGGGGAACCAAAAGATCCCTTCAAAAGACTTTCACAAACAAGCACAAATGGTACAACATGATTAATAGATCCAGGATAGAGAAAAGTTATAAGAAGCTTCATAATCACTGTCCTTTGTGCTGCTGTCACAGACCACACCAATACACACTGCACATTGTTTTTTTTTTTTACAGTCATAAGATAACCCTATGAGTCTATACCCTCTCAGGGTGCAACACCTATGTATAAGCTACTTTTTTTTTGTCTATTGAAGAAAAGCGTTCCACTCTGGTAGATTACGGTCAGGGGCGATTAAGATCTTTGCCTCAGTGAAGAAGGGGAAAAGGTGAGAGAAAAAAAAAAGGTGGAAAAAAAGGCATGCTCTGTGTAACCTCAACAAAAGACAGAGAAAAAAAGAAGAGAGAGAGAGATAAAACAGATGAAATCCTTCGTTCAGTCCAGAGCCCCAGGCTGCTCAGTGGGTGTGGCAAGACGAGAGTATGAGCAGTGTCATTGGCTTCTCTGCCTTTGAATGTGTTTGTTTGCAACTGTCTCTCCACTGAATTTCCTTGAGCCTTCGCTCACCTTACTGCTTTCAAAGAGAAGAAAATATCCCATGTGCATTTGTCCTTCACTTTTATCTTTCTATAATCAAAGCATTATCAGCACACTGTGGCACAAAATGTCATATATCATGATGCTGGGATATTCCAGTGTGTACTCATGTTGCTGTTGCACTTGCTGTAAGTCAGTCTGGGAGACCGTATGAGCGATGCGAAAAACTTGAAAAAGTCAAACCTGACTTAGTTTTACAAGCCTGGCTATATCACTGCATGTCATAGTTTGTCATCTGGATCTGTAACTTTCTCTGTTCAACTCTCAAACTATGATTAGTCATTGAAAAATGTCTGTCGTAGACACATTGTATCATGTAAATATTTGAAATGGAACAGTGGAAAAAAGTTGCAGACAGATCATGATTTTTGCTTGAAAGAAAACATTCCAATTAAAGTCTAACGATAAGGAGAAAAAAAGCAACAACCATCAAATCAATTATTTAAATATGTTTGAATAATTGTTAGGAGCAACTTCAAGTTCATATTAAAAGTATATTTCTGCCATTTTCATCGATCCAGAACAGGCCAGACATCGCTACCGCTGCAGTGACTAATTTATCTGACTGATAATCATCAGTGATGGAATTAACTGTTTTGGTGTCAAATTATATTCTCAGCCTACAGCAACCATCCATTATTAATATCATCCTAATTGTGTTGCTAGGGTACTGAATTGTTTAAAAAAAAAAAAAAAAAATCACATCAAACTTCCAGCCTTTCATTTTGAAATGTTCTTCAAAATCCCAAGCTCATGACGTGGTTAAAATGCTGACATATATCACTATAACAAACAAGCTCTCCTTCAGTTGTTGAGTATAAAGATGAAACCCAAAACCATTTTCAAACCAAGATGCCTGTTGTCATTGCAGGTGAGGTAATTATTTTTACTGTGCTGAAATTTATGGTGAAATAAATGCTGTGAAGTACGAGTGCCACTGAATGAAGTTAGTCATTTACCACAGTGGAGGCCACTGTCTGTTGAACTCACCTTGCCCACAATTTCAGAAGCACCATCTGTTATTAATAATGCAATCCAAGTCCAATCCTTTCTCTGAGATAAATTACAAATGTCCTCTAGAAATGATTTCACTGATGGTGTGGTCACAGGGATTTAATGTAGACTGTGATTCTTCAAACCCTTGTTTCATCTTTGTAAAACCACTACTTTACATATACAATAGGCAATACATTTCTCCATCACTTAAACATATACAATCCAGCAAAGCATGCCTCTCTCCATCAAACTATGTTAGCCTATTATATAATTTTAAACTTTGTGCCATTTAAAAGAAACTTGGATAGGTCACTGAAGTCAATATCCCTTGGTTGCATTCCTGTTTAGTATCACACAATGATCAGCCATATATATATATGAAAAAGAAATTCAAATCTTCTCCCTCTGTCAAAGCTCTGCTACATTGCTGCTGGCCAACGTTGAGAGCCGGATTTTTTTTTTTTTTTGGCATTATAGCTTCCAGGCACGTTCTTGAAGAGAGGGAGAGAGGGCAAGATAAAAGGTCTTTCAGTGGCTCCAAACCTCTGCTTGCTTCTCATGCCCACGCTGAAAAAAAAAAAAAAAAAAAAAATCATATTAACAATTCAATTTAACAAGGGCTCGGTGTTCGAAAATCCTTGGCTGGTTATTTTCCCATTGAGTCTGTTTCAGTTGTTTACCAATTAGTTGAATTTAATTGCCTGAAGTCGCCTGGATTCATTTAGATTTAAAAATGTGGCGGTATAATGTCAGCTTATTGAGAGAAAAGAGGCTGGATTGCACTGGAATCAAGTCAGATCATCTCACAACAATGGCAGTTTTTATCTAATTTTTAGGATTCAATGACTTGTAGAAAATAGATATTTGTCACAGTGCTTACATTGTTTGTCTCTGGTGCCTGCACTCCCTTTGCTCCTCTCTTTCAACCTGAGCAGGCCATATGGCAAAGCACCCCTTTACTCCTGTGCGCTCTCCATTCCACCTCACATCTCTACTCTTCTGAACACACACACACACACACACAAACACACACACTCGCACAGGAAAGGAGAGGAATAAACCACAGGGATGCTATGGCTCCCGATACAAAAGGACATTGCAGGGTGGGTGACCAGAGCAGATGTCTATCCCTTTCCCTCTGTATCTCTCATACCCAACCATCCCATTGGTGTGTGATGTCAAACCATGCCAGGGCGTCACTCAGGGCACATGGGAGCTCAACAAAGAATAAAATCTATTCATAACAAAGTTATGTTTGGAGATTAAGCGCCTTTGTGGTGTCAGCAGGAAGAGGTCAGAGTTAGCTGGTAACGAGCAGCAGCAGCACAGGCACAGGGCAGACAACAAATCTTTCCTGTGTGCCAGCAGATCCATGAAGTTAAAACTCACTGAATGATTTGTTGTTGTTTTTTTTAAATGAGCCGAGTTGACCTTAGCGGGGCATTAATGCGCATTTCAGATGCAAAGACGTTCTCACACAGCGTTAAAAAAAAAAAGGGAAACAAAAAACTAAAAACACACACAGCACACTGCTGCTAGCTATAAGCAGGAAAAAACAGAGAGAGGGGAAGAGAGGGAGAGAGAGGAGCAGGGTTTACTGCTATGACTGTTCACCTTTTTATTCTGGCTACGGAATTAATTTCAGCTTTTACATTGTAACTCTGATGCTTGACTGAGAAATACTGCCAGTGCAATGATCGTCAATAAAGGGCTATGAGTACTTTACATGGAAAGAGACATTTGCCATTTACAGTAGGAGGCCTGTTGGATCACTAGGTGAAGGCTTTAAGGCAGGAGAGGGGAGCACAGGGGATATCATAGAAAGCTGGTACATTGGCACATAAAGCCTTTGTCTAAAGTGGGAAAACACTGCACTCCAATTAAGGATGTGCTCATATTACATTTTGAGTTCCAATGGTATAGCTGTGGAGATAAAGGCAGCTGGTGTAAGAGTTATCATTATGGCAGTGATGTTGCAGACAGATGGCTGCTGTACAGAGACACCAGCATGAGAGGGCCCAGCACAGCGCCCCCATCAGGACTGTCAAAATGTTGTCAAGCTGTTGTTTCCTCATTAAGAGCTAGTAACTAATGCCACTAAAGATTTTCACCTATCAGTTTCAAACACAGCTCATCCTGGCTTTTTTTGTGTGTGTGTGTGAAACAGATATCCATCTTTCAGTCTGCCACTCTCCCACAACCTCATCAGAGCTCCCTGGAAAGGCCAGGAGCTCATATTGTGAGAAGATGAAACAAGGAATAAAGGGACACTAACGGCACACTATCTGGGGCCATACTAGTATTTATTTGCCCCACAAACCCTGATGATTTTAGCCCAAGGTCAGACAAGCAGTCAGGCACAGCTGGACGCAAAGACTGAGACATCCCAGCAGCAAATGGTCAGCCTTTGATCAAGCATGTCACTTCTGTGACAAAGGTGACCCACACAATAAGCCCCTGACGACTCAGCAGTGCTTTTGGCTGTGACAACTAGTAGTGACTAACAATCATACTCTCTACTCATCCTCCTGAGTAAAACTGGAATCTTCATGTTGTGGCCATATCGGCCTTATAACATGTGGTCATCTTCTGACATAGATCAGTTGTCTAAGTTGTTTTCACTATCTAAATTTCTTTTTTTTTTCTTCATGAACCCTCCTTAAAGAAAGAGAGAAGCTTAAACCAAGAGATGGAGAGTGCTGAAAGGGTAGGCACTAAGTCAAGCAGTCGTGAATCCATAGTAACAGCCCCTTGCAGTAGACTTGGGTCCATCAGCATGATCTTGTGTACTATAGTCCTCTCTCTTCTTGAATCCTTTTTTTTGGAGTATCAAATAAAGCAGAAAAAGCTAATACTAAAGTTAATTAAGATTTTAATCCAGAGTGGGATTGTCAGCAGAGTGCCATGCAACAAAAGCAAATTCTGGCCCATCAATGGGAGGAGATTGGAACTGGTGGAGGAGATTTGAATGTGCACTATTCATCAGGCAATAACATTATGCAGCCACCCTCCCAGAGGTCAGACGGAATCAGTTACTTTGTAAATTGATCACAAATAGCTTTAAATCTATAGGTCCATATTGCCAGCACGAAGACGCAATTCAATACTCTCTAAAGCTGGAATGATGAGTTTATTTCCAAGCACATAACACATAATCAAAAGCCATGTCAGATGTTGTAAACACGATGAAACAAATTACTTGTGATGGTAGAGGAGCGACAATTGATGACTGACTAGGAGGAAAGTAGGATGAAATTGACGAGGAAACATTTCAATGGCTTTGCTTCTTAAAATTCTCTCACAACTCAACTTCAGAATAGGACAGCTTACAACAACTGACGTGTTTGGAGATTAAATATGAGCGTTCACAAAGGCAGATTCATTCTTTGTGCTTTTCCACTTAGTTTTGAATCAGATTTGAGGACCTTCCTCTATCAATGCGTCACTGGGTTCAGTACAGTCAAGAATAAGAGCTTCTGGGAAATGATGTTAGAGTGAAAATACGAGTGAACCGTCCCACTGGCCTTATATCAGATCAGGCAGCAGCCTGCAGGAGAGGCAGGCCCCCATCCCATATTATGAGGGTTCACCTACGTGGCAGGGTGTGTATGGCAGAATAAGTGGGCCATCTCCCAGCAGGCTCTGAGAGCACTGGCCAATAAATGATAAAAGAGCAGGACTAGTCCCCATGCTGCCTTATTGAAGTTTACCTTTGTACATTTACACTGAATCCCAATTTTTACCATATCCCCTCTGAAAGTCTGGGGACTATCAGACACATCTAGAACACTTCTGCCTGACTGGCTTTCATCACTGAAGATAAACGAGATCAAACTGGACTGTAGGAGCAAAACTAAGTAAAAGTGTGTGTGTGCACGCTTGTGTGTGTGTACAAAGGTAAACTT
>JBAMYA010000018.1:15837240-15874076 GCA_037176975.1 Arrhamphus sclerolepis | reverse complement strand
TATGTATGTATGTATAGCTGGCCTTGCCAAATTTCAAAGGGGTTAGAACTGAAGCCCCCCATAGTGTCACTTTAAAGACTCTTAGTATGAGACTAGAGGATCCACACCTCCTTCAACTGCTGCGAATCGTCTGTTTCTGTGCCAGACCGTTTTGCATGTGCAACAACCTTTTGCAAAGATGACTAAAATGTTTAATTATACTGTTACTAAGCTTTTCAACCCACCTAGACATGCCCACAGATGGTTGTAGTTATAACACTGGGATGCAAATGAAATGTAATGAATGTGTGTTTTCAACCATCGCTGCAGACAAAACACATGACATAGAGTCAGAATGAAAATGAATCCTGCAACAAGACAAAGAGGGAAAAAAAATATTCAAGTTTCTAACAAGAATAGGGAAAGAAGATTTAATTGACCATAGTTGTTTGACTGCAACCTACATAATCGCTAAAAGAAAATTGTACTCCCATACATACAGAATATAAGCATGCTCTTTTTAAATCTTCAAATTCTTTATTCAAATAAAAGGAAAAAATGCATGCAAATTAGATTTTGAACATAAAATGACTGAACTCAATGCAAGTGAGCGCTAAAGTAAGGAGACATTTCATCTGCTTTATAAGACCTGAAGAAACTTAAGCTTGATAATATTTTGACCTGTTCAGCTGACCTGAAGACACATGAATTGTATCAGCACTGATTCCACCATAAGCCCTTTAACTTAACTTTGCAAATGTGACCTCATAACAGCAAGCAGAAGACAAACTGTGTTGTTGTTTTTTTTTTTTTTTTTTTTTGCTGCTCCACGTAGCTCTACACCTTTCCATTTAATGTGCTGCCAGGTTAATCAATGCTGGTTGAAATCTGAGAGATCACAAGCACTTTAGTTCCTGATGTGCCTGGTGTTCCTCAAAGGCAATGGCTGATGGATCTCCTGTGTTCATTATGGAGAAAAAGAGTTCTCTTTAATCAGCCTGGGAGTCACTTATCATAAGGACATGCTGTCACATGCGCGCACACACACACACACACACACACTTCAAATGTAATACATTCATAGACAAGCCATTATGTAGAATAGCACACATAGGACTCAAATAAGTACATGCAAGGATGTCTCACAACTCACATGTTGCGGGGTATCTGTCGCATATGCACACATTTAATACTTTCGGAGCTCTCATTCAGACAGAGCCATGTAGGAAGACAGATTTCATTAGGGCTGGACCCAAATATTCAGATATTTGGATACTTGTTTCTTGGGAAGATATCTGGTTTTCTATTTTTAAGTCTGAATATCCATTCTGATGTTCTTTTTTCTTTCTGTAGCAAACTGCCAACTGCAAAATACTGTGACCTCACTCACCGGAGGTTGTGAACATCACTGACAGGGATGTGTCCGTTTTTTAACTGAAGCTAGCATGCCGAAGGCTACAGGTGCGTGGCAGCACTTTGAAATGAGCGATGACAAGTTAAAGGCAGTCTGCCAAATATGCAGTTGCTATTTGGCCTATCGCAGTGGAACAACAGCCATGAAAAAAAAAACACTTGACAATGAAAATCTTTTCATTCACAGTAAACACTCAGCAACACTGCACATGTCATACAATTGAAATGGTTGAAACTGATTCAAAAGATATTTAAAAAAAATAGATCAAATGTATAAATTTGTATTCTTAGTGCATCAATAATAACTACAGTATGCTCAGCAGTTATCTCCAGATTACAATGAGGGAGTCTCCTCCTGGGTGGTCTTCCTGAGATACACGGCTGCCAGGACATCTTGTTTGGTGTCCATAGCAGTTACCCTTGTGAGACAGGCCTGCCTATCTTAAGTCATTCTCTTAATCTGGTTGAACATAGCAATTAGCGGATTGTAGAGAGTTGGCCTTCTACTACTACTACTAATAATAATAATTATAAAATTAATGATAATTATAACAATAATAAATTTTATTTAAAGACGCCTTTCTTGGTAAAATCAGTTAACCAGGTGGAATAGGAAATTTGGAACAGGTGGGTTTTGAGTCCAGATTTGAAGATTAAGGAAAGATGTGATGTTCCTGAGGTCAGGTGGTAAAGAGTTTCAGAGCCGTGGAGCAAAGCGGCTGAATGCTCCGCTCCCCATGGTGGTGAGACGGGCGGATGAGACAGACAGGTGAATAGAATAGATTCTACTGCATCTCTAGAGCCCATAAACTGGTCAGCTCTATATGTTACTGCACCTTATAAGAGCATGTTTAATTACTGCACTGTCTACACACATGCAGGCAGCTGTACCCTACCAACAGCAAGTCATCTGTTAAGCCCAGTCTAAATGAGACAGGCTGACAAAGCTTGAGGCCAGACAGACAATTTTAAGACTGAATAAATATTGGAGGCCTTGTGTTCAAATACTTGTCAACCAACGGAGGTAAACATATATGTGTCTGTATATTTGGGTGTGTTCTGTGTGTTCTGTGTCCTCATTTGTAAGTGTGTCTCTTAATGTGGCTGTGTGGGTGTTCGTGAGTGTATGTATTTGTGAGTGTATTTGCATGCCAATTTCTTTGGCTTGTAGACAGGCCTACACTGATTTAATCACTCCCCAGGCAGAGTGCGGGGGAGGCAGAGAAGACTGTGAGGCAGATAGGAACAGACAAATGTGACAAGGCGAAAGAAGGAGAGAGCATGCTCGCCCCGCAGACCAGCTCAGCTGCACAATAAATACAGACTTGTACACATACATAAGGTACACCTTAATGGATACACCAGCTCTACGAATGTACAGTATGCACTTTAATCACAAAGTTACTCAGTAGACAGATATTAAAGCACAAAACCAAAGTAATTGTTTGTATCTAGGACTGCATGTGTTCTGTTTTTTTTTTTTTTTTTGTGCCAGGTTAAAAAGGTCTTTGTTGGTGGTTTATTACCTACAACCTTGCCATTGTGAGTGCAGATGTGTGTTCGTGCAGCCTGGATGCCCGTACTGTATGCATTTAGTCCCAGCCAGAGGTCACTAATGGAGAACAGGGTGGTAATGGGGCTGGCAGTTGAGGCCATTCTGTAATCTCATCACGCTTAACTCAATAAGGTAAAGGTCATTCTGCCCCCAGTAGACTCTCTGGCCCTGCTTTGACCTGCTGAGAGATGGAAGGAATGGCATGGCACCACTGAATCTGCATCACAACAAGAACACAAGAAAACTTTTTTTTTTATCAATGATTTGAAATGTACTACACGGTGAGACGATCTTCAGTTAACACTCACCGACAACTGGCTCATCACATGAAAAAGGATTATATGTAGACTATATAGCACTGAAATTTGCAAAAACAAAAAAATAAAATAAAAATAAAAATAGGTCCAATCAAGTCCCTGTTTTATTGTTATCCTTTATGTTAGGCTGAAACTTGTACAACAGCATGCTGCCTACAGGTACTTAACCATTTAAATATTTCAGTTTTTCTATACCCCTTATGACTGTTTCGATCTGAATGTTTCCTTTAATGACTGCTGGAGACTTTGTTGAAATATATCATAAGAAAAAGCTTCAAGTGTTTTTTTTTATAATTTATATGTGACTGTCCAAACACCAGGAATCCATTAAAAATGCTTCAGCAGAGTTTATATAAAACCTCATCTCCAGCAAGTCATGAGTCTCAGGTTGCTCTTATTCTTTACTGTGATACATTTCATATTGTGAACCTAAAGTTTCAGCTACCCTAACATTACACATTATGAAAGTCCTTGAGAGGCTGTTGTTGGCCCACCGGAATAAGCAGAAGAGCTACTATAAGGATTCATCTCTGTTTGCTTATGGACATAGGGTTGGTAGTGAGGATGCCACCATCCACCTGCTTTGGTAAACCCACTCTTGTCTGGACAGAGAAGATACTACTGTAAGGATCATGTTCTTTCATTACTTCATCACTTCATCACTAAAGGTCATGTGTCTGAGCAGATGGGACTATGATATTGCATATCCTTCTCTACACATCAGACCTCCAGTACAACTGTCGTCTTCAGACTCTGCTGTTGCAGAGGTTTGTCAGTGTTGTACAGCTGGGCTCTGGCATGATGTTGGAACAATCACCTCATCCTGGATGTGAATAAGGAGAGGGACGTGATTGTGGATCTCAGGAGGAAAAGGAAAAAGCCAAACTCTATTTGGTACTCTATTTAGTACAAATACCTGTGCAACACAGCTACAAAGTGATATAAAATGCAAGACATAATGGACAACATTGCACATCCTGTTCAAAACACGATGATTCAAAAATCGAGTATTTCATTTCAAGCTTCTTTGGGTTTGTTCAAATAGAGACTGGTTCAGAAGATGATTCCTCCCCGCAGCTTTAATACTCTACAATCACTTTTTGATGTCACTATAATATGTATAAGTACATGTGTAACTACATGATCTACCTAATGCAACTAACTCAGAATTCATGAGAGAGATAAAATGTCTTTCAATTCTGATTTCACACCTCTCTGTAGTTCTTTTGCTCTGGTTCAAATCACTCTTTGCAAACTTGTAACTTCCCCCTTGGTTCTGTTTCTTTTCACAGAGTGAAATCAAAGTGTACATGTGGAATACACCAGTGTACTGATTGTTTTACAGCAACGTAATGCAATATGTGTCACCCTAGTGGTTCTTTGTGTTTCTATCAGTTATCACTCTTTGTGATCTTGAAATCGTATTGTGATGTTGAATTCATTCTGGTTTTGTTTCTGCATACGTTCTCACCAGAAGGACTGCACCAGAGTTCTCCAGATGCTTTGGACCTCTTTTTGAGGGTGTAGGTCCAGTTGCTTTGATCTGCAGCTAACCAGAGTCTTGCATCAGTGGGTACCTTTGTCATGACATGAATAAGCAATCAAATTTGCCACAGTGACGATGGCTTCACTGGCTAGCTCTAGATGTGTAACTGCAATTTCATTGGCTGATGCTTCCCTACTTTTGCCAGAAGCAAAGCAATCGTATCTATGCGCAGAACCCACAGCTCAGTTCTGCAACGCCTCATGTTCCCACATTCAAAGTGAATAGGCAGCAACACTGAGGGAGCTTCCACATGTGTGAGTGAGGAGTGGTGGTCATTACTTTATTCACAGCAGATGAATTCAACCACACCAAGTGGGTGAAGAAGTTGCATTTTACACAGACCATGGATGTAGAGGTGGACTTGCTGGGATTTCCACTCTTCTGAATATTGGCACCTATCTTGAATGTTTTTCACTATTATTAATTTTAGAAATTTACCTTCCTCATGAATTTGTATCAAGAATAGCTTTTTCTGAGATTGCTGCAGATGTCTTTTCTACGTGGTATTGCATTAATACACACCTGAGCTCAGTCTTCTCAATATTTCTCAGTATTAATGAAAACAAGACTGAGGTCATTATGTTTGGACAACCTGACATTTTAATTTAACTTCATGGCACCCCTGGCCCCAATCTATTGATCTTTCGTCATGGGCATTGGTTCAATTTCTGACAGCTCCTTCAAATTCAACTCAGTTGTGGAAAAACAAACCTTTTTAAACAAAGACATGTACAAGGTACAGAGCTTCATATTAATGATTTAAAAAGTTTTTTTTTAGGGTTTTTTGTTGTTGTTGCCTCTGCTCGATGTGACGTTTTCTTCTTGTCCATTGTAGATGGTAAAAAATGGACACTAATCTTCAAACATGCAAAATGAAAACATGATCCAAAACAAAAGCAGTAGCTTCCTTTGCAAACTCCATGTTCATTTTAGGGCTGAGTTTGTCCTGACTAATGCTGCACAGGGCAATGTAAAGCCCAGAAAGAAGCTACGAGGCTGTGTACAAGAGTTATCTTCCAGGAAATTATTAAATACCAATAATGAGAAACAAAATAAAATGGATGATTCTGGTAAGTTGAGCTTTCTGTCTAACTGCTTTCAGGGACCGAGCTTTGTATTTCATTTTCTCTGCAAGCAGAAATTTCATTTGAGCATTAGCATTCTTTTCAGGGTGACCAGATGTTGTTATCTGCTTTAGTCCTCCACAGTAATTTAGACAATTAAATAAGGAATATGATTATATTAAAATAACTCAATATGGTGCAGCTTTAAGATTAAATTGCACAGCAAAAATTAAGGCAGAGAGCCACTCCCTCACCTGTAGCCTATGCCTTTTTTTCCCATCACAGTCATATTATCACTGTTTTCTTCTTTTGCTTTCTGTTTTGTCTGAGCCTTTGAAAAATAGACTTCCTGAACTACTTTGATGAATACAAGAATACTGCCAAAAGAAAGCCCATTTGATCCATAAAACGTATAAATACTGCATGATCAGAGGATAGTAGAAAAATTACAAAAACACAATGAAACTACAAAATAAAAATAGACAGTCCTCCCTCCTTCTCTGACTGTCTGCCTCTCTTTCCTGCAGCTTGGGCTTCTACCATTTTTTGACAGAATCAGACCATGTGATCAATCAGTGCACAGCAGTGACAATAAGGACCAAGAGGCACAAGACTGCCCACACAAACACATGCACACACACACATTCTTCAAAATAGCTAAAAAGTATAGTAACTGAAAGGTTAACTGCTGCAAAAAAGAAAATCTTTTTTTCCGAGTGAGTAATTTCCCCAAGTCTCAGTTTTCCGATATGGCAGGCTTGCAGGATGAGGAAGGAACTAAAGAGTGACCTGAGAGTCTCCCAGTGAAATGCCTCTAATCAGCCTCAGGGGGTTTAGTATCCTCTCTGGGTCCTCACTGAGTTGGGATTCTGGGCCAGCCACACGACAACGATAACAGACTTCCTTCCCAGAGATCAATACCCAGACTTCTTATAAACTGTGACACGCTGAGAGGCAGACAGAAATTATACTTCTCAATTCCCAGGGAGAATTTTTATTTTATTTTATTTATTTTTGGAATATGTGACTTTCTGGTGAAACTGCCTGACATATGGCACGTGTTTAATTGTCATGCGTTCACAAATGATGTTAGTAAAGTGAAACACTCATCAAATCAGAAGTTCTATAAAATTTCATTTTTTCTGAGCCAGTGTCCACTACCATGCGTCCTTTGCAGACTTAATTCTTGATTGCCACTTTGTTGCCATTTGTTTTAACACATCACCCATTAGTTGGATCTCACTATGAATTATGTACCAATGCATAAAGATAAGGTCAATGCTGAGCACTGCTGCAGAATAATAATAATAAAAAAAAAAAAAAAAAATCAAACATAACAGTTCAAAGGAAACTGTGCAACATTTGAATATTCCCTGCACTCTTTTAACTCTGAATAGGCCGATGAGTCATTCTAATCTTCAACCAAGTTGTGGTTCAAAGAAGCCCAAATTTACAAAGCACTTCTTTTCTTTTTCTTGTGTGTGTGTGTGTCTGTGTGCGTGTGTGTGCATTTAAAGTTGGTTTCAAACTGGCTTGTGGTATATGTGTAATTCTTGCAAGATTATAGTGTTGTGTTGTGAAAAAACATTGCAAAGTGTCTGATAATTAATTAACACCAAAAAAACAAACAATTTCAGATCAATTTTCACCACTGATAATATATATATATTTATATATATATATATACACACACACACACATTGTTAAGTGCCAAACAGTCTACACCCATGTGGTTGCCAAACAGGCAGACTTTTAAAAAAAGCCTTTGCCAAAGCTACCTGTTCCATACTGGCTGTGCATCTGCAAAACTATCTCTGTCATCCATCCCCTCTGACATCTGGCACCGGCTGGCTGGGCACAGCTCAGTCCAACTCGGCACCGGAGCTTTAGGGGAGGTCAGCGACCAGGAGCTGCGCACTGGGCCATCAGGGGGGCTGTTCTGCATACTGAGCAGACTGATTAAGCAGAGGAGCACAGAGGGGCTACAGCCTGAGAGGGGCAGTGGGGAGACAGGCGTGACAGCACACTTCCCCACAGCTTTGTGCCACCAGTGACTGGGTTCCCTATGACAATTTGAAGACCTTCCTGGTCTTACACTGAAGTTGAGCCCAGAAAACTCTTAACATGCTTTGGTTTCTAAATACCAGTCATCATGATGAAGAAAATATGCACTTACACTGAGATGATAGATGAATACCATGAAGCTTTGTCAAAAAAAAAAAAAAACAACTTTTCATGCTGCAAACTGATCACTATGATTGAAGAATTAGAGACAAATATATCAATATGAAGTAAACTTGTGGAAAGAAAGAAAATGTGTAGGAGTTGAGGCACATACAGTGCTTTCATACTGGGAGAGGAGAGAGCATATTTTTCTTGTGAGTTATTGTCTTCTAAACTGCTGTCTACTCACCACTGTCCCCATAATAAGAGCAAACTGATAAAGATAATGAGCCCATGACAAGGCGGGCTTACATTCAGCCCACGACAGCTGACTGCCCAGAGCAATACATCCCCTGCCCTGCCTCCATGGACACACTGCCGGTGTGACGGATAATTTGGGCAATACCTCTCCGTTCTATCTCACCCTACCAGTCAATTTAATCACACCACCTAGCACCAGAAAACCTCAGAGTCTGCTTGGAACATGCCCTGGTGCATTATGGTAACTGATGAGTGTTATTAGGATAAAAAATAAAATCAGAGTGAAATAAATCAGCCAGTGATTGGGGAAATTGTTGCTGCAACACGGGCGTGGGGTTTTTGAAGCGTCCCTGATGTACACTGATTACTTTTGATTCTCTTCACTGTGTCTTCTCTTCCCAGTGAGGTGAACCGTGGCGCGTCAGGGTATTGGACTGGTGATGAGGAATTATATATGATGGCTGATATGAAAAATGGGCGTAGAGGGGCCGATTGAGCAGTTTTCTCACATCATTGCATCATGGCTCATTGTTGTTTGTACTTTGTCAAGGAGGTCTGCCAAGAATGTCACACACATGCATGTTTACACACAACTATGTATAACTACACAGCAGTCAGGGGGAAAGTAGGGAGAACAGGGACGTGAGACTTTAAAAACAGAGAGAAGGAGAGAAAGAGGACAGGAGCAAAAAAGGTAGAAGGGTCAGCCATCCACTCAGATAATAATGAAAGAATAATAATAGAGTACAGGGTGAAATTACTGAGCTTTACCCACAATATCTTCTCTCATTAGCGCCAGCACTAATGTTGCCGTTTATGCTTGTGTTCTACATCAGCTCCCCCTAATTAGGCATGGCCTTCTAAAAATAAACAGCAAACTAAATAGTCGCATGAAAGTACATGCAAATCTGTTGATGTACAGGAATAATGGCGGCAGGGTAGAGGAGGGGTGGGGAGGAGATTAGTGTTGCGCTGCAGACTAAAGTAATTGAGTTGGGTAGTGCTGACACCCAGGCGCAGTCAGAGTGCCCATGTTGTGGAACATGCTGTGTGCGTGTGTGCTACAAGGCTCAGCCGGCATTTGTTTTGTGTAGCTGATGTCACAGTAAAGGTGTTAGCTCTGGATAAAAGGCTGGAAAGATCCTAATCCCTGCATACTTCGGAGGAGAGGAGCAGGGTGGAGTCTTCCCCCTGTGAAACAGCATGGACAATCTGTTGCAACACCTGAGCAGGGCACGGTACGGGCAGAGCTCAAGCACAGGGCCTGGCACTGCAAGGACAAGAGACTGTAAAGCGTCAGTCAGAACCAAATAGAGAAAACATCATTTCAGCCATTTTTAAATAAGCAAATGATACATTTTAAATGTAATATCCATGCAGTATTTTTTTTAAAAAAAAAAGGATAATGCAAGAGAAATACAACTACAGCTAGATTTCAACCATTGCCTAGAGCTATATGTTATTTTCCTACAGAAAGACAAGGTACGCTGAAGTTCTAATGCAAACACAGCGAGAACTTTACAACTGTATCACAAAGTTGGACATCTTTGATGAAGAACCATCCTCACGTCTGAGCCACTGCATCATTTTTTCAGACGTGAATTCAACAAAGACACTGAGTTCTCACAGATAAATATTTAGCTTTGCTCGCTATCTAATAAGGTCCACTATACGTGAAATAAGGATAGAATGCTTATAGTTTCAACATATGCAGGAGACAAATTGTAAAATGCTTTTAAAGCATGACATGGTCAGCATGAAGCCTGGCTCATCTTTGTAACTGCATTTGTTACTTAATCATTCTGTATTTGCAACTTAAGGTAATTCCTAGATCTCTTTACAGCAATGTGCAGTTAAATTCTAAGTCTAACTGTTTTGTTAAAGTGAGACACGGTTAGCTAGGATTAAAGGTTAAAGACTCTGCCACTATTTTGCCTCTTTGGTGCTTAAAGTGGCACTTGGCAGTAAAAAGAGCCGTAATCCTTACCTGTAACATACTGTATCGTAAAGCTGTCAACATCTCAAACAATTTTTCTCTATGTTAAATGCTATTTGAGAGCAATTGAGTTTGGATTTGTTCACTGAGCAATGTCACCAGAGGACACCAAAACTACTCAGTGAAATGACATAGATGAAACAAGTGAATTGGAAAAAAAACAAACAAAATCAGCACTTGCTCTTAGGGAAATATAATATTTTCTTGTTAATATTCTTCAAAGGATGAGTACAGATTCAACAGAATGTAAATGGAAGTATTATGAGGGAAAAAAATGTAATCAATTAAAAACCTTCTGTAAAATGTATCCCAGGGAACTCTATGACACTTTTGAGGAATTGTGAAAAAAGTACTCTTGTAATGATAGGCAGAATGTCTTTTACTTCTCAGTTTTTCTACATATTTCAAAAGACACCTTTCTTTACAAATCTTGCTAGCCTCAGTGGATTGTCTAAAATGCTTCAGCTGTAGATTTACCACTGGTATTACTCATTTATGTGTGCTAAAATAGTGGCACCATTCCAGTGTGTTCAAAAGGAGAAGAGTAGTGACTAATTTCTGCCTTGAATGGAGTTCATTTGGCTTTGCTTCCAATCCACCTCCGTCTATTACTGCATCTCTGAGTCACAAACCTTCGGACCTGAGGCTGTCAGCAAGAGTCACCCTGACTGGGCAGAGGGGGTGTTTCAAACACACAGACAAGCTGACATACATGTACTTGCATGTACGAAGACATGTTCTGCCTCGTTCGTACACCAGAGATACAGCTCTAATCTCCAGAGATCTGATCTTTTTATAGAGCATACGTCTGTTGGCGTGGGCGGCGATATGGCAACGCTGCTTCACCCAGCTTGGACTGGCTCTCTGATCAATATCTTTTCCCTTGCCAGCCTGCTAGTTCATGTCCGACAGGCTGCCTCTGAAAACCTGTCTTGTGATCTCTCTGATAACATAAAGGTCATTATTAAAACGATATTTAGTGCACGCAGAACAGTTCCTTCATGTAAACTGCTTAAAAATCCTTTCACTGTTTCATATAATTTTAATCTTGCCTTACTTCAGTGATACTAAGCCACATTAAATGGATGTAGTATGAACTGTCCCAAATTAAACGCTTTTGAGCATGCGGTAAAAGAAACAAGCGCTGAATGGAGAACAGACTGCCGTATGCACCTTCAGATTTTTATGCTTGCCAAAATAGCTTGCTTTGGTTTTTGTTTACTTTTGTCTTGTTGTTATTATCCATGTGGACGCCATCCATTAAACTGTACAGCCAACAGAAATTACACCATTCACTGGACAATGTCTCCTCTTGTAAGCTATGAGTTATAATATAGTATTAACACAACATCTTACCTTATCTATTTTTGTAGTTATTGCAGGCTGTAGCATTACTGAATTAGTTGTGGATTTTTCACAAATCTTTGTAAAAAAAAAAAAAAAAAAAGAAAGAAAGAAAAGAAAAAAGGAAAAAAAAAGAGCCTTTGCACACGTTTAAAGCCAAAGCCGACCTGGTTTATAATTCTCTGTAGGGATAAAATGTTTAGGAGAGCTAAGCTCTCCCACTAAGAGAAGGCTGGAGGCAAGATCTATTCATTGTCACATGAAAATGATGAAAATGTTATAACCATGATACGGTAAACATTACTTGCAAAGTAAACTTTCTTCAGTCCATCATATCCCCACGGGGAGTTTGTGTTTGGAGCATCCATAGAAAAGTGGGTCTGTGCGAAAACTATTTTTCTGCTGAAAATAAAAACACCTATGCTCACTTGCTAAAGTAAATTAAAGAATGCATTTCAATTCACTTACAAGGTATTTTTATTAGTAGTAAGGTTTTCTATTAATCACTTGTACAGCTACTGTTACTACTAAAAGCAATATGAAAAATTACACAAAAAAAAACAAAACCACTGACTCCTGACATAAATATAAAAGCACAGAGATAAGACAAATGAAATTTAAAGCCTACAGAATGTGAAATTATACATATAAAGCTGACAAAGACCTGATTACCCACTTATTATTAAGTCAGCATGTACAATTTCCAAATAATTAAGACATTGGAATTTAAAATGAAATAAATTTCAAACTGATTTGAATCTTTCCTTCAGGTGAGAAGCAATTTAAGACCAATTAGGGGACCAAGAGAAGCAAAGTCCAAATAATTCCAAACCAAAAATTTTATTTAGTAATAACAGCCCATTATGTTGGCAAGTTTCGCGGTTGCAGTCATGTTGACAGCCGACAACAAAATCCCCAGCCTGAAGGGTTGGGAGGGGCTGTGTAGGTTGTGCACATAAACTGAGTGGAGCTGCAATAATCTCTGAGGCTAGTTGGGCCTTTTCACAATTCTGTCAGCCCCCGATGGCCCTTCATAATCAAGGTGACTTATGGGGGAGTATTTAGCAATATGGCGTTGTGGTCAGTATCTCATTCTCTGACAGATTACAGTGTTGGACAAGCTGCCACTCACAGCAGTGTGGCGGTGATGGCTTTGATAATTGAAGCGCTCAAAGGTGGATGGGTTGGACAGATGAAGCCCAGCTAGTCAATGGATCAATAGCGTAATTGTGAGCTCCAGGTGATAGAGCTAAATAGGGCTAGGTGGCCTGAGACTGAGCAGAAGCAAACTTAAAAAGCTCACCGAGCCTTTTTATGTCCACATTTTGACTTTTCCTTTTAAATGCATTTTGCACCCTTTGGAGTCCTGACATTATGGAAGTGAATGGGTCAGTGCCATTACATCACATTCAGACTCTCATATCTTGGGCAAAATATATGATATCTAAAAAGTGAAAACACAAAAAAATGTGAATATTTTACAAATACTATCACAGACAGTGTGCAACGTTTTCAGGAGTATTGGTTGGTGTTTAAACTTTTGGTTGAACTATTATTGTTTTATCCCCTTAGTCGCATTTCAGTGATATAATCATCTATTTGTCTGTTGCCTTCCTGGCAAATAGACAAAGCAATGCAACTGCTCAGCATTCATAGTGTGGCAGAAAAGAGATTTCATAATCATCACTCCCGTTGGTCACAAGTCAATAGCTATGACTTTATCTCCAGGAAAACACACAGACGGTTTGTTCATGGACTTAATTGAATAAGAATAACTGAGACCCAGCGTCATGCACGCAAATTCATTTTCATATCACTCAAATGTCACCAACCGATATGGTGACAGGCTGGTCTTGCCACCTGTCAAGCCTTCCTGTGACAAGTACCAACAAAGAAAGGCACACTAGCCCAGAATGAAAAAGAAATTATAAGCCCTGAAATGAGTATCTGGATTATATTCAACCTCTTCTAGAATTTCTAGAAGTATTGTCTGGAGATACACATAAAAGTATTTAGTCTCATAATTAACTTTTTTTTTTTTTTTTTTTGTGACATGTTCATCAGTAAATGCATTTAGCCAGAACTGAACAGAAAGAAATATGAAAAATACTATATCATTTACCAACTGTAGTTGAGCGAAAGCAAAACAGCCTCAAGGATCTGAGGGGACTGAGACGCAGCGACAACTGCTCCGAGATGGTGATTTCTAATACATGAAAGTCTCTTGTGAAAAACAGTACCATTCACCAGTAACCAACTAACCATGACTGGGTATAATCAACTACCACCCCCACCCCTTTTGTAACATATGCTAAGCTGTGCTGAAGTAAACTCCACAACAAAATGAGCATGAGACAGATATTGTTGGTCTAGTTGGGCCACCTAGCTACTGGAAAAAGGCTTGAAATGTTAAGTCACCAGTATGACAAGCAACAGACAATAGGCATGGTACAACCAATGTTCACGACTACTGTGGCAGGGAGGCAGGATGACAGTGTAGAAGGATTAAAGAAAGAGAGCAACAGTGAGTAAGAGTGGGAAGCAGTAGCAAAACTGGATGGGGGGGCAATTCAGAGTTCGAGAAAGAAGGTCAGGCCATGGAGGGGGTAAAAAGTTAAAGCATAAAAAAGGAAGTAGAGAGAAAGAAATAGTCAATTAGCAGGAAGTCAGCAGGTGTGCTTTCTCTCTGGACTACACCCCTATCCCAGCCCCTTTATTTTACACCCCCCCTCCTCTTGATATGGGGTAGTGAAGGGGATGGACTGATGCTGTGCGGGCATTAAAGAGCAGAGAGTTGCTATAGCAACAGCCTGGCATGCTCTGTCTCCAGGGAAACGGAAATGTCACAGCTTAAGAGGTCTCATAGAAAGGGAGTGAAGAGAGAAACAGGAAAGCAATAGTAAAAAAAATAAAATAAAAGTATAGGTAAAAGTGAAAATGCACCGCGACGGAATCGAAGCCTTGCTCCTAATCTTCATAGCATGACTGTCATATTATCTAGGAAGTTTGTGTAAAATGAAATTAATCGTCTGCTATTGTCTGCCAATGCACCCACTCACCTCCTTAACTTAGTTTTATAGTGAGAAGAGATGACAATGTAGACATTAATTTTGAGACAGTCCCTTAGCGTGGAGCTGAAACCCAAGTCATCTGAACACAATAGTGTTTATTGCCAGGCTTCTGAGCTAATCAGCCTTCATTTATTTAATCAAATATTTACCGTCATAAGCAACCAAAGAGCCAGAGGGCGTGGTGGGAAAACTAAAGCCTGCACCTGTGGCATGTGACAAGGGTGAATGTGTCCAGTGTTTGCTGCTGAGCTGAGGGCTGACCCTCCAAAACACACATTAGGCAGGGCTGACTAGCTGAAAGCCCATTAACCTGAATGGCCGCTGATTGCTCCACTATTAACACAGTCTGACTCCTCTCCTCCAGGGCTGTACCCAATTACACAGGTGCTTCAGCACCCCTTAAGGTCTTGGCTTAATCAGGGTAAACAAATGTTGTTTCTTTGTCATGGCACTGCCACTTCCTTTGATGTATGGCACAAATTGCAATTACAGTTGCTCCCACTTTTCTCCACAATTTTTGCAGTTTGTTTACTAAGTGTACCAATCTCGCATAACTGACCCTCTGGGTCATGTCATAATTATAAGATTGTTTCAACTGTGTTAGAAAAGTCACAGAAAAAGTCACCAATATGTGTGTGCTGCGTATGGGTTTGCGTCAGTGTCAGGACAGTAGGTTGTTGAGGAAAGAAGATGGTCAACTAAATGAAGCATTTCTCCAGCATGCCGCGGCGTGCCTGCGAGTGTAGTCTGGCCATGCCTAATTTATTTCCTCTTTTGTCATTGCTGTTGCCATTCTTCGGTTGATTAAACCAACCTCATGCAGCTATGCTCAACAAATAGCCTAATTGAGTACGACCTTGGCAAATGATATATCAGCTCTATCCTCCAAAAACACCACCTGCACCAAAAGCCCATCTCAGCCAGCCCATTGCTCTGTGGGCCGCCACACCAAGCACAACAAATATAAACAGGGGATTCGCTCCTCAGCCAAAGTCATTTCTTGCACGACCTTTCCCACAAATCATGGAGATGACACAGGGCTGGATGGATCACTGAAATGGGACACATTTGTATCACTTAGACCTTTCATCAGATGCAAGCAGATACTCATCTATTATTCCCCGTTCCATTTGCAACTTTCACCCCACAGCCTGCACACTGAGGGTAAAATAAGTGAACAAAACATTCCTATCTCTGCTCCACACAGTAGCTGCAGCAGGCTTAAGCAGCACAGAATTCTCATTAAATTTCCATCCCGTCTCTGTGTTTAGATGGGAGCTGGAATGAGGGAAGGAAAGGCGGGGGGGGGGGTTGCTAGTTTGTGTTCAAAGGGACCCGCTATAGAAGATCTGATGGCTCTCTCAGTGCAGTCTCTGGTGGGATCTCTCACAGGATACAGATGCCTGCTCCGAGATGGCTTCATACCTAATGAGTCTGAGCTCCAGCAGAGCTGCACACAAAGCAGCGCTGCCCTCGATTCTCTGTTTGTTTGCCACCGCCAGCCCCACCCTCGTTGTCTCGCTCATTCGCTCACTCAGCACTGAGCGATGTGCCTGCCCACAGCCACTGCATGACAGTGATGTGTTTCTCAGGAGGGATGCGTATCCTGCAGGTAAACACCTGGAGGCTGAAAAATCACCCTCCGAAAGCATGCGACAGGGGCTGTGCTGTAGCCAGGGACTGTTAACAAAGTGAGACTCATTCCTCTCCCTGTCTCCATGCCTGCCTTGGTCTGTGTACTGAGGCACTGGACCACAGGACCAAATTCTGAATGGCAGCCCAGATTCTTTGATCTCAAATACCCTCAATATTTCTTTTTTCCTTTTTTCTTTTCTTTTTTTTTTCTTGAGTATTGAACTGTTTGTAACAACAAGCTACGAGAGCAGTTATACATACATATACATATATGTGTGTGTGTGTACATATGCATATACGTATAGCTGCATAGCAAAATTGATATAGAAAACAGTTTGGAGTTCTTAAATTTAAACTTGGAACAGTAAAGAAGAGTTAAAGATGTAGAATCTGACAAGTAAACAATTTAATTTTCTTTTTCATAATTTTTTGAAGTGTTTATTGAGAGAAATTTGTTCAACAGCAATGTAATTCAAGTCTGTACCAGCAATGGGAACTTCACAACTCAGACTTGAGTCAGACTTACATAGCACTCCCGTGAGATGAAACTTATACATATCCATTAAAGACTTGAGACTAGCAATAGTTACTTTTTAATTTCTGCCGTTTGTCAGAAAGTCATTGCCTTCCCTATTATCAGACGTCAGACGTAATCCTTTGCATATGTGCACCATGAGCACAGATGACAATAACAACAGTAATTTCCCTACATGCAGCCATATGCAGCTCTTGTGTCTTTTGTGATCTGAAGTATCAAAGATGCAAAGATGAGCGTGTTGCCTCAAAACGTATCCAACGGGGTCAACACAGCAACAACACAACACGCTTGTATAACATCTTTCTAGTCCAGAGACCACTCAAGGCGCTTAGTCAGTCACTGAATAGTTCAAAAAGTGAATGTTAGCAAACGTTCCTTTGTAGTAGTTGGAGGTTAATGTGATTGGACTGGCATTCACTGAAAGTTTTGAAAAGATGATTAACTTTGCTTAACACACTTGCTCACAAAATTCACTTAGTGTTGTCTTTATGATTCCAATATAAATTGTTGTGTACCACAATAATCCCTTCTCTGCTGCTCCCATCTGCTGCTTGCTAACGATAACCAAAAGAAAGACTATATATTAATGTTGGATAGAGGCAGGTTACCATGTAAAGTTTTCAGCTCGTTAGGTTACAGGTACACTGCGTTCATAAATGAGAGGAGAAATAATTAGATGAGAAGATACTTCAAATTTTCATAGATATGGTTTCATCAGGCAATGTTTGAAATAGGCTGAACAAATGCAGGAAATCGTAGAATGCTCATTACAACCATAAGAGACTCGATACTTGACTTGGACTTGCAAAAAATGACTTGTAAACATCTCTGCTGCATAGTCATACTGGCAGATGAGGCTTATCTTTTTGTATTTCTGTGTATGAATGCAGTGTGTGCTTATGTATCATTTATGTGTGACAGAACATATGCTGTAAAGAACTCTACTAAAGAAATGGAAAGGATAGTGGCTTAGTAAACAGCAGCCGATAGAGCTGTGCCAAATCTAGTCTAGAGTTTGGATTGGATTGGTATTAAAAAGAACAGGTCACACAGTCAATATATAGCTTGAGAGGATGGCAGAGCGGACGGACAAAGGAAAAGAGGATGTGTCTGTCCATTCTCTTCACCCTGCTGGGATATTAAAGGAGAGTTGTGTGGAAGGATGAAGGGAAACAAGAGAATTCTGCTACAATCTCGCCATTACGCAGAGGTCACAAACTGTCTTGAACTCATGAGGATTCTCTGCTGCTGATAATTTCAGTGACAGCATCCGCAGGCATCCACTTTTAAAAGTCAAATGGAAAAATCACACTGGGGGGTAATGCATACTGTAGCTCATTAAAATTTCACTTTAGAGCTCTTTGACGAGCTTCGAGCTTTAAGTCAGCATGCCATCGAGGGCGGGTGAGAAGTCCCTCAAGGCCACTCACAAAAGACAAATTGCAGGGGGTGTCAATGTTCTCTGCCATCAGGGCGATTAATGCAAACTTCACTGAGGGCTCCATGCAGCCCACAGTTCTCATGGCATTATGTGCCTGCCTAGAATGAGCCGTCACCTTCTAGACGCCTGCTGTCCCAAGGCAGAATGGCTTTAATCAAAGTCTGTGAGGAGCCAAGAGTCACTGGGGACAAGTTTCATTGGGAGTTAAGTTATAAAAATGAAGGAGCCATGCAATCTCAGCTCTTTCCAGATGGGATAGAGGGATTAAACAGTGACGAAGTGGCAAAGATGGATAGAAAGCGAAGGACGTTCCTACATGCCGCTCCCCATCTTTACCTCAGAGAGCTGTCATGGTAGCCGGCCTGACCTGCTTATTTATTGAGAGCTTTCATTCACAGGATGACAGACTGGAAGCATTTAAACACACCTGGGTTTGTACCTATCAGCATGTCTTGCTTAAGCTGTCCATCTTTCAGAACATGAATCATTTCATGATATTGTCAAGAACCCCCCTAAAGCACGGACAGTCCACAGCACCACAATTTCACCACCACAACATTCTCATAATGTATCTACTCACCTGAAAATGCCCACTTCTAAAAGCACTTCCAATAGTTAACTACTTATACTTGGCCAATATCACAAGTCTTTGTTCAATAAATAATCTTGGACCACATCTATCCTCAGATGATGATAAATCCTATTATTGGTTCATCAAATTGGATCTGTCACATTTTTATTTTTTCATGGTATGATGTCTAGCAGAAGGATGATGAAAATGCTGCAGACTAATATCAGCGCCGCTGATAAATGCATTTGGTCTCATCTCTGCAGCTGCAGACAGTCCAAAGGGCAGGCACAGTGCTCTGGAGCAAGGGCAACTGCTAGGAAAACTCCAGCGTTAATCATCTTACAGCACAGCTCCAAGGTGTGCAGAGGACATTTGCACACAAAGAAATATGTTTAGGACTAAAATGGCAAACACACAGCAGGGAGTTCGCATCAATGTACGGACAAAATAGTTGTTCTCACTGTTTGAAGATGTAGCAAGATGGTAACTTTCTACTGAGACCTTAATTAGTTGTGAAGCATGAACCAGACAACAAAGACCATATCATGAAACTGCCTCTGATGCTTATCCTTGAACTCTCTGCACAGAGATGACATCTTTACAGATGAAAAAGACTCTCCATCTTTGTTTTTCATGTCCTCTGATATCTCTCTTTTTTAACAGGAATATCTACTTTTTTTTCCCCAAATGAAAACAAAAGTAAAAGAAGAGGAAAGATTATCTATTGGGTCAGTGTAATAAAACTGTTCCGAACAAGTTTTCCCTGGAGGCGGAAAGAGAATGGCAGTCTCTAGAGTTCCTGTGTCCAATGTGAATGATCCTCTAACAGCCCTGCTCTCTAGGGAGGCACAGTTAGCGAGGCACAGAAAAAAGAATCAAGAAAAACCTTCAGGAAAGTAAAAAAAATAAATAAACAAACTGCTCTTCTTTTCTCTCTTCTTTGATGGTCCTCTGGTACAAATGTGCTTTCTTTTAATACTATGCAATTGAAAACGTGAGGGAAAGAAAAAGAGAAATAAGACACCCTCAGCGGAAAGAGGCTAGAGAGTGAACAGGGGAGCGCTCGGGCTGTTTTCTTTTAAAGAACTAAACTTGAAAGAGAAGCACAGCATCTTGTTAATGTGCAACCAACAAAACAATCTTGCCTGAATGTCTAATATTTTTTCAAAGGTTGAGAATGTGTGCTTTTTGTCTCACATACCTATGAGTGCTTTAGTGATCCAGGACCCAGGCTGGTTGGTAACAGACATGTTGACTACTTGTACCCATAACACTCTGTTCACATACTTGCTGCTCACATACTGCCCCTGACTGCAAGAAATATTACCGTAAGTCTATAAAAGGTCACTGCAAAAATACAAGACAGAAATGATATCACTCAGGTCATAGTGGAACATTAATGTTTCCTTCTTTCAGTTTATCCTGCCCCTGCCTCTCTGCTTATACCCATTGCCACAAGAAATGAGACCTTGCAGTCTGACATTATGAAATGGCGTATAAATGACATGCAGAGTCACATATGTTATCACTATTCATTTGCAGGGGATTGTACTTACTTGTACTTTATACTGAACAACACCGTGCTCCTATCCATGAAATAAGATAACCATCTTTTGATGGTCATTAAGATTACTCATGTTGTCATTTTAAAATGGAATCAAGCTAATATGACATGAATGGTTTATTAGAATAGCACTGGCTGTAAAATGTGATATTTTAAAAAAGTCAAGATTGTTTTGTTCCTATACAGTTATGGTACTCCATACTTGAGGATGACTTCGGTTTGATTGCAATTCAAACCTGAGCAAGTCGTAAGCACTGAAGATGAAAATGAAGACATTACTGGACTCACCATGAAAAAGATCAGACGGAAAGAGGTTGTTAAGTAAGAAACAGTATATGGTGTCTGTTTGACATCTGTCTTTCAGTGCTAAAGGACTGTTAGATGCACTGAGCTCTGCCTTCCGTCATAATACAATCTGCTCACAGTGAACATATTGTAGCTAACCAAGGGGGGCAGGACTTTGACTGAAGACAGTTTCAGGCTGGATAGCACAAAGACTTATGCGAATGTTAGATTTGAGTCCAACTTGTTTGTTTGTGATGCAATTGTGCTTCAGTTTTCTTCTGTTTGAACTTTCAATTGTTATGGTTTCCAAGGTCTGAATCATTAGGAACAATGTTAAATTTAACAATGGTTCATTCATTTAAAAGGAATACCATTTTAAACCCAAAGCACATGTGAAAAAACAATGCGCCGCTTGGCAAGCTATGCAATATGTGACAAATACTCAAACAACCAACAGACATCAGATATAGTATTATTCAGACACAGAAAACGAGATGGAGGAAAAGTTGATAAATATTTGTACATGAATATTTAACATGAACTGCATTAAAGAATATAGAGGTCGTCCCTCTTGTCCCCGACTAGCTCATTATGCTATAAAGACATGCTGTGAGTTGTAATAATGACTTGCATGTTAAGGGAACTTTTCTTCTTGCGTTTGACAAAAATAGTTGGTTGTTTTTTTTTCTTTTGAACAGATGTACACTATAATGCCAAAAACTGTTCACTCATCCATCCAAATAATGGAAATCAGGTGTTCCAATCACTTCCATGGCCACAGGTGTATAAAATCCAGCACCTACGCATGCAGACTGTTTCTACAAACATTTGTAAAAGAATGGCTTGCTCTCAGGAGCTCAGTGAATTCCAGCTGTGATAGGATGCCACCTGTTCACCAAGTACAGTTGTGAAATTTCCACACTTCTAAATATTCCACAGTCAACTGAGAGTGGTATTAGAACAAAGTGGAAGCGATTAGGAACAACGGCAACTCTGCCATGACGTGGTATGCCACATGAACTGATGGAGTAGGGTTGCCAGGTGAATGATACTTCTCTGACTGTATTGTTCCAACTGTAAATTTTGGTGGCGGGGGCTTGTTTTTCAGGAGCTGGGTTTGGCCCCTGAGTTCCAGTGAAAGGAACTGCTTCAGCATACTAAGAGATTTGGGACAATCCATGCTCTCAACTTTGTGGGAACAGTTTGGAGATGGCCCTTTCCTCTTCCAACATGACTGTGCACCAGTGCGCAGAGTTTGGTGTGAATGAACTTGACTGGCCTGCACAGAGTCCTGACCTCAACCTGATAGAACCTTTGGGATGAATTAGAGCAGAGACTGAGAGCCAGGTCTTCTTGTCCAACATCAATCTGTGACCTCACAAATGAACTTCTGGAAGAATGGTCAAAATTCCCACAAACATACTCCTAAACCTTGTGGACAGCCTTCCCAGAAGAGTTGAAGCTGTTAAAGTTGCAAAGGGTGGATCGACATCATATCCCTATGGATTAAGAATGGGATGTCATTTAAGTTCATATGTGAATCAAGGCAGATGAGTGAATACTTTTGAGAATATAGTGCATCTTCTTTGCTAGCAACATAAACCTCAGATATAAACCATGTGCCCCCAATGGGCAGAAACAAAATGACAAGTTTTGAAAACACCATCTATTTTGTCAAGTATTTTGCTCTGTACTCTGTGCTCACTCTGTACGATTAACTCTGCTAACTCGAATGCAGCTGCAAGTACAGCGCATATTGCATTCGCTGTTAAAGGGACATACATTGACTTACTCTTTTTCGGGAATCAGTTATACTCAATCAGTATTTGTGTTTAGATATGCAGCTTCTAAAAAGCATGTAGTATGACTAGTTTCTGACTTCATATCACAAAGAACAGAACCATGCTCATGATAAATCAATTCATTGCAGTAATTGCTGTTTGGCTTCAGAGAAATTACTGTTATTCCACAGATCCAGAGTAAGCTACATGGTAAACATGTAGCCTACTCTGGGACCTAGCATTAGTTACCACTTTTTGCTTTTGTCTCCCATTACAAGCTATATCTGTCAGCTCCATTAACTCTAGTTGGCAAAGATGGCATATAAATAATAGAAAAGATGTCAAGAACACAGTTATGAGTCTTTAAGAGGCTGTCTTTGCTTTCTCTGTTATATAGAAAACCTGTTAAGACTTGCTTTAGTTCCCTTGTTGCCTTTCAACTGGAAACTACAACCAAAAACAGAACCATTTGGGCTTAAATCAATATATATTTCCTGGTGGTTGATAAAAGGTGCAAAATTCTTTAAACAATAACTCACCACCAGATATCATTGTCAACCCAGAATGGACTCCATGTTAATAGTAGTTCCACATGTGTGATAGACAGTAAGGACTCCTTAACTATCAAAATAACTTCATGTGTTTTGAATAACATATTTTTGTAGGAGATAGCCATCAGAACATGTTAAGGTCTATAAGTTAGTAATGGTGCCAAAGGGCAGTTGACAGCCTTAAAATATGTAGACTTGACATATAGCAGGTCCCCGAGGCAATATGCTATTTATACCAAATCCCATGAGATAATGTAGGGCTCAGTAACTGCTAATAGCAGAGCAGTACTCAGAATTAAAGGATATGCATCGTAGCAGGGTACGATGGGCTAGTCAAAACAAGCCAAAGAAGCATCAAAATTGTTTAGATAGATAAGTTAAAGGTCTTAGATTTAGTAACATCTCACTACGGATTTTCACTTACTGCAACAATTTCAATACTCTTTCTTCTTTCCCTCCGAGCATGTATGAAAATTAAATGTAACACATTGAAACCAGAGACAGTTTTGTGAAGGATTCTAGCTGGAAAAACAAGAAAACTGAACTGGACGCAGTTCCTCATTAGACTCACAGCAGTTCCCTGCACTTGGAATTTCACCAAATTTAAAGTTTCAGCTATGACAGCTAAGACATCAAAATGAAAAGTGAAAATAAAATAAATTGCCAGATGCCAAACACACCAGACGCATGCATGCAGAATGATAAGAATTAATTACAGAGTGAGGCTGACAAACATTAATACAGACTTGTTAAAGAGCTAGCACTTTATCAATACCAAAACACACAGCAGCTCTGTGCAAGATTGTGTCATCTCCTGGGACCCACAGGTGTTTATGATATTGGCACGCTAATCTATATGTCCTTTCTTGCCCTGGAGGGTGCGCTGTGAAAGTGGGGCTGGGGGGGTTTGCTGGTGGCAAGCCACAGGGAACAAGTCAGAGATCTGTGCTGTACGGCCAAGAGATACCATTAAATTCAAGTCTCTAATCCATGTTCTGCTCGTGCCTGTCCCCCACACACCGATAATGCTCACAGACCATATACAAAGACACATTATCTGTCTCACGCCTTTCCTTTACTTAGTCCACCATCATCTATTTATTTATCTTGATCTTGGAAATAAAGAGAGGATTGGATTTTTTTTCTTTGTTTGTTTCATTATTTATTTATTTTTTAATCCAAGTACTTTCCACCTAACTAAAATTCATAGCTATGTTAATACGCTGCACCTCTTTCCGCCTTAACCTCACATGGGAGATGGGAGCCAGGCTAGAATTAATGACATTGCATCGGCGGTAATGTTTGCCACGTTTCATTAGCTGGTATATCTTTAATTTCCAATAAACACAGTAATTAGGGAAGGTATCCGTGGAGACAGGCCCTGGCAGGCTGCTGCTGTGGTAACAGCTGTAACCGAATCTGCACAGAGGTAACAGCAGTCAAGGAGGACTTTCAACTTAACCAAATCCTGCCTCGCAGTGGGAAGGGCCTCGATTCAATTATATGAAAATGAAGACCACTACTGATATCAGTGCACACGTTCACAGAAAAGCTAGAGAAAGAGAAGGCAAAAGAAGACAAAGCCTCTGGACCCGCCTTTTCATTCATCCGACCTTATCTTTAACAAAGAGAGAAATTTAATCTGTATATACATATATATATATATATGTATATATATATATATATATACATATATATATATTTACATACATGTATATGTGAATCACTTTTCAATCAGGAAAGTTCAGGTTACATCAGATTAATTTACAAAGGCCTACTTTTTTTTAAGAGTGCTTAAGGAGGGAACAACATTCGCAGAACAATCAAAAAATCTGCCCCGTACATATTACACAGTCTCCCCCTCACTGTGAACACAAAGGGCAGGAAAATGGATTAATCCTACACATTATAGTCGAAGGACTGGTGAGACTCATGCGCAGAGAGGCAATTTACCATCTTGACCTTTCAATCCTTAAAACACCCAGCATATCCCCTCCCTGTATGGACATACTTTGAATTCTCTCGTCTTAAACAAGTGCCAAAATCATGTGAGGATTTCTTCTTCTCAACATGACTTGATGAACATAGCAAGATAAAAATGGAGGAAGAAAAAAACATGACAGAGAGTAGAGGGATTGACTAGATGGGAATGAGATATGAGGATTGGAACAAAGAAGTTAGAGCTTCTCCTCGAGGAAGGATACTTGCTATGTAATTGAGTGGCGCTGCTATAAATGAGAAGGGAAATACAGTCAAAGGGAAGCTGAAACTGTTTTTATTTCTAATCCTGGTGTGTCAGTCCAAGTTTCCACTTTATTTAGTGACAAACAGGAAATATTGAACTAAAAAAAGCTAATAAGCTGCGATAGGTACTCAAATTCAACCAAGACCAAACAAAAGTAAAAAGCAAAAGCAAACCGAGCCTGTGTCAACTAAATCCCAACTGTTGTTCCATTCCTTTGACTGGAACTCTCGTGGAAAAGTTCAGTCAGCTGAACTCAGTATTCATGACAAACATGTGTAGACTTCATGTATGGTGTGTTGAAATCCAAACAATGGCGGTAAAAAAATTTTTTTTTAAATGGACAAGCAGGAGTTGCAACTCCTACTAGAGGCAACATGTTACTTGCACATCTGCTGTGGCAAACTTTACAAAAAAATTCATGATCACATAAATGCATGTGCAAATAGCACAAAATGAACATATCTTAAGACATTTTAGAAATCATTTTCAAAATGCCCTATTACGCGGCACAGGTTTAGTACTTTTTTAATTGCAATCCTAAAGAACATAACAACAAGTGAGAAGTAATAAAATATAGAATTCAACGTGGTGAGGATTCCCTCAGAGTAACAAGCCTATTCCGTTCTTGTTGTTGTTTTGTTTTTTTTCTAATGGATCAGCCATTGCCTTGTTCACCAACATTCTTTTTTAAGTCAATAGTAAGAGGGCAGGGACCAGCATCACCCCCACCACCCCACATGGAGGAACTTGCTCTCACCATCAACAAAGAACAGCCCATTATGGATAGACTTCCTGGGGACATGTCCACCAACCCATCTACCTCCCAGTATACCAGCGCATAGATTCAACATTGATTCCAAAATATTGAGTGATTTTAGAACTGAAAGCTACTGGTTTTGTTCCATTAATACATTTTAGGTAGATTTCTACCAGCATTCATTTGTTTTCCAAAATTATTGAGGAAGCAGTGACCCACACTTCTGCGGTGGATGGCATGGTGCTCAGTTGCCAGAAGTATTTATTGAAATATTTAATGAATCAAAAAAAGGAAATAATACATTATGTACGTTCATTAGGTGTTGCCTGAAAAAAAATACAGTTTTATTGTAATTTTCTAAAGCTAATCTATTCAACTAGTTATGAAAATTAATAAGCATTTAAATATTGTAAGAATATTTTAATTTTATCAATGGTTTTAGCAAAACTGGGGGGATTTGATGAATGTAAAAGACTTTTTTTCTTTGTTTTGTTCACAATACAAAATTTAATCATTCCATTTGTCCTCTTCTGAACTGTACCACCTCATGTAGTAGCATGCTATTTTGTCATTATGATTGGATATCCTAGTTCCAGTTGTTGTGGTAGCTACATTTGTTCCATAGATGCTGTCTCTACCCTACTCTGTTACTTTTGAAAGCGCTTAACACCTCGCTAGTATACCAGATCATGCAGAGGCTGTGGAAAGGTCATGGCTCAGTGGTGGGTCCCTGGCAGCCAGTCTCTCCTGCTGACATCCATAAGATCTCACTTTGCATTAAGGTTATGTGGGCCACAGAGCAGTCTTGCTAAGGCTCCCAGAAGCCTTGGGCCCAGTTTGGTCTCCCAGCATGCGAAATCTGTAATGTCAGGCGTCTCCATGTCCTCCATAATTACCACATCAGCACAGGCCTGTGTGCTGGGCCATGATTAGCACAAACTTACCAATCTTGTTCAGATTTTGCACAGGAGAACAATAAGAGTTGACGTCTCCATCTGTTCCCATGCCTCTGTTCACACTTGTCACTGAGAGAGAATGACAAGAAGGCAAAGAAGACCTTACTCAATTTGGAAAAGCTTGCTCCCAAAGTCAGAAAGCAAAGGGCTCACGCTTTGCCTCTATACCCTCCCATTTCAATTGATCTTTTGGTGAGCATATGGCCTGAGAGTCGACAAAGTGCAGGATCTCGGCAGGCTGGATTAGGGATGGAGTAACAGGCTGTGAGGGAGTGGTGATGGGCACTTTGGCAGGAGCACGCCGTAATCTACCCAGCAAGGCAGAGCACAGATGCTGGGCCAGGCAGGGAGGCTCTCTCCTCATTAAGGGTCCATTACTGTAAAGTCCTCGTTAAAGAAACACCACTGCGAGGAGAGACTGTCCGATAGATGAGCAGGAATGGAAAGGAAATATTAAACAAATAGCCTTACAACTTTAAGTGCAATGATGTCTCAATTTTCCTTAATAAACATACTACAAACTGTCTGGGAGGACCAGCTGAAATGTAACTTTGTTTGGCTTAAAGGTTTTTCTCCCGCTGGGAGTTTTTTTTACTTGCCATTGTTTCTTTTGTTCAGGGGTCATGCTCTGGGTCTCTGTAAAGTGAGTCGAGACAAATAGTATTGTAGTAGATGCTATATAAATAAAGTTGGAATTAAAATTTGCATAAAGTTCATAAATATATTTCTCCAAAAGGCCTTTAGATATTTATATTCTCCGTTGCAAGTTCCCCTATATCCATTGTCCCTTTCACCTTTAACTAAATTTTGTCTAGATGTTGATCTCAGTCAGTGCCTTCTGACAGGCTTAATTCAGAAGATGCTTTTGGTTAGCCAAGCAGAGAGTTGTGGCGAGGTACTGTGGAGAGATAGACCTGAGGAATTCTGCTCAATTAAGCTCTTGGGAAGACGTTAACATGGGGCTCCTGCACCTCTGCCAAAAAGAGTTAGCCTTGCTTGATGTTTCTGTGTTGATTAAAAGACAGGAATGGGAATAGGTTTCAGCTCTTTTTAGTGAAGGAGCAGCAGGTGCAGACTGGAACGAGCCAGAGTAATGACGGAGTTGTCTAGCATTAGTGTGCACACTGCAAAAAATATCTTCTTTGACAAGTGATTTGTTGTTTTTTTTCTTTTGTTTCTTTAGTGGTTAGATTTATATGTTGAGTGACATTAGCTACAGTTAAGTGCAACAAGCAAAATCCTGAAGTTGTAAAAGGTGGAAATTCACTTTTTAATGCTGCATAAAAAATGGGTTTTGTTGGTATTATGCTTAGAGAATCCCAAAAACACTCTATTTCTTATCACTTTACTTTCCTTGTGGTAAATACAGAGACCATATTTGAATAAATGTATTAATCACAAAGACTGCAGATTTGTTCCAGTTGCTCATCAAACTATACTTTAGAAATTCAGCTCTAAATCTTTCTTCTTCTTCTCTTTTCAAAGCCAGATGTCCTTTTTGGCATTAATTAAGAATATGGAGCGGAAGCAGTGATTGCAGATATATGCATCTAAAGACACTACTATTAATATCAAATAAGATCCCAACAAATCCCAGTTTGAATGTTCTGTTTATAGAGGTTGATGGATGCGGTAACAAAAAGACCAAACTACTTTCAAGTATTCATTAAAAAATGAATCCCTGTGAAGTAACTCCAGAAAGCCTTTTCAAACTTTGTGTCTCTACTGGCAGAAAAAAAGTTTGACTCTTTGCCAGTTTAATAATCAGTGTGATTATGATTAGTCTATTAGCTTTTAACAGAATAAAATTCTTGAACCAATTAGTTTGTTGTATTGGAATTTTAAAATCATGTCACCATACAATCCAATCGGTCCACAGCAATAAGATTTAATGATCAAGTGAAATTCAATAATATTTCATATGGATATTTTCTGTAGTGTGGAGGAAATTCTCTAGAGAAGCATGTAGGCTGAACTGATGTAGGGAAGATTTTTTTTTCCCTCTCCTTCTTTTCACTGTAACAACCTCCCTGAGCATTTCATAGCTGCATATGCTGCTGCTTAAAGCACCACTGAGATTTATGCCGTTGTCAGCTCACAAGGGTGCAATCAGGAATAAAGATCCCATAAACCCCTCTGATGTGTCCACAGGTACAACAGTACTAGGTTATTGCTGATGGTGGATAAAAGCCACGCAACTGGAGTATGTTTTTTTCTTTTTTCTTTTTTTTTTTCTTTTCTTCATTTGCGCTAAACACATTTAGTTATGCTTTGAGGGAGTTTTGTGCCCTGCAAACTTTTGTAACCTGTACAAAACCCTTGGAGAGTTTCACAAATGAGATGCCTCAACAGAATAACCAAGGACAGAAAGAAGCCATAGAGACTGCTGAGTGCCAGAGAAAGAAACAGATTAGGATGGATGGGAAAACATGCACGTCTCATCAAAGCTCCAGGCCCTTTTGTTTTAATCCTAAATAATGCTGATTTCCTCTGGGTTGCAGAGGTTGCCAAGATGCTAGCGTGTGCGTGTGTGTAGAGTATGTGTCCTAATGCATTTGCCTATGTGTGTTTAGACTGTTTGTCTACTCGTGAAGTCAAGCCAGGTTGGCATCTGTTGCATCGTGAATGCTACTAGTGTGAGCCTGCATGAATATAGTGAGAAAAGCTTGGACCCAAGAGATAATCTGCTGTGTTCACAGGGAATGTGTGTATATTTGTGAAATGTTTAGGCTCACCTGGCTGTACAACAGGTTACATAAGAATGTGCAAACTGTACAAGGGACTCCCCAATATTGGGTCCAGCTGGCATACAACTCCACCTCCAAGTCTTTCAGCAAAGTCAAAAAAAAAAAAAATAATAATAATAATAATAATAATAATTTAACCTATCTTTCACTCTTACAACATTGTGCTTTCTTCATGTCAAATGTTTTATATCTCTTTTCTGTGGTGATGAACAGGTCTTTGCCACTATAAGCCCACATAAGCGCTAACATCATTCACTTTCACATTTGGAAGTTGCTGTTATATTTCTGTGGCTTGGTAGGTGACATCCACTCAGTCCTGTCTGGCACAAATATGTGGTCAGACCCCCAAAAAATACTGTCCACCAGCCTCTGCAGTTTGAGGACTGATGACTGATGGTAAAAGTATTTGAATGAAGGCCAAGCTATGAGACACGTCTCATTACTGTGTGTAGGAGATTGTTGAGTAGCAATCAAAAAGGTGGTGAAGTCTTGCAGCCATCCCAAGACATTTTTCATTTTTCACCCAGGGACAGACAACACCAATGGGATACAGCTTGTGTGTCTTGAGCTGAGCTGTGGTTGCACTGCAAACACTAACCCCCTCCCCAACCACCTCTGGGCTTCTCAAGGGCCGTCTATCCCACTCCATCGCATCACCGTGGCGACACTTCTCCCCTGCCTCCCCGTCAATCTCCTGGCCACTCGCAGCTTTCCAGTCTCACTGCCAGCTCCTCAGCCAGTCAGCAGCTGCCCAACAACACCAGGCCTGACGATCGCTTACCCTGCCGCCTTCCAGTCTGTCAACCCTGCACCTGTCAAATTACTGTCAGCGGGGCAGGAGGAGGGGAGAGGGCAGAAATCAAAAAAGGAAGGGGTAGAATGCAGAAGTAAGGGGTGAGGAGAGCTGGGATGGACATGTTACGTGGGATGAGATGGAGAAAAAGTCGCACATGTACAGTGTGCATGAGCACTCTCTCACACACACACACAAACTCTGATACATGTATAACCCTCAACCAATTTTTTTCTGATACTGCCACTCTCTAACTCCCATCAACCTCCCCCCTCTTTCCCCCATTTTTCTTTCAGGTAATTCCCTCAGTCACATCAGTCCTACTCATCTCTCCTTGCTTTTACTCCCCCATTCCTCCCAATGCCCGTCAACTGCACATCTCTATCTGCCAGTCCCAAAGCACCAGCTCAACATCACTTTGATTCAAAAAAACTGAGGGAGAAAAAAAAAGACAAGGGTGGAAGAAAAAAGAAATAGGCAGAAAAATGAAATGACTTTCTAGACCCTCACGTAAAAGCATGGCTTGCTCTTCGAGACAGGCAATATTCTCTCAATTATTGCCACTGACAGAACCCTCTTTGCCATTGGATAAGGTTCTAATTCTAGGTCTCCAATAATATGGATGGCCTAGATTTAATGTGGAAATAACTCAACTGAGCTACTGGATTTGCTTGATAGTGTACTGTATATATAAATGCTACACATATTGTATGAGTGGGTGTCTCCTCACATACTGTAATTGAGCGAAAGATGATATGGAGACTTTATATTGATCTGACTCTAGGTGTGAGAAGTCAATTGTAAACTCCAACTTGCTTTTTTTCCTCTTATAAACCATAAATGCACCAACTCTGATAGTGGGATATTCAGCACAACCTACTATATGTATAGGTTGCACACAGTGCAAAAAAAACAAAATAAAATGCATTTCCTGCTGAATATCTACATGCAGAGATTGATAAATGTTTGGAAACAAACAAAAAAACAACAACAAACAAAACAAAAAAGAACAGGCTACACAAATATGTTGTCATTTTGGAAGTTAGTAGGCCATAGAAAGATATCCAAGCAATTCAATGACTGGTAAATGGTATCTCTGGTACCATGTCTGAGTTATTCAAAGCACTTTACAATGCAATGCTTATTTACCATAACACACTCATAGAGCACCTCATATTACATATACACTGTATACAATAGCACTTTTCTCTCTACAGTCATAAATCTGAGGATCAAACTGCTGACCTTCCAGTTGGAAGAGGATCTACTCAATCTGAGTCATGGACGCTCACAATGAAGCAGCTATCAAAGTCACTAGCTAACTTCAGCTAGTGAGAAGTGACTGAAAGACTAATCACTGCTTCCTTCCTGTCTCCTTCAGCTTTACTCTGTGAAAGTGAAGGAGTTAACTACATCTCATTGTTCCTCCCAGTCGGAGCAGAGCAAAGCAATGTCTGATTATTTTAAATAAAGTTATGCAAACTAAATTGTTTCAATCAAGGTGTGAGCAGCAGCACTGATAGTGACTGCTGATGCTTTGTTTGTAATATTTGTTTGAATGGTTAAAGTTTTTCAGTTTTTCTTCTAAAGATCCACATCAGATCTTTGTGTGCTTGGATCTTATTGAAGTAAGATTTGTTTAGGCCATTTTTCATACTATCTTTGCTTCACCAGACGACCCTCTTCAACAAGGGCACAATTGGGGCAAGAAAAAGACTAAAGGAGGTATTCTCTCTTTTTTTCTCTCAACCAGACCCACTGATTTGATTCAATGGTGCAGATAAAAGTATTCTGGATTCAAAAGGTCTGTGCTCCAGGAATGTTTTTGATCACATGCTTTGAAACACTCCCCACTTTGTCAAGCCAAATGCCACAAAAATGACCAAATAATGACACAAACCCTTTTTATTACCTATTAAATTACTTTAAAAAATCTTTTCTATAGTTATTGATTATTTTTGCAAGTGTACCTATATTAGTATTTGAACATTTTATTTTATTGTATTTTTTTATTTTTTTATTTTTTTTACATGTTACTTTCTGATTCCAGTTTGATAGTAGCTATATTTTGAGGTGCTGTTCTAGTTTTAGGAACAATAAAGTTTGTCCACTTGGCAAAACTGTCTTTGACTTTGCATTGGGATGCTGGGCTGATTTGCTATAGTAACTAACCTCAGGCACTCAAATATCTGATTGGTCGAGGGAGGGGAGTGGCCCCGCTGTGCATAGATGAGTGCTCAGATAATTGGTTAAGAGAATTGGGAGTCGTCAGTGACCACTCTAACAGAAATGGGTCCAGCCAGCTGAGCTCCCAGCTCCTTAAGTGCCATTTTAACACAGTTTTCCTCCCCGCCTTTTAATTGCAATCAGGCATGGAGGTCGTGGAGAAGGCTTAGCCCTCCATCATAAAATAACTCACACATTTCTTATGTACATCGGTGATGGGTGTGAGGAAACATAGCCATTCCAGAAAAAAAAAAAAAAAAAACTATGTCAGAGCTATTCCAGTAGTTCACGCAAAACACTCCTGTGATAATAGTGCAGACATCGTTCAAATCCACACTGCTGACACTCCAGAGGGATACATGGCAGTCTCACTCTGAGAGAGAGCAAGAAAGACAGAAGCTTTGTCTTGGGTGTAGCTTTGTGGCTATGGGGATCGATAGGTTTAGTCAGCAGGGGCTTGGGTCTGTAGAGCCGGAAGAGACACAGGCAGGAGGTCAGGGCTGGGCTGAGAAGTCTGGAAGGGCTTTATCACCACTACCAGCAAGGCAATGTCTCCCATCAGGGGCACAAGGAGTTTAGTGACTTCAGGGGCTATGTGTGCCCGTGTACGTGTGTGTGTGTGTGTATAACTGTGGCGCTATGCCGGGATATGCTAGAGTGAATGCATTAACAGTGTGTGGCAAAAATTGCATTATTGTCCTGCTGTTTCACTTGCATGCTAATATTGTTTGATTCAATCTGGCATTTGTAAAGAGCTCAGGAAAGCCCTCTGCTATTGTTTCCATTTGTCATCCCTTACTGAACCAGGTTCAAATGGAGCTGTCACAGAGAAATTTGGAGAGGAATGGAGATGAGACAAGCGATGAGTACTGGAGGAGGCAACATGCTGACCTGTCACACTTTAGTGCTCACAGCACATCAGTAACAATGACATCATACAGCTTGGGGCAGTTTTATACAAATCTACCATTACAACTTCAGTGGGGCCAAACAATGCAAGGTGTGACAATGGATATCACGTCGAGGCATCTCATTTGTTTTCTTCTAATGTCATATCGATGTGCATTTCATGATGTTTATTTTGCATTTGGAAAAAAAAAGGAATTATGCAGTGCAGAGTTTCAGTTTAGACTTGAAGATCACTGCATGTTAAAGAATGACAAATAAAATCTAAGAGAGCAATTTATTTCAAACATCAACAGTTTTGGGCTATGAAAATGTTATTTATTAAGCCAGATGAGTCTTATAGTGATTGAGCTGAGTAAGTTGGTCTGATGTCTTAGTCTTTCAACAAACAGTGCCGCCATAATTTCACTTTAATCAGATCCCATTATTTTGCTTGATAAAATATGCTAAATTAAATTATTATCAGTAAAGAGAGGAGCAAAACATACTGAGGAGCATCTCTCTCATCTCCAGACAGCAAAAACACCAATCGTGTTTGTATAGTGGATGCAAATCAGCCAACGCTGCTGTTTATTAATTTACAGGTCATTGTTTTAAATTGGATATTACTACCTTGGTGTGATTTTCACCTTTCACCTAAATCAGAGCTGTTTCTGTATGCCGATCCCAGTACCTTAATTAAAATGCGCTTCTCAGCTCAATATTTGGATTAGTTGGGGTATAGGCTCAGACTGTAAATTTAATTTGATGATATTTTCACTACAACAAAAGAACAGGTAAACAACCACATATAATCCTTTCTATTCCTAAGTGGCCTTCTGGTTGCACATTTACAATGACTACTGCTTTGAAGGTTCCTTCAAAGAGGCAGTCATTGTATATGTGCAGCATCCACTATTCTCAGATATGCAGTACACATCAGAGCAATGCACTCTGTGAACATACACAGTTACTGTTCGCAGGATTTCCATACATCCATCTGCAAACACGCTTTAAAATTTCCAGCAAATATGTTGCAAAAAATACACTTAATTCTTGTTTGCGTTTAGCTAAGAAAGACAAGGATTATGAATAATTTTGTGCCTATGATATAGTCAGGGATCTATACACCAAATGCTGCATCAGGCACACGCTTCTGTTTGGCACCTCTGTAATTTCTATTTACATGGTAATAGTCTGTCAGTTCCTCTTTGCCATGGTCCTTAGGATGGGAAAAAAGATGGTGCATGAAAATATTTAGGCTTAAGAAAAAAATAAATAAGGAAATGAGCTTTACTTAAATATAACGTTCATCATAATATTCAATCTTCTTTTTTCACTTTTCTATAGTTATGGCAGCGACAACCGCACATTTGACTAAGTGAGATCACGTTAACTCATTTTGTCTTGAACTGCAAACTTGACTTTAAACAGCTGGAACCTGCTCAACACTTATATGAACGACTTTAACAGTTTGTACTTTGTATGCATTATCCTTTTCACTCTCCGGTGAAAAATGAGACCAGAGGATCAAATGCCATTTGTTGCTCCTGTCTAAAATGGGCAGAAAACTGGGTTGTTATTCAGAATCAGTTTATCAATTAAGGTGGTTTGAAAATAAGATCCCAAATGGTAGGAAATACAGACAGCTAGAAAAAATTAGGAACTGAAAGTGGCATCGTTGTTTAATCTTGAAAGTGAAATTTAAAATCTCTTTAATAAAACACAGTTCTATGTTACAGCTACAATATCTGTTCAGCTTCCCCTGGAAAACTTTCAACCTGTCAGACATGGGATATAGAAGACATAACTAACTTTCTGCAACTTCCAGATCTGAAGAGCCAGGTGCTGAAAGCCTTTTTATACTGTGTCAGATGTGAAAAATGTGACAGAAATGTATGTCATTCTATCTCTTTTCAACCTTATTTAAAAATGTCAGTCAAAACGTTCCAGAACAGATTGTCTGATGAATCTAAATGCATCACCTTGGACAGACAGTTTCTGTTAAGATCTGGCTCTAAGATAAAAATGAATAGCCATTCACATCGCCATGTGTATTTAGATTTATACACTAGGATGGAGATCAGGCAATATATTACCAGCCTCTCAATGAAAAATAAACTTGAAAATAAACTAACTGAACCTTTCTTGTGATTGAATAATTGAAACCAAAGTACTTGCATGCACTGAAAGTCCCAACATGAGGTATGACAAAAGACTGGACTCCAACAGCTTAAACGTCTGATAAAGTTTTTACCTCCATTACAAGGTTTAAGATAAACCTCAGGCCACTGCATCTCTGAATTCCAAGCACGCCTCTGTTTTGTCAGCTTTGGGTGAATGCTGCAATAATGGACATAATGGCAAAAGGAGGGTTGTTGTGGGAGTGTGTGTTGTGTTTGCGTGTGGGGATGAAGAGATTCGGGATGAGGTATGTTATCGTTAGACAGCAGGAGTGAATGACAGGAGAAAAATGTCTGCAGATGGATGCTGAAACAGTCATATATCCTCGTTAGACCCCCTGTCTCCCAGCAGCCTGAATGGTCCCCCCATCTCCCTCACACATGCACACATTCCCACACACCAAGACAAAATAAGCACACACACACACACACACATTCTCCCTTCACCAACTATATGTACTGTATTGGTCTTGCAATTCCTTCCCTGACAATGGAGAACTGAAGCTCGCAGATACCGTGGACACACATGCCAGAGGTGATGATGAAACTACAATGCAAAAAGTGAATGTAGTTATTGCTTCTTTATTTCCAGTTGTTACAGCCAGATTCTTTAAGTAGATACATAGTGATTCGTTCATTTTAAAATGTCTCCTGTTTTTACTATCTTATACAACTGTTTTGTTATGTAAAAAAAAGTTTAAAATGTTTGAAACTTTGACTAAATTTGGTGATTCCATCAACTAAATGCTAAATTTAGCATGCTAAAATGTTTTCAGAGAGGTGCATACCAATGTTCAGCAAATATAATGTTTACCATGTGCACATGGTCGATATAATGAGACAATGTGCACACAGTTTTTTTGTACAAACTATAAGTACTGGTATACATCTTAAGTACAGCTGAAGCTGATGTGAATGAGTGGGTTAATTGTGATAATGATTAAAGCAACATAAGGCTAATAATTGACG
>JBAMYA010000018.1:15814572-15835568 GCA_037176975.1 Arrhamphus sclerolepis | reverse complement strand
CATGATTCTTTACCTTTCCCTTCCAGTCTGACAAACAAAACGTTTAATAATTTGTCACTACCTCCAAAATGTGCTACAAATGTGTGCTTATGGTGTGTATGTTGGCAATATATCCTTACTTTTGTTTTCTATCAGACAGCATTTGTGTGACATAAGGGAGTTGCAATCCATGAATATTAAAGCATGTAAACTGTAAGTATGTAGCTCTTTGCAACTGTCTGACTCTGTTTGGTGGAGTAGAAAGGTAAAGAATCATGACTGGAAAGCAAGTGCCAAAGTGCAATGAATTGTAAAGAATTGTGCAGAATGAGTCCATAACTAGCAACTTTTTGCATGTACGTTTGTGAATTAGCTCATTCCACCACCACCTTCTTTCCCCCCTTTAAGAGTTTGTGGGAAAATGACCTGAAATAAGTGGAAGTCAGGACCTAGGAACACGATCTAGTTAATATGTTCAATCAAATATGCTCACATGTGGATATATGCAAAAATCACCCTGGCCAATCAGCAATACCCCTAAAGCCAATGCTATTTCTTACCTAGAAGACACCACAAACCCAGGACTTGTTCTTTTCTTTTTCTCGAGGCCCCAAATTGCAAATTCCCAACAGCCTACTGAGCAATTTTTTGGTTTGTTGTTTTTTTGATCCTTTCTTCAATCTACCTATAGCAAAAGTCACTTTCTCTTAAGAGACACCAGATAGGCAAAGATACAAATGGCCACTCCAGACAGCTGCAACTTCCTTCTACATTCAATATCTCCCATTTTAGCTTCACACAAAAGCCACCCCAGAGCACTGTTGTAAAGTGCAGTTCCACCAGCCTCCAGGGCTCATGACTTCCACAGATGAGACAGTCTGAGGTCAATATGAATATACATGGGTGGTGAGTAGTACCGATGACACTGGGAGACATAGAACAAGGCTGGAACATTTGTATTAACTTAATGTGTTGAGCAGGGTAAAGATGCATTCCCAGTTCCCCAGTCACAATGTCCTCTGCTGTTAGTCTCTCTCTGACTTGTGAACATAAATATTTACATGGCTGTCAAAACCAGGATTTATTGGACATCTCTTTGCTCTTCCTTGCGCTCTTCCTGTAAGAAAAAACATAAAATATGCTTTATCCATTGTTTTTCTTTTGCTGAGGTAAATTTCCTTTAGCACAGTGGCAATGAAATTCTGCTTTGCTCTGGGATGTCTACACAGTTGTCTCTGGATTGTATACTGACTACATGCTCTGTGAATATTGTCTCATTATATCGACTGTTCCTGTCCTTGCCAGTTTCAATAACCAACATTCGGCAAAAGAACTGCAGTAATATAAACAGTTTGGCTATTTCCAACTGGTGGGGCGGTGAATGGAGAGAAGGAGAACAGAGGTAATAAAGCACAGAATCATACTTATTGTTTTTATTTGCAATACTGGATGCAATAACAATACTGCAGGCTAACCTGTCTGGTGTGTGTTTTTGTGTGGACGTGTGTGTCCAGACGAACTCTAAATGTTTGTGACCATTACTGGAATATTCCCAGCTGATGCAAACACCTTTTTTCTCTTTATTTTTGTCACACCCTTTCTTCTTCATCCTGATGCCATCCTAATCTGCCAATTCCAACAATATATTGTCATAAAAGTCTTTTGATAACTTAGCGTGCAATTAACTCCTTGGCATACACACTGAGTTGTCATTTGCACGGTAATAAATCTCTACTTCGTGATTTGGCTGCTGGAGGAAACCATGATTTTGTGCTTTTGCTTTGAGAGGAAAAAAAAAATCTATTTACCCTTTTTTCAAATTTTTTGGCCCGTGTCTGCTAATTCCAGGTGGCAGGCAATATCACTTCATATGTATTTAAAGGAACCTGCAGCAAATGAAGCCCTCAAACAACTGACTGCTTTTCATCTGATGGTGCATTTGGAGTCCTGTATTTATTTGTTCGCCCTGCCCCAACGCTGTGCATTACAGTCATTCTCCTTTTGTCCACTTTATCAGATAAGAGGCTCATCTTTCCTGGTGATCCCTGGCTCTAGCTTGCTATTGCTTACATGCAGTGTATCTGTCTAAATTATGAAGAAGATACTAAGCTACAGTGTGGTTATCCCTAAGTGCACATGTGCGCACAAAAAAAAAAAAAAAAAACATGGTGAGGAAAGGAGGGGTTTGGGGCAAGGGGGAGCAGGAGAGCAGGGGATTGGGTGGGTGAGGTGATTATATGTGTGTGTTTTTAGAGATGGATGATCGGAGTAAAGATTGCACTCATCTGTCGTGGTACAGTGCTCCCATCAAGTCTAATGAGTGTGCCGGGGTGACCTCAGTCTCATAGGTTCACAGGCCTGATTAAACATCGTCTCAGACTCGGCTCAGGGAATGCCAGGCAGACCAGCTCCATCTCTCCCCCTTTTTGCTCCCTTCCATCGTTATAATGGCTCTTTCTGATCTAACCCCATTTATCTCTATCACCACAACCACAACACGCAGACACACACACAAAGTGATGTGTTACTCTACCAGTGATTTTCACGTTTGCTAGGCCCTCATCAGTCTTTATTAATGTTTGTACTCTTGACATGTGTGTGTTTGCTGCCCGCAATATGTTTCTGACAGTTACAAGTTTTTCTTTTGAATGTTACAAGTAATAGGGTGTGTGCTGCTTAAGACCAGCCACAGCCTAAGCGTCTTGTTGTCTTCAGCTACCATCCTTTCAGGTTCATCCAGAGCTCAGAAGCTGTAATGAGGCTGAGGTTGAAGGACGATGATTAACTGCAACAGGATCCAGAAACTGGTGTAACTCATGATAAGACTTCTTTCTGTGAAAACTTTGATTTATTTGGCGGAAAGGTGCAGAATATCGGCTGTTCGTCTGAGCCGGAGGCCATGTGGGGTCACAAGTTGGAGACACGCAGTTAAGATGGAGCTGGCCAGTGTGTTTTAATCTATTTTCTCTTCCCTTTGATCACAGTAACTTCAGTCGAAGCCTGCTCAAATCATCACTAAGACATTTTAAAGGGTTGCAATTAGGGCCAAATAGCCTGCCATTTATCAAGCTCCTTTCATGTCCACCATTTTATTTTATGAAAGCAATCGATTGTCTCTCTCTTGCATGGAGGTGCAGCTCAACCTCTGCTTCTGCTCCTAGGTGAAAGTGATGAGCAGAGCCAGGCCGTCGCTCCCGCAGTGAATGAGAGAGATATAGCATAATTTGGCTGGCCGAAACACCACAGCCGACACCTTTTTCACATTTACACCAGAGCACTCAGACAGTCTGGTCAGGTAAAATATAGCACCCAGTCAAAATGCCAGAGGCGCTGAGCATCTGTGTTTGTGCTCAGGGTGGGGCTTGGTAGTTTTTTATAGTGAGACTGAAGATGAGATAAGGATAAAGCAGAGGTCAAGAGAAGGAGAAAGGGAGATATAGAAAAAAAACTGATAGAAGCAGAGGTAAAAACAAAGGCAAATGCTACAGTACAATTGTGTGTTTTTTATTTACAGATTTTTGTGTCATTTTCATCACTCCTCCAGGGGGTAGCACAGCTTCTTGCAGATAGATGGCAGAGGAAAGTCAAGTAGCAGACACAGACAAAGAGAGAAGGAGACTGTAGAATACATCACACACAAAGACACACACACACACAACAACAACACGCAAGTGACTGGGATTTGTCATCATAGCATAGACATATTGAGCAAAAGGACACAGTGAGCACGATTCATCAATAATTAAAGCCTTAAACTATGAAATAAAACATATTTAATATATAAATTATGCATGCATTCTTTAAAGGCTGGTAGTTTTTTATTTTATTTTTTTATTTTGATACTGTAAGTAAAATAACATGCATATTTATTAGCGGCCTATATAAGTGGGGTTAGAAAAATGTGCATACACACACAAACTATAAAATTATCTGACATCTTCATAGAGTACATATATATAGATATATATGCCTCCACACACACACACACACACACACGCACACATAGACACTGAAACACACTTAGTCAGAGCAGAGCTCCAGCCGCGCGGGGCAAAAGAAGAGGCTGCCGGGCCCTGACCAAATAATCATCTCCTAGAGAGTGATCATCAAGGCCTCCAACATCACTGCACAAATACACCAACCCTGGACCCCCTGGCATGAAGGGAGGGAAGGAGGGGTGAAGACAAAGAGTGTTTACAGGAAGAGGGATGGGGAGAGAAAGAAGAGGAAAAGGAGGGGGGGAAAGGAAATTAAAAAGTGGAATGGAGCACAAGAAAAGGAAGATGGGGTCTGTGTTTACAGGGGGAAATGGGAAGATGGCAGAAAATTGAGGAGATAGAGGGATGGAATATAAAACACAAGAATGTAAAAGGAGTGAAAGACAGAAAGGCAGAATGAAAAATGAATGTCAATTTTCTTAAGGGAAAAGGCGAAAGAAAATTAGGAGGGGAGCGGGATATATGGGCCAATTTTGATTGGTTAGGGACAAGAGGAGAGAAAATTGGGAAGGGAGAAAGTCAGAAGGAGAGACGGAGAGGGCAAGTCAGTTGTTCATTCTTACAGGAGGGGGGAAAGCAGTATAGAAACTGAGGGGAAAAGGGGAAAATTGGGCTGTGTTGACAGGGAAGAGAAGAGAAGGAAATGTTACAAAAAAGGGATGGAAAAGCTGCAAAAAAAGATGGAAAAGAAACATATAAAGACAGAGAAATAATGGAGAGAGTGTATCTGTTTGCCACGCACGAATGTACAACACTGTTGCCGGGGAAACGGCAGCCGCTTGGATTATGAGCTGATTAGTTGCACTGCTCCCCAACCAGAATCTTCAGTTCAGCAGGGTGTGTGGATGCTACCTGGGACACGGTCGGATGAGCAACTGTACACACACACACGTACACACACACACACACACCCTCAGACACATACATACAATAAACTTAGCATTTACTCTTGGTTGCCCATTGTATTCACAGTAGCCAATACCTTTCCATGTAAACATCTCAATCTTTCTCTCGCCACTGGACTCTGCCTCTCATTCTCACTGTGTGCGACGTGGCAGGGTGCTAATCTTGGCCCTTATCTTTGCCTGCAGCTCTGCTTACATTCCCTTCTCTGCGAGCACCTTATCTGCAATCACTGTCAATCACAGCAGATCAAGCTACCTGCAGCTGCGTCTGCTCAACCCTTCTCCTGCCCTTACATGTCCATTACTAACATTCAGACCATGGATCCTCCAGCCCGAAGCATCTCACACACAGCACAAACAGCGTACAAGTTGAGAGGAAAAACTTTAAAACCAAAACAGAAGTGTCACAACAGTCATCTTCTGTGCAGGTTTGTTGAAATTTGTCTTTATCTACATATCAGTGCTGGATAATGAAAACAAACGCTACTTGTTGTGTCAAGTTTCAGTCTCTAAAGTCTCTGTGTGCAACATAGAGGGGAAATAGAAAGATGAATTTCTCAAGAGCAAATGTTGAATTGTACACTTTTGCTGGGTTATCGCCACCCAGTGTTCTTGTCCTTTGGATCTCAGACTTTCTCCTTTATTCAAATCCTTTCACCTCTGTTACTGAAGGCAACACTGTCTGCACAACAAGTCTGCAATTTGTATTTTGTTAGTTTTTGTTTGGTTTTGTTTTGTTTTAAATTCTAAATATGAACAGACTCCATATTTCACAACACTAAAAAAAAAAAAAAGATCAACAGACTTACCTGAAACTATCTGGCTTTCTGAACCCAGCTTTTCTCTGTGTGTGGATTTTTCCTGATGACACAACTGTGAAATATTTTCATCACAACTTCCTTCCTTTCTTATGAACATTTTATCAAAGTCACTTTGATAGTGCTAGCAACATTCTAGTTACTTGGCATTCTGCTGCACTGAGAAATGGTTAGATGTCTTACTTTTCTCTGCTGACCTCCATTAGTGCAGCAGAAACAATCACAATCATACGCTGTATCCTGCTACCATTTAAAGGAGGACAAATGCACATATTTAAGCTTTTATTAAGCAAGGAAAAAGTTGATCTGACTTAAAAGTCACATTTTGTTTTAAAAGACATTCACAGCAAGAGCTGTTGAGTGCGCACGTGAGGGTAGGATGAGGGGAAGAGGGGGTGTACACCACTGGAAAGTGGGAACCAAACCACCATGAAGAACCAATGAGGGCAATCCCAGTCTTTTAAAACTTTCCAACCCATTTTGTTGCATTTATAAATGTTATGTGTACACCAAACGAATGGGATTCAATGAAGTACAATGGCATCCCCAGTTTTACATTATTATGATAATAATCAGGGTGCTTTTTCCTGATGTTCCCAAGACAGGAAGGTCCTAGGACCCGTGTCTCTCTTATGATCACCACCTATGGCTAATTACTACAGCTATTCTTAGAACTGCTTGTAGCAAAAACTAAGGGGCAATTTCATTTTGAATTTAAATTTGATCTAAAACTGAGCAAAAGTGCAGCAGTATTTGAGTCAAACATATAGCATTAAATAGAAACTGTGCATCTCGAAAGAAGACTTGCTATTATGAAAGGAGAGACAGTTTTCATGCATTTTAAATGCATTTTATTGCAAAACTTAACTCTTAAGAAATATTTTAATAACGTCTTAAATATTTTGAGAATGATGGGTTGATTCCATTCTCCGTCTGTTCACAGCCTTTAACTTGTCATCAGTGTGATTAACACCATTTTTCTTATCCGTGCTGCCATTTTCTCCTGTACGAGCGCGTAACGTCACCAACACCTTGACCGAGCGTCAAGCGCCAATACATAACCAACGGAGACAAATCTTGCATCGTTACCGTTGATAAAATGATCACGGGAGGAAAACTGTTTTTCTTATACATCTCTAGTCATACACATGCACTCTGAGTCAAACAGACATGCATACTAATTAACGCACACGCTCCAGCCCATTGGCTCTCTCCTTCAATCAGGCAGGGCCATTGACCTCCTTCCTGTGATCTCTCTGGAAAACCCACCCATGCAAATACTGTGCACACAGATCCACCCACTAATCAGAACCATTAATCCAGACTGCTGGCATTTTTGCTTCCAAGCTTCATGATGAAGGCTGCCGCACCACAGTTACAACAAAAGGAGAAAAAATAAATAAATAAACAAAAAAATAAGATAGACTAAATCCCTTTCGAGCCGGTTTAATATTTTTAGGTGAGGGGCACTTTTATGTGGGGGCAGGTGTGCCCTGGCTCCCTAATGCTGAAGTAATTGTAGATAATTGAGTTTTAAGGATGTTTTAAGGATGCTGGTTTAAGTAGGATTTAGGCAGAGATTTATGTTGGAAGGAAAATGGGTGGAAAAGTCGGACGGCTTGAGGGAGTGAAGGAGGAGGTGAGAGAGGAGATTTAGAGGTTAGCCGAGAACGGTGGTCTGCTTTGCTTCATCCTAGAGGAGGTAACAAGGAGGATGAAAGGGAGTCAAGGAGAAAAAAAAGTTCATGGTTATATTATCTTTTAGATAAAGCTTCTAGGTTTGAGAAGTTTAAAAGAAAAAAAAACATAGTTATCCATACTTAAGTGTGAAATGAGAGCCCATCTGGCCTGGTGCATCTCGAGAATAGGAGGTGAGAGAAGGCACAAGCTGAATGACTAATTGTGGAGGATATGAAATGAGGCTTGACTTAATCTACACCCTTGAATCAACTCCTACAATATGCATCAAATGGTCTCCCTAAGTGGTGATTTTCCATTGATTATACCTTTTCAATGTTATATTCCAATTCCTTGTTGGAGAATTTTATAGAAAAAAAAAAGTGAGTGAACGAGTCGGAACAGTTCAAATACCAGTCAATACTTAGCAGGGGCAAACTAGAAAAAACAGGAAAGCGGAAAGTGAGTAATATCATATAAACATATAGCTATGAAAGTGATTTGAGAGGAAGAGAGAGAGGACAAGGTGTGTAAAAAGTACGTTCGGCTCGCCATAAACGCAGCGGTGCATGGCACTTTGCCTGGCATGGCACTAACACTTTATGAGGTGTGGAGGGGCCGTCTCCCTCGCCTCTCTGCCCGTTTTAATGATACAGTTTAAATGGAAAAGCTGGAGCTCCAGTTGACACCAAGGACTCCACTTACTGAACTTTGAACAAAAACTCAGAAAGGGATTCATAAAAATATACTCTTACACGTGCGTCCCAGATAATGACAACAACATATTTATTTTAACTACGCAGACCAAACCAATAACCAAGATAGATAGATAGATAGATAGACTGAACATGTAAAGCATGCTTAGCAGACACACTCACACCTACACATGCTCTTTCAGCGCTCGTAAGCTGCAGGCAGAGACTTGGATGAGGCTGGAAATTGACAGTAAAGAAGTCGGCAGGTGAAACTTGCTGTCAGAGCTGTGAAGTCTCCTCAGATCTTCCCTACGAGCCTGGCCACAGCACAGACTCAAGAGAGGGTCTCTACCAACACACCTCACCCATCACTGTGCCCTCTCAGACAAGAACACAGCGCAGTAATGCAATATTGATCTGATAATGTAATGTCTGTTCGTGTGACCCTTCACAGGTGTGTTTGTGACTGTTGAGTGAGGTGTGTGTGCTCCTGCATTGTGTACAAGTGAGTGTGCTTTGCAAACTTTGCCCATGTGTGTTGTGTGTGTGTATGCGTGTGTGTGTGATAGAGAGGTGACTATGGGAGCGATGCATTAATAAGCAAGAGGTGAGGTGTTAGCCTTGGTGCTATTTCTGACACCTCGCTGTCAGAGCCTTCCTCTGCAGTGGCGGAAATCAGCGGGACCCCGTGCACCCTCATTTCACCTTTCACTCGTCTGAATCCTGTCTTGTTCTGTCTCATTTTCGCTCTGTCTGGCTATATAGCAGTGTGTAGTCCTTTTCACAAATTCTCTGCAGTCCTGATTTTTTCTAGATGGCAGCTGAAGGTGCTGAATGTGGGAACACAAAATGTCCAAATCTGTTGGATTCAATACATTATGGAGTCTTATGGTGCAGGCTGGATAAAATTCTGGATAATATCAGAAGGAATGCATGTGTGAATAAAGTGGACAGTTATCCTGAGACATACATGAAGGGTCAAAGTCAATTTCTTTGTTTGTTTGTTAGGTTGTTGTTGGTATTTTGTTTTTTTCATGTTCATGGTTCTGTTCTGAAATAATGCATATTTGATGCTTCATGCCGAAAGGAATGTTTTTATATCAGTTCAACTATGAATATCTGCAAATTCCTTCATTGATTTGAGGGCAAAAAACATGGACATTTCACCTAATGTCGCTTTTATAAGTTTTTTACGTATCATCATTCAGTAACTAAAAACCTTGGTACAGACATTGTGTGTGAATAAGGATCAATAGTTCTAAAGTATTTTCACAGTTAAGACAGCCAGAGAATTATCTTCACTCTCTGGCAACCCAGTAGTAGCACTGAATTTGTAAGAAAAAGGAAAATAAAGAGTCAGTTTTTTTTGTTTTCAGTAGCGACTGGCATGAGACAATGACAGAGAAAAGGAAACTCAAAGCATTTTTGTTGACAAACCAAATTATTAATCAATAAAAGAAAATGTGACATGACTACATCTGTATTATTTATATGCACATTTTTTACTTCACTACTTTGCCTCATCCAGTAAGCTTTCTATCAGGTTGATATGAGCCAGTGTTACTTTGAATGTACAGAAAAGGCAATACGATGATGGCGTATAAAAAGGGACATGACACCAGGGGAGAAAGAAAGAAAGAACAAAAGAAGAACAGCATTTATCATCAGTGAGTTACCAATAACAACATTACTGTTAGCCCTTTTCAACCAGTTGCTGACATGCTGGTGTTAGCTCCAGTTTCCAGTTGTTTCAACTTCAAAACTCTTTGAAAACTGGTTTGCTTTCCCACCGGTTTGGCTCCCTCAGTGTGCCTTCCACAGGAAAAATAAACCAAGTGATACACAGAGAGCCACCACGCAGTCACATTGTTACATCACCGCAGGGATCCTGTGTAATCTCCCTTTGGTGTATTTTTAATTTCTTCAGGACCACCATGCAGGTAGACAGTTTCTTTTCTCCCTGGATCTCTGTGTTTGTCTCATTTCTCCTCCAAGTCAGTGTCTGAAAGCCGCCAGCCTGCGATAATAAACGCTGTTGCAAACAACAGACGGTGTTTGTGAAAGCTTGTGAAAGCTCTTTGCAATGGCGAATGCAGTTTACCAGTCAGCATTCATAAACGTCTGTTTGATGCTGGTGCAACCAGCAATTATAAATGCTGCTGTTTGAATCCCAAAGACATCCACGTTTTATGGTATTTTTTATTTTTATTTTTTTGACTGGATGTTGTTTATTTTAAAAAATAAACCAAAAAAAAAAAAAAGCTACAAACTTTAAGTTGACCCCATCCTCAGGTCCTGGTAAAATACATTGTCTGTTCTAGACCAGCAAAGTGTGCATGCAGCTTCCCCAGCCAAGAGGCAGTTGCGCTGACTATTAAAAAGTAATGAACAAATTAAAAATTTGACACTGACTTCGAAAAGGCCTCTTGGCTGCTTAGAATTTGTGAATATCATTTCTTTACTACACAGATGGCATAAAATGCAACAGGCCAGAGCTATTCTAGAACTAAAGGTAAAATGAAGTTGCACCCTGAAATCAAGTAAAAGAGAGCTGGGAAAAAAAGCATGATGAAGTGTTCAAAAACAATGTTCACTGAAAAAATGAGCAAATGTTCTTAATTCCAAACAAAAGAGGAAAACTGCCTCTTGAAGCAACTTTGGTTCAGAGGTCTAAATTCAAGTTGTTTTTAGCAAAAAAGAGCCCTCACATGCACAGCACACGTAACATCATAGAAGCCCAGAGTATACAGGTTTATCCAGTGCAATAAAACAGGCTCACAGACTAATGCAATCACTCGCACACACACACACACACAAAAAGAAATCCACTTTTTTAGCACACACACCACATTCACAAACAAACACACAATCTCTTTGTCACAGCCCACTCATTGCTCGTTAGCTGCTGCATAAAGGTGCCTGTTTTTACTCTGACACCGTCTGGCAGCAGCTCGCTGTATCTGCTGAGAACTCCAAAAATACTTCACTTAACAAACTCCTCTGATTACAATTTGACTTTCTCGCTGTCTCCTACTTTCCCTCCTGTCTTCAATCAGCATGTAAACAAGCACAAGGTCATTTTCTTTCTTAAACGAAATGGGGGGAGATAAGAAGAGCATGGCGCAGTTAATCCTTTGGACACACTGATGGAGCAGTTTGTCTGGGTGATGCTCTAGTGTTAATTATGCAAGAATGCCTCTCCCCTCACGATCTCTCTCTCATGATGACTCAACGGTTTATCTCTTTCCTCTTCGGCTCTCTTTTTGTAATCGTCTATGACCACCCCCCCACTCCCCATTTACCACCAACACCTCCGTCACAGAGATGCCTCTAAGTCCTTTGAGTCTGTCAGATCCTTTTCAAATGAGCACAAGGTTTATCCATATGTGATTAACTGCCGTGTTTGTTGACTTGCTCTGCCAGAGTGATCCGCTAAATGCAGCACCTTGTTTGCTTTCCCTCTTGTTTTGTCTTTGCATAAATGTGCAGATTACCTGGATGTATGTGACACTAAAAGGTGGACATTCAGGAAAAGGATTAGACCGAGAAAAGAAAAATGATTACAAAGAGTTGCGATATCAGTGTAACTAACTAAATGGAGGAAAAAACTTTGTGCCATCTTAGTTTGGTGCCAGCACCTGTTTTTATTCATCTAAAACTAAACTGATATGCCTTTTGAACAACACCAAACTTCTATGTTACACTTTAATCATCTTACTCTAAATGAGTTGGAAATTAAATAACTTAATCAATACATATTTGAAGACTTCATATGAAGTCAATTATATATTTCTTGTGTTCTTTCTAGTCTGGATAAACAACCAAATCTTGATGCAGCTGAAACTTTTAACTCTAATTGCTTTAGGAAATGTCATTTTTCAGCACACTGCTTCACTGCGAGACAGCAATTCAGCCCGAGAGTCTAAAAGCATCATTTTTGGAGGTATGACAGCACCCAGGCCTCATTTCCATCCTTCTCCACTATTTATCAGCCTTCTTCTCTTTCCCAGTGAAGCAGCAATGTTAACAAAGCTGTCCTCACATTTACCAGTTCTGCCTCATTACAGCTAAAGAAGCTGATAAATTAGTGCAGGAGAGCATGCACGGTGGAGTCCGACTCTACCTGTCAAGGAGGAAAAAATAGTGAAAATGTTGAAACGGAGGTGGGGGAGTGTGAAGGAACTGCTTGGCCTTCAAGACATTTTAAAAGTAAATCCACCAATTAAAGCAGGCTCCCATCTTTTCAGAATCATTACCTGAGGCTTATGGTTCAATATTTTTTAATGCAAATCATAATTTTGTCAAAAGATTTTTATCACTGGAGTTGCTGTCTTTATTACTTAACCCTCCAAATTCTGCTGATTTTAGGCAAGATATTTCGTTAAATATATTTTCAAAATGTAATACTGTGTATGGATAGTTCCCCGTGTTGTTTGTTTGTTTGTTTTAGCTATTTGTGACTTACACTTTATACACGGGTCTATAAAAACTCTGGCTCTGGCCTGCATTCAATAAATGTTCAAGATCAAGAGGACAAATAACACAAACACTCTGTTGCCCTGCAGTCTTTAAAAGACACCATCTCTCCTGCCTGCATATCTCTCCAGCAGCTCTGGGCTGCCATCTTTACTGGCTGGTTAGGGTGCTCGTACAATCAGTTAGGTTTGTGTCCTGTTCACATTCACCAGTAAAACAGCCTGGCATTTCCTCCATGTCCACCCACCTCCCTACTAACATAATACTCGCCAATGCTGAAAAACCCATCAGATGGACCCCCCCTCCCAGAATATTCAGGACCATGAGCAAAATAATAGGAGACAATGCTGAGTGCATCCCTCAATTGCGATTTCATTTGCTCCCTAATCAGCAGGATGGCTGAGCACAGTACAGCCACGTAGTAAATGGTTTCATCCCACAGGGATAAGAAAAACAATAGCCCTTTTTAATTTCTTCTCTAAAGCGAGCAGCAGAAAGAAAATGATATAGACATAATTGATGATGAAGAGAGGGGAGCCTTCAAGGAGGTGTCAAGTCCACTCCCCAGGCCTTTTTATTTTGGTGTTTTGTTTGTTGTTTTGTTTTTGTTTTTTTCAGGAAGATTGATATTTTATAAATCTGACACAGAATCTGGCAAAAGAACATAATTTATTCCCTTAAAAGAATGGGTGAAGTCCCCATGTGGCTTGAGTAATTGCTTTAAACTGGAGCATGCTGACCAGGAATGGATGTGCTGGAGAGACTTATTTGTACTTTTTTCTTGGTTAGATTTACACTTTTTTTTTTTTTTTTTTTTTCGATCCACTTGAGAATTAAGGTTAAAAAAGAATGGAAATGCTAAATTCTTATTCTCACTGCGTGGAGGCAAAGAAAGCAAGTGCACATTGGCCATGTCTGTTGTGTGTGATGGATGAAAAAAGTGTTGTGCATACATGTGAAACCAGCATCGCACAGTCCTCGGTCGCCCCACTGTTTGTAGTGAAGCTTAGTTTCTGCATTTTCATATGCAGAAACCAGGTATTTAGTCAGTCGTTTAGGTCAAACATGATAAATTCAAGTTTACCCTTTCAAATATTGGGAGAGCAAATCAGAAAGTGTGAATTTAAAACTTATTTTATAACTCTTCTTTACTACTTTGTTTGGCCACTTCACCATAAATATAGTAGTCACATTGTTGCTGGTGTTCTTACTCATAAACAAAGTGTGGATCCCTCCGCAGAAACGTAACATAAATGGCAAGAGAGTGGTTGAAGCGCAAGCCTCTGCACAGATTGTGCTGGAAGAAAGTAATGATATTGTGGCAAAACGCTCACGCAGAAGAAGACATTGGAGGGAGGCAAGCTGATGGAGAGCTCAGAATGAATGACAAAGAAAGGCTTGTTTTTCCAGTTTTTTTCTTGTTTGTTTGTTTTTTGTTTTTTTGGTAGAAATCTTTAATTTGCTTTTAGGCTACTGTAGAACCCAATTAGCATTCTTGTTATATGCAAACACTAAGAGCTAATTGGCCTGTGAGGAGTTAGCAGCATGACCCTGAAAGCAGAGGCCAGAATTCATTTGAAGATCTGCAGCTCCAATAGTGCCATGTTGGGAGGCGATTTGGCAAATGGTTATGAACAACATTTTGCTGCTGCAATTGTGAATATTATTTATCCTTTCTTGCAGTCAGTATTGCCAGATGGTATGACAAACAAGAAAATAGAATAACTGCAATAAACTTTATGGACTATCAAAGCATTTGGTCATCAGGAACTGTTATTTGTTTTTTTTGTTGTTTGTTTGTTTGTTGGGGGACACTTTACCTGTGTATACAATTGTCTTAACATAAAAAAGAAATGCTAATTCTCTGCTTATAAACTACAGTTCAGCTCATGGCCCGTGCAAATGTCATGTTCCTTCAGATACAGTGTCATCCAGTTCCAACACTGGAGAAAGATTTTGCCTCCCTTCTATGTCAAAATCATGGCTGGGACACATTAATTTTGCTTAATTATTAACAGGAAACATGTTAAATGCACACACATTTAATCAACCCTGTAGGTGGCAGTAATGCATCTAAAGATTTTTTGCCCACCTTGAAGTTGCAGTGTTGCCAACTTTGTGACTTTGTTGCTATATTCTAGTAACTTGTTTTCAAAAAGAGCAACTCGTGACAAATCTAGCGACTTTGTGTGGTATTATTGGAGACTTCTGGAGACTTTGATGTGTAAGCACAAATTGTTTCTTTTTTTAACAAGCAGGGGGTGCTGTGGTGGGCCCCACCCCCACCCAAAAGCCCTCGCAGGTGGGCCAGTCCAGCGCCCTAGAGTCTGTATCTTTATCTGTGTCTTTTTGAATGGCACTGACTGGGCCCACAGCTGAAAGTCCCCTTTCAGCTGCAGTTCTGCAGATGTTCACTCTTTTGCATCTAGACTGCAAACTGTGTATGGTTTCTAAAATGGTGAATATAATATAGGGTAACCAAATGTCCTCATATACCCGGACATGTCCTCTTTTTACGGCCTGTCCGGGGCGTCCAGGGGGTTTTTATAAATTCATGAAAATGTCCGGTTTTCAATGTTTTTCATAGGACTATTAAGCGTCTACTTAAATTGCCTGGGGCCTTACACAGAATACTACGGTAGTTTGTTGCATGACATAATTCCCTAGAGGCTGCCTTGTGGGCGGCTCTGCGATGCACACACACATTTATAGAAGGAGCAGAGCAGACAGTGCAGCAGCATTGCACACAAAATACCGAAGCGAAAGTGTAGCTTCACAGATGACCTGCAGAAGAATTTCCCACATATCGTCCCGGTTGGGACACGTGGGAGGCTGAGTGCACCGTGTGCAAAGATGGCACATATGCGCTGAGCTGTCATTATTTTAATGTTAGCACGGTAAAATCTAAGCTGTGCTTGCGTTGTTTCTTTTTTCTTTTTTAAAAATTTTTAATTAATGTCAGGATTTTGAGACAGCAGTTTTCAGGTAGTCCAGTGGTTAAGTTGGTGAACCCTTGTAAAGTAGGTTGCGGGTTCATTTCCCAGTCTCATATGTTTTGTGCATCTTCTTGTTTTGCCCCTGCTTTCTCTCTATCCAATAAAGGCCACTAGAAAATATTTTAAAAACATCCTGATATGACATATGAAGCATAACCTGCTAACTACTTCTGATCAAATGGTGAATAATCTACTCTGTTGGGTTCATACGTTTGTAAATCTGATTCTGATGGAGTCAGTGTCTCACCAGCCATGAACCTCATCACATGCCACTGTTCATGAGGCGCTATTTATGTTCACATATTAGAAATTTTTCATTTCAAACAGAAAAAGGGATGTTTTGAATAAATGTATAGTTTATAAAGCTACTTTGTCATCTTGCAGTATCTCCATGAGGTCGGGTAGAGTGTCCTCTTTTTGGGTTTTCAGAACATGGTCACGCTAATATAATAGCTAGAACTGCACTTTGAATTTGCACTAATCTGTGAATGCAGCAGACTTTCGAAAAATGCAGAGATAAATATAGATGAAACATTTTTGTTGTTTAAGTTCACATGTAATATTCTTTGCTCCAGTTGTCAACCAAAGTGTATTTGAATTGAAAAACTTGATTTATGATATTAAATATTGTTGTTTGACAAAATGTGATTGCAATTAGTTACAAAGCCTGTAATTAAATAGGTGCATCTTAATTGAATCCAAACACTTCCAAACACTAATAAAAAATGTATGATTTTATACATTTGTATGTTTTCTTAAGTAACATGTTGCAGTAGACATTATTTTACACATTTTCTGCTGGAAGAAACCTGCCCAATGTCCAATTCTCCATTCATGATTTGTCTGATCTGCAGCTACCAGCTAAAACAAAGATTTGCCTTTTGTTTTTGTCTGTGGCATAATAGGTTAACCTGAAAAGCCCAATGCTCCAATATATTGGATCAAAGAAAGAGGTCTAATTAAACAGCCTAGTCGAGCTATAGTTTAGCTATAGTTGTTCTTCGACTAAACTGTGTACGTACATGCAAATTTTAACCGAACCATGACCGTAGCTCGACTAGGCCATTTAATTGGATTTCTTTTTTTGTCACAATATGCATGCACATGGGGGGAATCAATTTAAAAACTAAAGTATCTCCCACTACACCATGACAGCATTAGTGTCCTCCTTCAGCTTGTTAGCATGGGGCTTTTCAGGTTGACCTATTTCACTACACACCAAAACAACAGATGAATATTTGGTTAAGCTGATGGTATCAAACTAGACAAAATGGTGAATGGTGACTGTCATTTAAAGCACTTTTCTTTTCTGTATCCGCTTCTTTGTGCTTACGGGCCAAAGCCCGAGGCAGGAACTATGGAACATGCACAGAGCACATAAGCCATTTCCTGCCCCATTCTTCATTTACATACAGGGATTAGATCAACTTCAGCCATGTTATCTGGGTGTATTTCTGCAATTACGAGAAGTTCGGGCCAGTTCCATTTCAGTCAGACAAAGATGTTTACATTCATTCTAAAATTACAAATTCAGTTGGACTAATGAAACTTTTTTTTTCTAACAATATGAAATCATGCTGAATGCTGTTCATGAATCAACAATGCAGTACTCCTGTTAAACAACACGCAGTATGACTTTCAGGTCTCTCGTTGTCAGCTAAACATAAAAAGTAGACATTTCCACGGTGACATAACCCATTAGGTGTGAAGTACAGTTTTGAAGCCTTGAGCGTTTCTTTTTGCCATCACTATCTAGGGCTTTTGGAGCCAAAAGTGACAGGAAAGTAATGGATCTGACTCAGAATGCCAGGGCACTTTGTGCATCCATTGGGTAACAGCCACAGCACTCACCTGTCAGTCAATGAAACCAAGCACATATTTGTACATAATCTCTAGCCTTTAATGTGGTCAGTTAAAAGAAAGGTCAGCTGTGTATTATTATGCTGTAGAGTTAGACATTTTAGCAGGTGTCCATTCCAGAAAGACAGTAGCATATGTGAACATATAATGAACTGTTTTTTTGTAGCCCCTGTGCCCTGTGAGCTAAGAGGTGCTTATCATCTCTGCTCTATTCAGGGTTGACAGCTTTCCCTCTCACAAATACCTCAAGGAATCAAATGCAGTCAGTCATTTTGGCTTTACATATTAGACAAAGAGGTATCAGACTTGAATAAATTTCCAAGCACAATGACTTTTTGCTAAAATACAGTGACACTTTTCTGGAGGTGCGACAACTCCAACCAGCAGCCAACTAGCTTCTAAATCCTCCTTGCCCTAGACAGTTAGTTGGAAGACATGACTGAGGGACCAGACTATATAATAATATATAATATATATGCATTTGTCACAAAATGTGACAAATCAATATTTTTAAAATACGCTATCTCATTTAAATGAAAAGAAATAACAAATACGTTCCATATAATTATGCTCATCATTCATGCATTTTATTTTCTACTAACTTACCCCTACTCAATATAATGGTTTGCCCCAGAGGCATCTAATGTAGTTCACTCAGACTAGAAGAAAATACCACAAACTTTCATAATGTGTTGCTGGAGAGCACCCAAAACCAGGAGACTGGAGGGCAGGAGCAGCAAACAGTGGCATTATTAACCCCATGGGTGACTGCATGTTGATGGAGATCCAAAGGAAACTCAGGAACACAGGTGCAGCAAATAGAAACCAAGCAAACAGCTGAAGTCACAGAGGAAGCAGAAAACAAAAGATTACAAAAAAAAAAAGAAAAAAAGAAAAACACTCACCCACACATACCCACAAAAGGGCTGACAAGACACAGGTGGCAACAATCAAAAAACGGGAGCTGAGATGGGATAATAGAGACTAAGAAAACGAGAAGAACATAATCAAATTTATAGCACAAAACACCTGGTCAAATGTGTTAACAGTACTAATTAAACTTATCTTGATTTTGATTTTAAAGACCATATGACAGGAGGAGAAAGTTCAAATTCTGACCACTGCACTCAGTATTCACATAAACACCACTGTGCCACGCATAAGAAATTTATCCAAAAACAAAAGTCTTGCAGAGCAAATTGTGCTCTTTTCCTCCATCACTGATGACATGAACATTTGCAGATTTAAATGACTGACAGGTGGTTTACAAATCACACGACAAGATCATTTATACAGCAAAAATGGTGGCTGACTGCCTGTTCTTTTGTTAGCTGCTGCCACAGAGATAGTAAAGTTTTGTACTTCAGTGTGACTTATGATGTGAAAAACACCAAAGTTGGGACCAAATTCAGAGTTAGGCTCTAAGAAGTTTATTTTCTTTATTCATTTTGCTCTTCCTTGACTGCTGGCTTTGTAAGTTTTTGTTACAGAGTGGTGATCCTTATATGAATCATATGAAATATCATTGCAATCTTTGTAATCTTATCTGAGCTCTCAGCTGATAGCAGGCTTTTGTGGAACTTAGCAGCTCTGGTCTCTCATGTAGCTTTTCTACGACATACTGCTTAGTGTTGGAATGTGCTTTGTTAGGTGGAAATAGTTCTTATCTTCATAGAACCTCGCTTTTTCTCATTTGTTTGCTCCATGCATATTGTCTCATTTACCACAAAAGGGGGGTTACAACCCCAATAGCCACCACCAATCGGATGGGGGTTCAGCACTGACCGACCCACACTTCCCACAGAAATGTCTTGTCTACACAGACAGGATGCTAGTCCCCAACAACACTATAGAATATTAATTTAGCATGTCTATAAACCTAAGTAGAGAGCACTGAGCCAGCACATACAATGTGGATTCTATAGAACTTGCCGTGGGAAGGAACACTCTCTACATGAACTTGGTGTCTTATCAAACTTGGGGAAACGGTATTCTCTTGAAGATAATCTGGATGCTCTCACATCTTCCTCCTCAGAACACAAAAGACTGGAAAGAATAATTGAAGCAGGCTCCACATTGCTTGTAGAAAACAACAGCTCTCTTCTTCTCTATCCTTGACCACATAAATAAGGAGCTTCTGAGTGACTTGTCATCTTTTTTTGGATCTTGGATTGGTTTATTCATTGGTGATTGTAAAAACAGTATTGGTGGTGATACGATAGGTGGTACTGGTTGAATCTGGAATCATTTCCAGAGGCTTCTTCCTTTCAAGCAGGTCCTTACCGGGACTTTTAGTAAGACCCTTGCCACCTCAGCAGTAATTGGTAACTTGGAAGTTGTGACCAATGCAGAATGTTCTTTCATGTTTGGTGGAATTGCTCAACAAGTCCAATCTGATCATGGTTTAGGATATTTTAAATACCAAGCAATTAATAAATCTGCTGAAGGAGTTTTGACAGGAAATTTGCTCTGCAATCTGCAAGGACCTCGCTAATTATGCTCAGTCTCGAAAACAGCTACATTAAGCAATTGGACACTTGTCAGGCTCTCGCTGACATAAGCTGGAAAGCCTCTGGTTAGTGAGTGGCACAGTGAGTGTACTATAGCATAAACCCCTCCTTTTTGGACTTGATCTGACACAATGCAAAAGAAGCAATATTTGAGTGTAAATGTCTGGCCACACAAAGTGTGAAGAACTTCAATGAAAAGGCAAGACCAATAGACTGAAGGGCCAAGTAAAATAACAAACTTTCCTTTTCATGTTACAGAATGGCATTTTCCATAACATCCATCCTATGTCGCTCAATGTCAGAGACCTTAGCAAACCATGCTTTTGATGTAGGATGAGCCTTTTGAAGTACTGGTGTATCTCACAGAATATCAAAATCTAAAAACTAGCTCTGTCTCATTTGCTGTACACCATGTGACGGTGAATGTACACCCTGTGACTTGACCAGGAACGTCAGAGCTCAAACCTTTGCTGCTCTTACTTGGTCTGAGGGAATTGCTTGTCTTAAGCGTCCTGGTGATAACCAAATCCCAAATGGGACCTGAAATTGAAGAGAATGCCTGCAAGTACACATTCTTACCTACTGAGTATTTTCTTTCTGTGTAGTAACTGAAAAATCAGTTTTTACACTGTGTACTGCTTCTTTTGCATTGTGTCTAAAGGAGAGGGGATATCTATAGACCAAGAATGACAGCATAGGATAGCTTAGGTGCTAAAGTCAGAAATGTCTGGCCACCAACAGTCAAATAAACCTCGGCAACTGGGTAATCTTTTTTTATTACCATTTTTGCAGTCTATCCTGGACCTTACATCACCCCCTAGCATCCTTGGCATCAAACTAGGCAGAACTACAGACTGAAAGCTTCCTGTGTCTTAATTAAGTCTTAATTAATATCCTTATATTATGCAGTATGAGGTAACAGAACCCCAGGTCTCTATTACACAGTCCGTGCACACTGTGCTGTGGCTCTTTCTGTTGAAGAAAGCCAGCTGATCACCAGATCATCAAATTCACATGCATACACGCTTTAGCCTCCTAATTACTTGTTGGAATGTTTCCAAGTCTGGGTCAAACCAGGGACT
>JBAMYA010000018.1:15756747-15791447 GCA_037176975.1 Arrhamphus sclerolepis | reverse complement strand
CCGCCCCTCTCAAGTCTGTTGGGTTTTTTCACTGTCTGTTTCTCCCACATTGAGCCCAGTGATGCGGGAAATTTGTCGAATCTCACCTCAACACCCCCCCCCCCCCCCGCATGCAAATAAAGAGAGAAAATGAAAACCAAGGGCACAGTAATCTTCTTCTTTGTAGTTGTTTTGCAGGTGTAAATGTTTCTCGCACACCCATTTGTAGTTCATTACTTTAGTAATTCTGTCTCTTTACAGTCATCTTGAGTGTCCTTGTGGTCATTAGATGTCTCATTGTGGTCATCTTGTTTCTCTTTGTGGACATTTTGCATCTTTTTATGCTATCTTTGTGACCATTGTTTGACTCTTAATGGTCATTTTGTGTGTCCTTGCAGTCATTAGGTGCCCCACTGTACTCATTTTGTGTCTCAATGAGGTCATTTTGTGTCCTTTTATCCCATTTTTGTCATCATTGTTAGTCTCTTTATAGTCATTTTGTCTCTCTTTTTGATCTTTTTGTGTTCTTTTGTAATTATTTTGAGTCTCCCTGTTGTTATTTTGTATTTCTTTTGCATCTCTCTGCTGTCATTATGCATCTCAGCATGTCTGCATGTGTCACCCCCGGCCAGCCCTCCCACCATGTCCCTGTCCCAATACATCCATTAAGTCTGTGACCCACTCCTGTATTGTGCCATTTCACTTCCACAAAGACATGCCCCTGCAGACACACAAGTCCACTCTATGTTTCCAAGAGTCATATGAGGACGTAGTTCTGCAGCCCCAAAGAATGAGCAAAGTAGACATTAGACAGTGTTCATTTACTGGCAGGCTCCATTTCATCCCTTGCAGCAACAGTCTGCACTGTTTCCATCAGATGTGACAGATAATGTAGAACAGTAGCCAGTCAAACCTTATTAATTGTCCTGGTACCTTGTTTACGGAGAGAATTTTGTTCATCTTACAAGTGGTAGGCATGGTGTGATCAGTGAGGGTAGATAATCCTGTTTCTGCTCTAGGCGTTTTCGACAGCTTGCGGTGAGTTGGGGCCCCTGGGCAGCATCAGAAACACACATTGTTAATGGGTGTCTTTATGGCACCACAGAGTTGTCATCACAGTCTATTTTTATTTTTGGTAGCAGTCTCGCAGGATCAACGGTGTGGCATTTAGAAGCTCACGCCGCTGACTCACAAACAGTGTTGCTTTGCAGAGCCTACACAACAAGTTCACAAGCTGTTCTGCTGCACATGTTAGCTGTTTCTTTGAAGAGGCTTAAATAATCTATTTTTCATTAGCCTTTGCACTGTGCTGTGCATGTACTGCTGGAGTTTTATAAATAAATATGGAAAAAAAAAGCCTGATGACAAAGAGCAATAATAACACAACAGCTTATCATACCATTCTGACCTGTTTTGCACCTGTAACCGTCCTGGCTGCTTTGCTTGTGCTGAATCTTTTCCATTTTCCAACTGAGATCCATATATTGAAACCACAGTGTGCATTTGAGTGTGTGTATGTATGTGATTCATGTATCTGTCTAAGCATGTGGCAAAATAGAAGCTCTCCTCTCATAAGACTTCTGAGGACCTCGGGGGCTCACTATAATACTGTTGTTTTCTGCTTATTTTCTAAGAATGTTTCATTCCCAGTAGTGTGTTTATAATGCTGTTTATTGTGCTGCAAAGACAGGATATGTTTGTTTTGCAGCCTAAAGGATGTATTTTTTTTTGTCTCCCAGCACTCAAGGCTGTACATTAAATGCAACATAACTCCACTGACATAGAGTACAAGTAAAGGTCCAAATGCAAGATGTTTTGGTTCATAAACTTTTTATCTATTCTCCTCTTTATGAAACATTTTCATAAATGTTTTTTAATACGTTGCACTCCAGATGAAGGCTGCAGAGCAGAATAATGGAGAAATTCAATTTGCTTTCCAAGTGTTTCTGAATTACTTATTGTTGTCATCATTCTCATATTCAAGAATGCTGCTTGAGCAGCAAATTAGGGACAAATTGTTTCATTGTGTTTTTTTGTTTTTTTATATAAACTAATCAGTTAAAGTTAACCTTAGGCTAAAACTACATTAGTAATAGCATTTATTTACAATTATATTTCTTGAGTGGATGCATTTAACATATTACAGTCGATATTTGGTTGTAAACTGCAAGCTGTTGTTTGTGCTGTTACAACTGCAGTGCAATCATTTAAATACGTGTTTCTTTTTGTTTTACTGTTGAACTTCTAAAAGATGTTTAATTCCTCTTTTGAACCACATTACAGAGGGCATATAAATACAATAACATATAATATTTACAGGAAATTGCATGAATAAATCACAAAAGGATGCAAACGAAACAGGTTCTGGGTTTATTCATATCCAGTTAAGCAAATACACAATGCTATAAAAATATGAAGAGTGTATTTGTAAGCCCCTTCTTCTGTACTGAAAAATGAAAAGCTGTAACTAATGCTGAAGGGGGATATAAAAGGTATGGCCGATGACCTGGGAAGCTCACTTACAGAAAGAAAATGTTTTTGATAGCACTTATGCTGTGACTTCAAAGGCAGTAGGCACAACCGTCAAGCATTGAGCCGGATTGCATCCATTCCTCTTCCGTGAAGGACCATTTGCAACAATCCAGAGATAAATCTGTTTTCTATTTTTGGGCTCTGAGAGCCTCTACCTGTATCCAGCCCGTTGCTACCCCCACTCAGACAGTGACTGGCCTAATGTCTGGTCGCTGTGGCTTCCTTGAAGCGCTCCTGCAAGTTAATAAATTCTGGGCCATCTGTTTCCATGTAGCCCCTTTCCATTACCAGGTGCCCCTCCACCCACCCCAGTTCCTTGTAATTCTATCTAATTAACTTTCGTCTTTCTGCCTCTCTTTGTGCCCACATTCAAACTAAAGAAAGAGCAGTGGGGAGAGAGAGGACACAGAGGGTGAAAGAGGGGAAAGGTAAATTTGTTCAACCTGATGTTTTGAGGCAAAGCAAACATTATGGTAACCTAGTTAGGTGCAGTGCTTCTTTTTGTGTATGATTTAGCTGTGATGTTATTAATAACCATGTGAGTCTGAAGGGTATTTAGCCATGCAATAAAGAGCTGGGGCACTGAGTGCCACTGTTCTGCCTTTGCTTTGGAGAAGAACACTAATTGCCAGTCAGGGAATTTAATGAAAACCCTCCAAACAAATAACAAAGCAGACAGAAAAGGGGTGTATGACGAAGAACAAAAGAGGTAAATATCAAATCATCGTGATGATAAACAATTAAAAGCAGTGAATGTATGACCGAAACTGTACCATGAACCATTCAAATTCACATGGCAAAAAAAACAAAAACAAAAAAACCCTACAGACATAACTTGTAAAGGACATTGGAAATCAACAATGCATATATTTATAGTAAGTATAAAATAGATGAAACAGATGATCAAAAGTCTTTCTACAAAACTACTTTTTTTAAATCAAATTAATATGGGAAATGTGTTGTTGTTTTCTCTCTCTCTCCCAGACTTTGTGTCCTTTCTTCGGATGAATGCTGATGTTGAGGCAGGTGGTGCCTCTGGAAACGAGACCAACTGTAAAACACAGAAGAGCTAGCAATGCCTGCACCGCATTTCACTACGTTTTCCTCTTACAATCTAACTGAAAGCATTGACCTTCAAAGCCATTAGAGTGCCAGAATATCCCAGTGGTTATGCCATTAGGCCACTATATTTTAATAACACCAAGGCACCAAAACTCTGCAGTATCATCATATGTGTTGTGAGGAAGAAATATGGCACACTAATTTCCATGCCAAAAGTGCACAATAGTTCAAATAAAGTTAGGAAACCCCACCATGGAGAGAAATCTACATTAGGCTGTGATGGTCTTGGAGAAGATGATGCCACTTTTTATGGTGAGACTGTTGACTATTCATGGAAATCGTGAGGGCGGATGTGGGAGTTTAGATTCCTGCTGCTGCACGAAGCCATCGTAAGTCCAACTAGTAATTTTCAGCTTTCTACCTGAGCTGAGGGTTTATTTTGTTCTTTATAGGAAATGCCAGCTGTGTGAACCAAAAGCCTGCACTATTCATAAACCACAATAAGGACGGATTATTGTCTATATGGAAATAAGGCTGCCTTAAAAAGATACAGGCTTTCTACACAGTGCCAGCAATATTTCTGACATGTGTTTTAGCCATTCCCATTTGCATGAATCCAATGCATATTACATTGCTCCAACCTGTTGGCTGCTGTGGGAATTGTCATCATTGGCTGCAGGCAATAATTGTAAGTTACTGCTGCTTGTCATATGCCACCTTGCTTCTGCCATAATTCATGTACATAGGAACAGCGTCTTCTGGACTGGGGGGATTTTGTGTGTTTCTCAGATTTCAGGCTTTACGGCACAATAAGCAGAAGCGCTTCAGCAAATGCCAAGTGAACCAAAATCTACTGAGAGTTTCCACTCCAAATGTATGTTTTTCTGTGAAATTGGCAAGATGAAGATGAAGCAGTTCCTTCTTGTTGACTTCGTCAAAGAAGGCGATTAAATGGAATTATATGGATTGGGATGGTTTACATCTCTGAGAAACCCATCCAGAGAGGCGTCCCTTGTTCCAGCTGTTTGGAGAGAGGCCGCATTCTTTGAGCACACTCTCCTCTGTGTCCTCCACCTACAGCAGGTCAGGGAGGGAGGCAGAAGCCTCTTACATGACCTCCATTGAAGTGAGCGTGTCAGGAACCGCTGGAGATTGAAGGTGGAACCAATGCTGGAGAGGGAGAAACACATGCCTTGCAATCAGCCATGAAATGCAACCTGGCACCAATTGGACTGGGCCTGCAGGGAGCCTCAGTAGACCTAAGCCTGCAGAACAACAGGCAGGGAGGAATGGGGAGAGGGTGAGGTACATGGGTGGGGGGGTTGAGAGAGTTGTGGGGTGCGAGGTCATTCTACCTCACAGGGTGTTTTATTAATGTAATTAAACACGGGCGAGCAAACTGGCTCTGCATCATGTCTGACCTCCACAGCAGAGGGAAGAGGGGAGGGAGCAAAAAGAGGGAGAGATGGACTGGGCAAAAGGGAGGGAGGGGGAGGAAGGCAGAGAGAAAGAGAGAGTGAGAGGGAGTGTGCAGGGCTGAGAGGGAGGGATAACAAGGACATGAGATTGGCAGGATAAGGCAAGATGAAACAAGAGAGGACGAAGTTAAGCAAGAGGGATAAAAAAGAGATAGATGCAGCATGATGCATGAGAGAGAGGGGAAGATGTGAATTTAGTCAGAGAATTATAGTGTGGCACAAGGCAACTGAGCCATGGAGGAGTCACGGCCAGAGCATTTAAAGAAAGAGAAGTCAACATCAGAGTGAACTAATGTCTGGTGCAAAAAGTTGATATGAAATCTTAAGGATTTCATGTGTATGAGTACAGAAGTGCTTTGACACATCCGATGTAGTATCCTGTATTCATTTACTGATTTCCTAATTGTTTTATTCATACATTATACATTTTAACAAACTAGCAGAAGTCAGGAAATCCATTAAAACAATTCACAGACAGATGCATATGAGATACTGCATACTACACAACTGCATCAGCCAGCAGTGAGGAGTTATCACTTATAGATAAACTGACCCGCATGTGGTTTTCCTCTGCAGTCCATTTCACAAATGCTTTATGAGACTTGAAGGGGAGCAAGAGAAAACATCACAAACCACACTGTGAACTGTGGGTAAGACTCATTACTAGAAAGACTTCAAATGTTCACAGGAAAGTTCTCTCAACCTTTCTCTTTGTTTATATTAAGAAGGGGTCGCCACGCGGATCATCGTGTTCCACGCTGATTTGGCATACGTTTAACAGTGGATGCCCTTTCTGACACAACCCTTCCCTTTAATCGGGGATCAGGACTGGCACTATAAGTGTCTGGAGTAACAGGGGCTAAAGTGGGATTCAGCGCGTTGCCCAAGGACACAATGGCACATAACAGAGCTGACATTAATCCAGCACCCTTCTGTGCGGAGGTCACTACCCACTATGCCATGGTCATCTAGAGACTTCAAGTGTTCAGATTCACAAAAGGGCACCTGTCAACACTGCTGGACTAATGAACATTGATGTTTATCCTGCAAGTCTCTTCCTCAATGCAGATGTTTTTTGTTTTTTTTTCCAAAGTGATTTAAAAGAGATGCATCGTCCACAAAGTTAGTTGGTGAACCAAATACCAAAATACTGCGACTACTTGCTTAAAAACTGCTCAAATTTCTGCTGCTCTATGCTAGCAGAGGGGATCTACACCAAAAGACATCTAAAGGACAGTCCCACATTTAGGGTTTGGGCCATACTTTCTTTCTGATAGAAAGTATGGTCTAACAGTTTGTTACAAAACTTCCCACAGGTGTTTCCCGCGGTCATAAGACTCCATGTTTAGGCTGCTAAATTCTCTGTAGGTATAAGCGTGCCTGGTTATCTTTCTCTCTTTGATAACTCTGTGATAAACTGGCATCATATGTGCTGCAGGGTGTATCTTGCCCCTCACCCAGTGACAGTGAATAAAGACTCCAACCCCGAGAGACCCTCTGAACAGAGCCGAGTCGGTATAGATAATTGATGGATCAACAGAAAAAGCAGCTCTTTTTGGGTAACAATTTTTCACTACTCTTTCCACCTCTGACAAGCTACAGAGGATTTTTTTTTTTTTTTTTTGCTCATAAGGTTTGGTCTCCACGGGATCACCCTCACATGCAACTTCATGGAAAGGAGACAATGATGCGGACACATCTTAACCTTGTGTCGAGCAAAACAGAACGTGAAGACAAACTGTACTGTTAAGAAGAGCTGAGACAGTTGGGGGATGTAGCGACAGAGGCCGCATTCATCCCTGCCCTGAAATGAACAGGAAAACAGAAAAAAGGATGTTGCACACGATACATTTTTAAAGAACACTGTGCTTCACGGTAAGACTGGGAGTGCTACTGTGGATGAATACATGTTTCAGTGTTTCAAGTAACAGGTTTTGCATTTACATCTTGACTAGGATCAAGCAGTGAAACTGTTTGTGTATACAGCAAACACAAAAATGTGTTGTTCCCAAATAGTTAAATGGACCAAATAACAGAAAAACAGTCATTTGAATGCCACTACACATGTGATAATGGCACTGGGAGTGACATTTAGTGTCACCACTGCCACGTTCAGAAACATTCTTGGAGGGTTTTCACACACTGTGGATAGCATCTTGTGTTATTTCACTGTGAGTGCAGTTTCTAAAAAGTGCTGATGATGTGGCCACCCCCCACCCCACAGAGACACCAAAATGTGTTCTCCTTAAAGCAGATACAGTCTTAGAGAAGTTTTGTTGGTTTAGTTTTTGTTTTGTTTTGTTTTTTAAAGGATAAGTACCTTCTTTGCTACTTTAAAAAATAGTTTTTTTTGTCCTTGGTTTGTTACTTTTCAATTTTTTCTTTCCTCTGGAATCAATTTGTCACCACTCACAATAAAATCTTAAATGAATAACAAAGCAAATCTCTTTTGAAGAAGAAGAGCACTCTTCACCTGCTATCCATGGGGAAAAAAAGAGTTCAAAGATGTCTTTCATGCAGTTTCTTAACCCACAACTGGCTCTGAAAAAGTAAAGGCCACAAGCTTTCAAACATCTTTCTGTTTGCATTGCTTTGTTAAGGTTTTGAATCTTTTATATATAATTTCAGATATAACAGCATTTTTTTCAATGTTTCATTTACAGCTAGACTGTCAGTTTTGCACCTCACAATTATCAGTCACGTAATTCGTAGTGTTGTGATATCTACAGAAAATATTAAAATGATGATAACAAAAGTAATGCAGTAATGGTATCTATCATATTCATATTCTTCTCCACTTGTGTTTTCAAACACCATTGGGTTTTCATGCACAGGAAAAATAAAGACAATAAGCCCTGTTAAAGTACGTTTCTGTTTCCATTACTTATGTTATTCCATTTCAGATTAGCTCAGCCACACACAGTAAAAGCTGATGGGTGGAATACAGACTTGAAGTTTGAAGCTGCGTAATCAGTCAAGACTTTTGAAGAGTGCCGTGGCGAGAAAGGGTCGGTGAGAAATCACCATTATATGTGACAGTTCCTCGCACATCCCGTCAAAATCCATTCCTCCTCACTATGGCCTGCATTAGATGCCTTGCCACAATGATTATATTTCTCTGCATTACTTGATGACTTATAATGCAAACAAGAGTTGTCGGGGAATGTATCAAACTGTGGCAACAATAAAACCAAAGGCAATAAGCAACCAAATAAACAAATGGACAAATGACAAACAGGCTATTGCATTTGATTGATGAGGGAAGCAGGCACAAGCAGAAGCACACATTGTATTTGATAAGAGACCTGATTTAGTGTGTTTGACAAGCTTGTTTGACTGTGGATATGACTAAAGCATATATTCAAATGAAAAAATATGATATAGGCCATGCTTTATTGATGTGTGTGTGTATGTGTGCATGATCGTATTCACTTTTAGTAGGAGCTGGAGACCCTGCTTGAAGGGAAATTGTACCAACTAATAGAGCAGCAATGAGGAATTTGCAATGCGTGTCAGAACTGAATTAATATCCAATAATGCTTATTTCAGTACACAACAAGACATAATCCCATTCATCCATGTGCTCTCCTGTCATCAGTATTAACAAATCTGAATATAAATGCAAAAACACACTGAATATCCGTGCAGAAACACAGACTCATTGTGTTATTGATATGAAAGCCCATCTGTCCTTTACCCTCTAAGTTCAACTTGTTTACTGAGGTTTATTTATTTTCTTTTTCTTTCCTTTATTTCTTCTTCTTTTTTTTTCTTTTTTTTTTACAGATATTAACATTTACAACCTCTATATAATGGTCATGTTCACCCCATTTAAAGGTATCCTTCCCTCAGCAGTAATGAACTGAGAGACATGCATGTTTAACGATGCAAGCACAAAGTGAGTCCATGTATACAAGAACTGATGCTTTTCAGAAAAAAACCTTCCAACTCCAGTGAAAAGAAGAGGCAGTTTAGTTATTTAGGAAAACAATATTGACTTTTAATCACTCCCTCGTACACATAGGCAATCAGCATCCTTCCTGCTTCATCTTTACTTTTTCATTTTACATTTCAGGCGCATTCAGTCCTAAACATTATCAGCTGTTAAGCTGTTGTTCACTAAGGTTTGTACCAGTGTGTCTGTCACCGGAATTAAAACTGAACCTACGCCCCATGCATATCTAGCACCGTTTCTGCCTTGTGCAGGTTTTACAAAGCACTTTACAAGGAGTTTTATTAATCCATTTGCTCAAACACTCGTACTCGGGGTTTTTTTTATTTGGGTTTTTTTATTGTTTGTTGTGTTGTTGTTTTTTATTCAATGTACGTATAAATATAGCATGCCGCACGTTAGTGTACAGGGAAAGCAACAACTGAATGAGGGCTCTGTGTCTTGCTGAAGTCTTCTTCAGCATCTGGCAGGAGTGAAGATTGAACCCCCAACCTGCTCCAGCTGCTGATCCACAGCCACCGTCAGGCATATTTAAATGTAGCGTGTACTGTAACGTCATTTACAGTCACTAAGTCACTCTGGGCTTCTAAGTGCCGTGACAGAAAAAGATGATCGTATTTACAAATTGACCATTCCCGAAATTGTGTTGATTACCATGCATGAAATTGTGCTAAATTAAATCTGAAAGTCTCTTGAGTTTAACCTTGAAACTTGGAACCTTGCAGCAGTCAAATGACTTAAACTTCCAGATATACAGTAAGTGGAGGCTTGCTGATTAATTCCTGAATGTGGTCACACAATATAACAATAAAAGAGTTGAATAGTAATAATAACAATAAGAGCGGGGGGAAAAAAACATTGTAACATGAAGAAAAAAGTTTTGTCAACAATGTGGCTTTGGGATTGTGCATGATTTCAAAGTGTGCACAAAATTACGAGTCTCTGGGATTCCAGCGTTATAAAGGTCTAAAGTACTTGTTAAAGCTAGTTTTATACTGGCTCCTCTGACAATAATGAAAAAAAGTTTCACAACTGTTTCACAACAACTTAAATGTTATTACAAAAGCCAACCTTCCATACAAAGCAAAAATAACTGTTCTGAAGCAGGCCTACAGTTGTGCATGTACGTTTGAGTGGTCAAATATTAACTCCTTGACTTGTTCATGTAAGAAGTAAGAAAGATTTGTTATAGATGTTCAGGAATGTCTTCAGGAGTTTTACAGTCTTAAAGCGATGTGACCTCATGAAATCACTTAACTTTTTCAAAATGCTTATAGTCTTGTGGAGGAGTCTTTTTTATCTGGATAATATGGTTTCTTCAGTGACGGAATACCTTGAACTTTGAACTTCACCCTCTCTCTCTGACAAATATAGTAATAATTAATAAATAATATAGTCATCAATTTGGATCTGCTCCTTCTTGAGATGTAACCAAAAATAAATCATCACCGTAGTGTATAATATAGTGTGAAGAAGCAGATCAAAATGTAATCTTTTAGTTTGAAGTAGAAATATTGGCTGATATGATATGGAGTAAGTGAAAATTCATTAAATCTTTCTCTCTGTACATTTACCCTCTTTTATACCTAGTACATAAAATATCAGTGCGTTCAGCAGCTAATTAGTGCAAGCCGCCCTAAAATATGTGGAACGCATTTAGATGAGGGATGGTGTTTTGAATTATATAAAAAAAAAAAAAAATAAGGCCCAACGCCCAGCTTCTTTGAAGAAATGTCTGGGAATACTGTCAAGAGATGAAAGAAGGGCCTCGCATGTGAAGTAAGCTCAGTGCTAGCATGCAAAGAATCATCTGAAAAATGATTCAACAAACTAAGGAAGAGCAAAGCAAGTTTCCATCGGAAGTGAGGGATGTTGGAGGTGCGATCGTTCATCAAATGTCAGGTTTTTTTTTGTTTGTATTTTATGTTTAGATGTGTAAACAATTGGACATCAGGGTTTCAGTGATGTGAGCAATACTCTGCACTCCGATTTGGATATTAAGGCTCATCTGTCATGTGTGACAGCTTCCTGATGTGGGTTGAACTTTTCAGTATTTTGTCGTGACTGTAAAACCATTTTTGCATGTATGATGATGTTAACTCAGGCTGAGCTTAAGAGACTAAGTTGTAATTGTTTGTATTTGTTTTAGAGGCATAACATTTCTAGTTAGAAGGGTGTTTGCTGTATTGTCAGGCAGTCTGGGTAGACGTGACAGAAAAAGCTCTAATCAGAGGAAGAGGAAATGTTCCCTTGTGTACAGACTGTGGTCTGCAGGGACAATACAGGTAGTTTAAAACCTGATATAAATGAACTGCATATGTCCTGTGTGGCCATTTCATGTGCAGGTCATCCATGCAGCGTCTGCTCTTCTGCTCAGCTTAGCAATTTGGTGTCATGAAGTCATGTGGCTCTTCCCACATGTTCTTGGATGCCCTCAACAATACCAGAAGAATGATCTCAGTGGTGTCATGCTGTAATGCACTTGCTACTCTTAAACATTATTTTTTCCATATCCACAGTTAATGTCGAAAAAAGGTGCGGCCTATTTAAAGAAAGGTCGTGGTCATACGTTAAAAGACCCTGCAGCGGTCATGAATGTGTTGACCCCTGCATTGACAAGCAAAGATGTAAATGATTAAAACCTGGATGTCTTGCTACAGGCTGCACTTACTTTGTCAGCCAAAAAAATAAATATCTATATTTATAAAGCTGCAGAAAAAGACTTCAAATTGATGATCACATGGCACCTGGCAGTTTGCACTCTGAAATCCATTGTGTGTGGCTCATTTCTGTGATCCAGCTAAAAGTCAAAAGAAGCATCTTTCAGAAAATAGTGATCAGAAACTGAGTATCAATACCTGCAGAGCTGCCAAATGCCGTTCCTTTCTGCTGTAGTTTTCTCTAGACTTGTCCTGGGGAGCGATGATTGGATTGTACGTACCAAAAAAACTGAGGTTGACGGTCCTGCTACTGGCAATGGAATAAATTATCTTGTTTTATCAGAAATAGCAACATTTTACAACAAGAATACATGCACAATTTTATTGTAAAAAGAGTATCAGCATTCAACAACTGTGTCCATTATTTAGTTTAATGATTTAATTTTAGTGATGTATTTAGAGTCAAGATGATCAATGAAGTATCCAGGCAATTTATTATTATTTATACCATGGTCTGGGTGAATACTCGATTCTGATTGGCTGCAGGGTGTCTGTTAAAAAGTGTTGTAGGACACCTATAAAAAAGTTCTGGTCAAATGGCCTTATTGTTCTAAATTATTGCGCTGGCTCAAACGCTGGTCAGTAACTGTGGTAACAGAAACTCAGGACATACGTTATTTCACAGATTATTTATTTTTTGCAATTAAAACAATTTAAGAAACTACCTGTGGACTTTGATCCTGTGAAAGATTTTGCATCATCATGTGGACACAACAAGCAGAAGGTGCACTTGCCCTCTGAAATGACACTTTTTATCACATAACATAACGTTAAGCAATCATATCACTTCAATCCACTGATTAGGCCAAATATAACAGCTGAGGCTGACTGAGCTACAGGTTCTGTGGCCAGAGCCCGTTACCTTGGCAACGCGTCATGAGAGATATAAAATAGTCCCCTCAGCCGCTTTTTGTGAAAAACCTACGATGTTAATGGTAAAAAAACAAACAAAAAAAAACAAAACAAAAAAAAACATCAATATATATATATTGTTGGTTTAATATTTATTTATTTCACAAGTGACCATGGTATAAGCGTTCACGCCTCCGCGTCGTACATGCATTTCTGATAATGGACACCTCGGAGGACATTATCCCTTGCATAATCACATTATCTAGATGTCTTGGATGCAAGGTGGACAAGGTGTAACAGGTGAGTTGGAGCTGACAAGCGTCACATGTTTTGCAGTTTGTGGCGTATATCAGGTCAGTTTTGAAAGAACAATCTTAGTCCTCAGGTAGAATGAAGCCATACTGCACAATCTTCTTAGTTTAACCCCAACATAAAGTAGATCGTTGGCCATTTCTAACCAGTGAGTCTTCACAATAAACTTGGTGATGGGTCATTTGTAGGGATGTCCCAATCATGTCTTTTTGCTCCCGATCATTTGAGTTTGAGTATCTGCCGATCCCGATATTTCCCAATTCAATCACTTTTTTTTTTTTTTGCTCACGATTCATTTCTAATCATTGTTCCCTATCAGATTTTAGCAATGCATTAAGAAAAAAGGGGACTAAAACTCATTCAAGTTGTCCCAAGTTTCTTTTTTTATTATCCATTCATGGACAGTCATATATTTCTTTTTCACTGCAGCATTGGATCAAAACAAAGCTTATCAGCACTGCTGCGCCACAAATTATATAAAACATGTAACTAAAATAAATGAAGTGCAGAATAGTGCAATAACAAAAATAAATTCACTTCAAAAGAGGTTGTTTAACTTGGTTCAAAAGTTTAATGACATTCAGTTAAAAACTCACAATCACAAACAATAATAAGAAAATAAAATTCAGCTTATTGAGCGAAACACCATTCAAACCATCAACATGAATATAAAATTGCAGGGCACTGGTTTACTATCACCTCTTAAATGTGCTTGATATTGAGGTCAACTCTTACCTTTTTATCAGAGAAGGCTATGGTTTCACACTTCGAAGGTTTGAAGCCGGGTTCCAGGGTGAAGATCTGAAGACGCCACCAAGGGCGACCTCGTGCAGTGAATGAAACCAGTAGTACAGCCGTCATAGCCGCGCATCTCCAACCCCAAACCCTAAAATGAAACCGGACGGCAAGCAGTAGGCTACCATAAGAAAAACAACAATGCTGGATAGTGGACTTGTTTCCCTGCTGCAGCCTTGTAGCCCACTAAAGTTTTTTTTTTTGCTTACATCACAGAGGATTCTTCTTCTTCTCTGGTTAAGATGCTCTCTTTTTTCAGTCATGTGACATCTAAGGGTTGACGTATGTACTGATTTTTCTGCTTTCTTTCGGCTTCGTGGAGCGCGGGCCCTGCTCTCTCTCTACGGCTAAAAGGTGAACATGGTCATAATTGTTGTTTTTTTAAGGTTAAATCAGGGCTGGACTGGCCATCAGGCATACCGGGCAATGCCTGGTGGGTCATTGGCCTATTTTGGGCAATGTTAATTTACAAATGCTATTATTTAGAAAATTCATAACAGCACTGGGCCTAAAAGCACGGCAAGCAGCCCACTGGTCGTTTTTTACACTGACGCATGGGCTGGCCAATGAAATTATTCAGCCCCTCCCTTATAATTCACTTGAGTGGGATTTTGAGAAGTTGGCTATTGGAAGTGTTGTCCATAGTGAGTGTTGGACTCCATAAACATGGATGAACAGCCACCAAAGCACAAAGGAAGTGCGGAGAAGCTGAGGGAAAAGTGTTTGCTCTGATGCAGCAGCAGGGCCTTCCACACCAAGTGCAATAAATCCCAACACAGTCATGCCAAACATTATTGTGGACCTGCAGGAGACTACTTCAGGAGAAGAAGTGGCTACTGGTGGAGAGAGCAAGGAAGAGGGACATACAGACATAGCCCAGTCCAGGGATAGGTAGAGGAGAGCAGACTAGGCACTGCTGGCCTGGTAAGGAGTAGTCTAGGCAGAATGTATAGGGAGATTCAGCCATTCAGCTTGCATTCTGATGATAAATGACATAGATGCAGGGATGAAACTAAGCCAGTACAGTCCAGTACTGAGTACCTCTAAAAGATTCAGTTGCAGTATGCAGTACCGGGAAGATGGGAGGCGGCTACCTGCTATAAAGCCCAGTGGTCTCCTCTGCGCCCAGCCGTCGAAATGTGTACCACACGTTTAATGCCTTTACATTTGTTGCAAAATGTCCCAGTTAAAATCACAGGAGAGTTAACAGTTGTGTTTCATGTTATTTATGATACAGGACAGCTCAGAAAAGAAACTGCTTATGAGCTAACGACCGGAGATTTCCCACAACAGTAGGCTACGTGAGTGCGCATACTTCCGAAACACAGCGGTTGCCATGGTGCGTTTGATTTAATGCACTGGGACGTTTTCTACAACTGGTCCACACATGTCAAGAAACGTTGCATGTGCCGGGACAGGATGAACAATAAATTACACCAAGGAAATTCAACATATTCATGTGGTTGGCTGAAACACTTGCTATTTGCTATTGTAAAATGCATGAAGTGAGAGAGAGAGAGAGAGATGAAGGTTTTGATAATAGTACTGGCAAGAATTTAAAACTACTTTCACCCCTGCATAGATGTGATAATAAATGGCCTAAGTAACTCTGTTGCAGCGTAGACATTGTTTAGTAATGTGCTGATTGGTCAATCTGTCGCTGTAATTGGCCCACGTGAATTAGTTCATGAACACTGGCTATTTCTTCTCAGCAAATGGTGAGATCACCAGACATGATGACTTTTTTGGAGGGGAGTTTACAGTTTCATTAGTTATATGCCTGTGCAACTTCGTGTGAATAACCAAGGGTTAGTGTTTTTTTTGTTGGTAATGACATCATAGCCACAACTCTCCGTTTGATTACACCGCGTTGGGTTCTGCTCATGCTCTGCTACTGGCTCAAAGCTGTATGCTATTTTTTCATGTAATTTCAGGACAAATACACATATATTGTTTTTTTTTTCTGTTTTTTTAATGCAGATTCATGGCTTCATTTTGCAGTTTTCAACTCAGCTCCATGTTTGCAAAAGACATTTTTGCAATCTGATCTCTGTTTTTTTCCAGACGTGGCTTTCGTTCAGATATCAGCCCCGATTTCCAATCATGTGATTGGATGGGGACATCCCTAGTAATTTGTCAGTTCAAATATTCCCACCAAGCTTTGTAACAATTTAATTGATCTGGGGGAAATTTATTTCTTTGAAAACTGAAAATGTTGGAACGATATGGAAAACAGAAATTAAAGTAGAAAGATTTTTGCATTTATTTGGACTTTTAGCCTGTTTCTCTGCAGAGTATGAACCTGAGATATGTTGCATTTAGTTTGTTTTGTCGACTGTATTTAATTTGTCAGTATACAGCCCATCTACTTTCACATTTCAGGCACCCAGCTCATTCCCAAAACAAACAAACAAAAAAAAAAGTTGGTAGTGCTAGTATGGAGAAAAGAAAATAATTGATTATGTGTACGTAAACAGGTAACATCAATGGGTGACTGCAATGATAATTTGGTACAAAAGTAGAATCCATAACAGGATGAGTCATTAGGGAAAAAAGACGTTCAAATGATCTCCACTTTGTCGACAAAAGAAAGGACAAAATCATTGAAATGTTTAAAAACAGTTCCTCAAAGGTAAAATAAAAATAAGCTTATTTCCCCTTCTATCATTGTATGATTCAAGTGGTCTGGAGGAAAGCATATCAAGAGCTGGGTGCATGCCTAAGCTGGGTACCCATCATCTCTGATCGCTCACATTACTGCAAGAGGAACCATTGTTCATCAATATCTTATACAACTACATGGGCAAAGGATTACTTTGGGAAAGTTTTGCCAAGCACGACAAGACAAAGCTGCAATTCACAAAAGCCAATTAAAACTTTACTGTGAAAAAAAAGAAGCCTCAGAGGTAGTCGATGTTTTTGGAGTTTTTAGGCATCTGGGATTGGCCATCAAACAGTGGAGACTGAAAGATAAATATGGGTGGTCATAAAAACTGTCATAAAACAACAAGACAAGCGATACCTGAGTCTTTGCACAGTTGTGAAAATGCTTATTTTCATTTTTGATAAAGGGGGGTGCCTTTATCCACTTTAGTCATGTAAATTAAGCCCGCAGGTAGAAGATCCTCTACCTTCATTTTCTACAATGCAGGGACCTAATTCCTCACAGTTTTTCTTTAGAAATGGACATAAAAGAACACAAAACCACAAAAGAATATACAAGTTAATTTATCAGCCATAAGCAAAGTCTTTGTGATGCATAAGTCACAGTTATTTATCATATTAAGAGGCGGTGTGTTGCACAGATACCACTTGATTCTGGCATGCTTTCTTAGATTACAGGTCATCAGGTTGTAAATAGTACAAAGCCTCAACATACAATCGACAGCCTGCAACCGTCAATATTTAAAACAAATAAAAAAAAAGTCAGCTCTGACTATGCTTTGGGTTTGCAGCTGCATATGTACATTGCAGTCATTTAACTTCCTTATTGCTACAGGGAATGGGAGTTCAAATATGTTGGGAAAATAACACATCTGCATTGTGTGCATACATGTTCTCTTGAGGCCAGAACTCCACGTAAAAATGGGGGATGACAAGTTAGTGAACATCTGGAAGGAGGAAAGCAACAAGGAGACAAGTTAGGTGTTATGATGGCATCTGTTTGGCTCGTCCTCACTCCCAAGTTTCTCTTGGAAAGGAATGTCTCCTTCTTCCACGTTTCTGGCATCTTTATCCGAGGAAGACAGATGGATTTGCTTTTCCCTGGATACATACTGAGTCACTCCCACACACACTAATACCCATACATAATACATATGTGTACACTCACGCACAGATATAGAGCAACACGCAAAGGCACAGATAACTTACAGATCGCAGGCATGGTGAATTGACAAACAAATAGACTCCGGCAGGCACGCGCTCAGACTCTCAGTACTTGGGAGAAGGACAGCTGCGCAAACATGCCCAGGCCTCATTCTTGGGATCTGAGTGGCGCTCCAACCACAACAGCAAATATTTTCCCTGCTGTCATCTTCTCTATTTTCGCTCCCTTATTCATCAGAAGCATGCCCAGGCAGTGGCGGGATAAGTTCAGCAGCATCACAGTATGGCCAGGAAACTCTTCTTTTTCTTTTTTGCTCCCTCCCTCTCTCACTTCCTCTCACATCTCATCCCTTCAGGAGTCACACGCTGGCTGGGGGAGGAAGTGTAGGCATGGTGGGACCTTACCTGTCCCTCAGGGAAGACAAAATGTAAATTTTGCAACGTGGGCTCATTTTCTGCAGTCTGGAGCTTTCCGATAGGACATGACTGGAGGCTTATTTGATTAGCTTAATTCCAGCCTCGTGTGGACCAACACAGCAATGTTCCTGGGACATTTGTTCGAGCATTAGGCCCACAGTTAATGAACAATTTGTTCCGTTGAGCAATGAACCACACGAGCAATCATGATACATCCATGTACTCAGTGAAAAGGTTTTCAAGATTGTGTTTCCTGCTCAAGAAATTACACTGGAGAACCTGTGACTGTAAAAAGTAAATCCTTATTAATTATTTTTTCATGCTCAGATGATGGAAAGCAGCCTCGTTAATTTCTCTGTGCTTGAATTATGCCTTAATTTCATGACTTGCACATTTCTTCATGTGAAAAATAGCACAAGTCATCATGTACTGTACCATACAGTATAATGCAACTTAGGAAGATGTACTTGTTCAATACAAATTATTAAGAGCATTAATTAACCCACTGCATGTTTATTTGAAAGAATATTGTAAATAATGACGCACAAACCTTTAACCAAAATATATCTTACTGTGAAAATTTAAGTAAGTGAGCTTCAAATGGCATAATGTTAAAGATAAAATCTAACTTTTTAACAGATTAGTGCTTTTTTTATTTAAAATAGGATTATGGTTTGCTTATATCTGTCATTAGGAAAGGCCAAGTTCTCACATCAAAGCTTAATAAAAAAAAAAAGACTAACTTCTCAAACCTCTCTTCCAAATCATCTACATGTATGTCACTGTGAGACTGAAAATACTTAATGCCTTCAGAGTTATAGAATGCTGTGAGGAGATACTGTAGAAAATGACTGCATATTAAAATTTCATCACTTCAAAGTGTAATTCAAGTTCCAATAAAGCATACTGTTAGCAGCAAACTGCTACGTGTTATGTGAAAACTGTATGTAGTAATAGATTTATGTTCCTAGCAGAGCGTGCAGCTTCTGCCTGTCTTTGTGCCTTTCATCCTTCTTAGCTCTTGTTTATACAAATTTAACTGTGTCAATCTAACCTCCCGCGGAGGGAAGAACTGTTGCTGTGACTGCCATCGGAGACAGCTTTACAGTTTTAATTTCATTTCACGATTTTTAGTGGAATAGAAGAATAATTCATATCTGATACAGGAACATTTTTGTTAACCCATGTAATCATGATTTAACAACTTGTGCTTAAAAGGTCCTCTTTAATGTTTCCAAAGCGGAACGATATTTCTTCTTAGCATTGGACAGAGGTCTGAGAGAGAGAGAAGTCTGAGAAAGCGGGGCTTAACACATCCATCTGAGTTTGTCCTAGTTTAGGTTGTTTCACATTTCTGAAGCCAGGATGAGAAAGCGGGGCTAAGTCAAGCCAGGTGTAGCTAATCCTAGCATCCACCATGAGGTCGGTCACAGATTTACTGATTTAAAAATGGGAGAGGACACGTGTCGACAACAGCTCAAAACATATGAGGAGACCAAACACCTAATCTGTTAAAAAAGCAATACAGAGACTATTCATAAAATTCTGCCTGACAGATGATAGCGTACAGATTGAATTATAAGATTATATAGGTGACAGCAGCTGTAAATCATTCTTACCTGAACACTGATGCTGCGAAAAGGATTTCTTTTCCGCCAGATCTCGTTCATGTGTCCCCGAGGAAAAATGTTATCCAGATGTGTTTGTGCAGTCCAGTGAATCGATCACATTAGGGAAAGTTGTAACGCAGCATAAGTTATTCTAAGTTATCTCATAAGGCTGTGTAGCACCCTCTTCTGTGGAAAGGGAAGGTGATGAAGATGTGTGCCACCAACTTTCACACCAGAAATGCAGCTCAAGTGGTGCAGCAAATAGTGCCTTTTAATGAGATCACCGACCAAATATAAAATATATCTCTTACAATGAAAAACAAAAACGAAAAAGCTGTATTTCTGTCAATTTGGTAAAGGAACAGATGAGTTTGGACGGTTGGAAAACAAGTACTGGAGAAAATTTTCATGTGAGGGAGCAGAACTCAGACTGTTCCAGGACTTTCCAGACTTTCCAGGCTTTTCCCTCCTGTGATTTCTGCCAGTTATCCCAAACAAATTAGACAGGATCACTACTCATCTCACTGTCGGTGTTGATCTGCTCCTTGCCAAATTAAATATTACCTGGAATACCTGGGAATATTGCCTGGAATATTACCAGGAATTTCTTGTTAGGTTCAGTGTGTTGATATTCCTCCCTGTTCTGTCCTTACCTTCGCACTAAATCAGTGACATCCAAAAACAGTGGAGTTCACGTCCTTCAAAACCAGATGTTTGGGCATCTGCAGAGTCCTAAATGCAGCGTACTGCCACCTAGTTGATACCATTTTCATGGTACTAGGGTATCCATTATTGACTCAAGGCCAAGTTCAGACAGGATAACTGACATATACAGGTTTAAACTCTTATCTTGGTTTTGTGCAACTGTCGTCCAGACTGTACAGACGATAAAGTAAATGGTGTCGTTACCCTGATCAAGACTGAACAAAGTGAGGAGTCATGAAGCCTGATTTATAGCATACTGGTTATGATATTGAAAAAGATTTGCAGGTAATTTTCCAAAAAGCTGACAGTGCAAAGCCCTGGAGGAGTGAAAGTGATTGGTTAAAAGTTATTTTAAGCCTGGACTACAGCTAAATGAGCAGCTTTCATCAATAACAGGACATGGTGGCAAAAACTATGAAGTACTAAGAAGCAAAGATGAAAACCAGACAGTAGCCACACTGAACAATCTTCTCAGTTTGGCCTCAACATAAAGTAGATCTTAGGATCTTTCCATTTTCAAAACAGCATGCTGCCTACTGCACATATAAAACACTAAACTACTGCACTCTTCCTCAATTTGGGTCATCAAGGGCCACTGCCACTACCAGGTGTATGGTCACCGGAAAACTGGGGAAAACAGTGAAGTAATATTTGATGGGAAATGTCGATGTGTGAAAATGTCGATGAGTAAAAAGAAAACTACAGTATCAAGTAACTCACATTTTTATATTCTATATTGCTTCTTTTCTGCTGGTTGTCAGGAAAAGGGTGGGAAGTGAATAGAAGGAAAGTAGATCCAATGATATAATCATTTTCACATTACATACTGCATGCAAATTATTTGAGTGGGAGGTCACATTAATAGTCATAGTCTGCAGCTAGCTGTTAACATTGACATCCGCATGCATGAATGTGAATGCTTAAGAGATGCCAAAACAGTTGTTTACAATAATTACAATAAATGTAGGAAATAAAGCATTTTTATCCATTATTTAAATAGTAATTATGGAAAGAGTAGAATTACCTTGTTCACATGATAGTAATTTAGCAGAATACTCAATGGATGTCACATGATCGTAATTGAGAAAGATATGAGAAGGATGTGTTTATGTTGCTGTGAGCGCTCAATACAGGACTGTTATAAAAAAATTTAATTAATTTGTAACTACCGATGACATTTTTTAGGCTATGCATTCAGAAGCCTTTCACTAGAAATATGCCATTATTTAACTATTTTTTTCCCACAAATGCATGAACAAACATCAAGGACAGAAGATCATCATAGTGAATAAATAATGGTGTGGTGGTATCATGGACACTGAAGACCATGAAGTCTCAGCAGTATGTTAAAAAAAAAGCCTGACTACTGTGATTTAAAGGCGTTAAATTATGTGACCCCAACTTGTTGAGTCGTCAAACCCAGAGTTTATTCACATTTGGTGCTTGGCAGGGTTCAAATTTGGACTCTGAGCTAACATACTGTGAGTTGCAGTTCACAGATTGTGTTAAAATCACACTTTCCAGATCTAAGTTGCATTGTGTTTGACGATTAGAGAAATCTTCCACCAAAGACCCAAAAGGCAATTGGTCCTGCCAGCTATCCACAGCCTCTACAGTAGTTGTCCTCTGCGGTCCTGTGCTGGAAGCAGCATCAGCTCCATTCAATACTACCATCACTACAGATTTGACACCATCATTATCACAACTCAAGCAATGCAAAAGACATTTTGCATGGTAAAACATCTGGACAGAGACATCCATTTGAAATTTGTCCTGAATCACTTTGTAAACCATCTCCAGATTTATTATAACCAACCATCAACCACTGAAGACAGAACAAACTAAAAGTGACCCTCTCTCCATTCTTACGACAATATATCCTCTTTCTGTATCAACCTAGTGTCCCCTCTTCTGTTCTTCCTATTGTTATTTGTCTTTCTCTTTCACTCTTACACTTCCTCTTTCTGCCCTTCCTCCTTCAAATTGCCACGCTCTCATTTGTCACATTTACAATGGAAACATCCAAATTTACAGATGCTATCAATTAATCACCTCCGCTCTAATTACAATCCAATTAACCTCTGTTTCCATGCGCCATGCTGCAGGACAGCCAGAACCCTCCCTACTCAATCACTCTGCTCAGAGAGAGCGAGACTGAGAGACAGAGAGGTAGGGAGAGTGGCAAGTAAATACAGATTTAATTTGAGAACAACATAGTGCTCAGCATAAGGGAGAGAAACAGATGGATAAACTCTGAGTCCAGATATACTGTTGGTTAGAGACTATTTCATTGTTTGAGTTACAGTCTTTACCTGAAATTAAGAGATGGCATAATTCTTTCAGCATTAAGCAATAATCTGGATGTTTCTGCATTTTAAACTAGTTGGTGACAGTTTTAGGGAGGCATGTCTGCTATCACTAGCTCTGTCACACACAGTTGGGAAGAACTGGAACACCAGCTGTGAGCACATACATGCATGAACATGCATGCAAAACATGAACAGAGCATTCAAAAATAGACCCAATACTGTAGGAAACAAAAGGAGTTCAGAGAGGGGGCAGGCAGTCATGGAAAAAAAAAAAAATAGAAAGAGGGAAAGAAAAAAATGAGGCTTAACTCAAGAGCTAATGTCTCAGTGGAGGATCACAGGTGCGACTTGTGCACAGACAAAGAAAGAAGAGAAAGCTCAAGGAGAGTTAGAGAGAATGAGGAGGAGGGAGGGAAAGAGGAATGGAGTGCTTTTGCTGATTCTGTCGGGAGGATTGAGGAATGAGTAAGGATGTGTCCATTACAGACATGACTGTTCTCCTGGTGCCCTGGGAATGAGATTGTCACCATGAACCATCTGTGCATAAGTGTGTGTATGTGTGCGTGTGTGAATGTGATGTCTACAGGCGTATAATCCCAAATACAAGGGCTTAGTATGCCAACGTATCCACTGGAACATGCACAGACCTACATACACCTACAAAATGGGCAGACAAGTCAAAATTGCAGAGCTCACACTAAGATGGACACAAATTGCACATGTATAATCTACATGCATAAAAATGAGCAGAATAAACACAAACTTATGCTCATTCAGCTCTGGCTCGGGTGGCGATTCACCACAACTATTAGCAGCTCTGGATTTACAGTGGCCCGTCAGCCTTCAGCTTTTAATGCCACATGGGGCCTGTTTTACAGTTCTGCCCCAGGGCCCCAATCGGCTTTCAATTAGCAGGTGAGCTGCAGCCCTGTTCCCAATCAATAGCCCAGTACAGGAAAGCTGCAAGCACCCTGGAGCCCCAGCTTGGAGGGAGGAAAGTGGAGAGTGAAGGGGGGAGACTGAGGCTGGAAGGGAGCTGGCAAGAAAGGCTGAGGTGGAATCATGCCATGCTACTGGGCCAGAGGGCTGTTTGAAGGGGTTGGACCTGTCACTTCCTTTCTCTCTGCACACATACAAACACACAGAACAAGCAATGCAACAAGGTACAATGGAGCTGCAAGTTCAAATCAAGAGAAGGAGCTCCAATTGTCTGAGGATGTAAAATCCACTCCATTTACAATTTACTGACTGGTCTGGTCTAATAATGACATTTTTTTTCTTCCGACAAAGTTATATAATGTTTCTCATGAAGATTTTCCCAGGTGAAGATATTTTATTTAGACAAGTGAAAGAACTGTTTCTTTCGTGGAAACATCAGTTAATTCAAGAATACAGGTGAAAGCGGTGCTGGGTTGTTCACTGAGTTGACCAGCTGCCCTACGTTCAAGACCCTGGCCGTGGGTCGTCCCCTTTCTCTGACCCCATTTCATGTTGACCCCCTTTCAGTAAAGGTCACTAGAACCATAAAATCTTTAAAAGAAGGATAGATTTGAAAGTAACCTTGTTGGATTATAAATGAATATATTCCAGATAATTTCACCATGTAAGATGGCAAAATTACTAAGATAAAATGGTAGAAGGTGGACATTTTGACAACATATTTTTCATTGTGAGATCTGAGACAATCAGTCTCTTGTTTTGCACTAGAGCTCCCACACTTTGTGGTCAGGACATTTTAATGTTCCTGCATTGAAAATTAAATTATTGATGACTACAGGACTGAACACAAATTAAGTGACTTGGGCATTTTTACAGTGCCCACCCTTACATCCACACATGCGCAGACAAATCTGCCGCTGTATGTCTGCACAGCTGTCAAATCCACACTCTCATCAAGGCTCGGCTCAGTCCAACTCCACAGAGAGGAGGAACCGAGCAAAACAAAGTGTTTCAATTTTCATCCACTTCTGTGAGACACCGTTGCGCGGCAAAATAGCCAAGTCATTTTAATTAGACACATGCTTTGGCTTCTATATCTCCAGCATATGAAAAAGAAGAATCCCATTCCCCAAAGTGACAGCAAAAAAACAGGAGGGAATCTGCCAAAGCCTGGCACAGAGACGGCTTTCACTGAATAACAGTGCAGACCACCATTTTTACATCATGCTGTAGTGATTGTTATAGAAACCCCTGTCAAGCAAATTTCAGTCAGAATTTCCTTTTTTCCTTGTGTTTTTTTTTAAAATTTTTTTTATACCCTGCACATAGAAAGGCAGCGCAAGAACGAACGGCGTAAGGAATTACTGGAAGACATGGGGAAAGAAATAGAGGAGAGCAAAGAGGGAAGCTACGGGGTTGTGGGAGTGACATAAGTGTCTCTGAAGGCAACACATGGAGCTGTGTGGGGAAGGGTGGTGGGTATGGGTATTTGTATAGTGGGGATGGAGGGTTTGGGGCAAATGAGTAATATATGTGTCCCTTCTAGCATCCTGTTCCTCTACTTCTCCTGTGCCACTTTTACTCAAAGGGGGCAATGATCATCTTTAAAGGCGTTTCAACAGGCGCTGTATGAAGGTGCATGGCCATGTGGTTGTGTTTGTCACATACACGTGAAAAGATTCATCTGCAGAGATGAAGGCACAGTGGAACATCGTGGCAATGAGTAAATGAGGCTAACTAAATGCATTCAGGTGTGTATGCACCAGGCGCACGCTTGCATTTTATTGATGCATGTGCTTGTGTGGGCGCATGTGTGCCTGTGTGTGATGATAGAGCAGCCTGCTATAGTACATCTCACTCTGAGTGGTGGAGAGGCAAAACTGGAGCTGCTGGAAGGCGGGGAGACGGGCAGCTCTTCCCTCCACACATCTCTGTTCAAAGGCGCCATCAAAGTCTGGCAGAAATGTCAGTGCTGCAGGCAGGGGACCGGCCTCTGAATGTCACTCCTTCTCAGGTCAACACAGAGAGCCAGCCCGCCTCGCACAGACAGAAAGGGGGTAGGGCGAGGGGATGGGGGATGAAGATAAAAAGAGAAAGCACGAGGACAGTGATTAGAAGAGCATGATAAAATGATGAAGACAAAGAGAGTGAGATGAAGTTGTGGAGGGAATGAAGTAATAAGGAACAAGATGTACATTGCAAAGCAAGTACAATAACGGCGAGGACAAAATAAAAAATTTCGGTCATTTTTGGAAGGACTGAGTTTCTCTAATTTTATCAGTGTGTGCATTACTTTGGGTCCAGCAGAGTGTCAAGTGACTTTAAGCCAGAGATATAAGGGCAATTTTGAGTAGAAGATGTGAAACCGATACAAAGAAAATAAAAATAATATCACAAGAAAAGCTCAGCACACAATGGAAAATTGTTTTCTTCTGCGTGCCTCCAAAATCTAAGGAGATCTCAGATAACAACGGACAAGCACGCAGCACAATACAATAGAGACAGACGTGCACTTGTGTAGGAGACATGTCACAGATACACACACACACACACACACTTGTGATCATCCTTGTGCAGGCCATGAGGAGCCTGTCAGATTACAGGAGGGTAATTGAATGGTAACGGAGCAGACAACACTTCTAGCACAGCCGTACTCCAGAGGCAGACGCTACCCTAGCAGAACTCAGGGGAAATTCAGGGCCCACTTAATAGTGAATTAGAGATGAAGCATTGTTTGTGTGTGTGTGTGCGTGGGTGTACGTGTGTGTGTGTGTGTGTGTGTGTGAGACAGTGGTCATCAGGGACAAAAAGGAGTGCCTCTGGCAGTAGTAAATATGGTCACTGAAAGTTTGATGACTATAGAAAGAAAGAAAGAAAGAAAGAAAGAAAGAAAGAAAGAAAGAAAGAAAGAAAGAAAAATGGGTAGATAAAGAGACTCAGAGATGGAGAGTGAAGTAGAAAGGTACAGACATCAAACAGGCAGAAGTTTAGTTGGAGAAAATGAGACTGTGAAAGTGTCAAAACAAAGAAAAACCACATGGAACAAAGACAAATGTGAGTGGATAAATGATGAACACGAGTGTCCACATGCCAATGAGCAACTCTGATGGAAAAAACTGGCATGAATGTAGTGGAGGAGTCAAAAAGAAGCACACGCAGCGCCACATAAAGAGAGAAAGACAAGTGAAAAATGAATGTAGATTTTTTTTTCCCCCTCCAGTTGTGCTTTAATGGCAATGAACACTGTGTCATTTTACTCCCAGATGAATATCAAGAGACAACCACACATTACCTTCACATAAAATGCACGATGGTAGTGACTAAATGGTGGGACGATGCATATGACAGGCACCCAGCAAAAGTCTAAGTTTATCTGTAAGCAGGAGTCCGAGCGCTGGAAACTAACAAGAAACGTTACTCTGGTGAGAAAAAAAAAATAGAATTGGGCATAGAGAAAAGAGAATGTGAAAATACAATAAGGGAGGAAGGAGAGAAAAATAAGCAAGGGTGGAGGTGAGAAAGGGGAAAAAAAGGAAGAAGACATGAAGGTCTGCTGGGTGTAAAGTTTCCTCTGGAAATGATATGGGGATACAAGGATGTCATCAAGCCCATGAAGTGGAAATAATAAAGAATTAGGATTGTCTCTGAAGACAGGGAAATTAATCCAAAATGAATTACGAACGGGGGAGTGGAGGAAAAAAAAAAAAATCAACATCAGCGATTTCCTTTTCCTCTGCTTCAAGGCAGATAGGGGTGGTTTGTGCAAGTACTGTGACTCCCATAAAAAAAGGAGTTAAATTAATAACAAAAGAAATAAAATCACACATACAAAATAGAAGCTGACAATTTAGTAGTACGGGGGTGGAGGCAGATAGTTATGCAGAGAACAAGAGTGCAGATGGAAGGGAAAAAAAAAAAAAGATTTCAGGGAACTGAGGGTGGGCACTGTTGCTGCCAGATTGCACTCCTCTTTTGTTCCCCCTCGTCTCTCTGGGAAGAGCCGCCGGTGTTAAGAGGAGATGCCGTGAAGGCTATTGTAATAAATGCCACTTGTAAATTGCGGAGTGGAATTATACAGCATGCAGATGGATCCATACGCCTGAGCAAAACGTGGCCAAAAAACTAGGAACGATAATTAAGACTTAGGGGGTGAATGACAGAGCCATTTGTGACGACGGAATATGGCGTCTCCCCGCTCTCTGGGAAACAGAAGGGCTCGGAGAGGCTCGGTGTCACAAAACATTACCCACACAGCTGTTGGCTTTATGAGCTAGCAATGGTGTACTCCCTTCCTCCTTCTCTCTCTCTCTCTCTGATTCTCATCTACTCTCTGTCTCTTTCCACCACAGCTACCACCACCTACCCCTCTCCCTTTGGTCTCAACACAGTGGTGCTATTCTCTGCCATTTTGTGCCATTTTACAACAACCAACCCTTTCCTCTCTCAAATACCACCACCATCATTTATTCGTTCCCATTCACCTTCTTCGCCTCACTCCACCATCCTTGCTATCTCCGAGGGACAAGACAAGGACTTGTATTCCATCATTCATATCCTGGCAAGAAGAGAAGGAGGAGGAGGAGGAGGCACTCCACATGCACACAAATATAAAGTAACACCCAGGCTGAAAATTCAATAAAAAGCACCGACACTGACAGCGCTTGGTACTGTTTTGAATGGGAGTTTGGGCTTAGTGGGGCTCTGTGCTGACTGTAAAGTAGCAAAATCAAATTCTGTTGTTTTTCTTCCTTTCTCTCTCCTTTTATTGGCAACAGCATGTTTGTATGCAATCCTTGCAGTCACAGTGACCACACAAAGCCTTGCATGCTACATTGCTCATAATGTTCACCCGTCATGTCTGAGCTTTGTAGTTTATTTCAAGCCTTTCACTTTTAACATCGTTAGACCATGGTTCGGTTGCACTCCTGGGAATTCAGCATACCTGCTCAACAAGTGCTACCACACTCCCCTGCTCCTGAATACCTCTTTTGTTTTGTGTCACAGCACAGACTGCTACTCTGCCTCTCCAAGAGAGACTTCTGTAAATTTATCCTTCTTGGCAAATAAAATGATTCTGATGTGTCCACCTAGCTCTGCCCTCTAGTCTCTATTTCCCTCTCTTTAAGTTCATCTATCTCTCTGCCTGGCCGGGCCAACCTGTCTTCTGGTCTCATCAAGTTCTTTGTCTATCTCCCGAGGGCCTCCGCAGTGTGCAGAGTAGCCTGCAATTTTTAATTCAAACGAGACCCCTTCGCGCCCCGTTAAACCACTGACCTTCTCTGTCACTCCTGTCGCCCGCTGCTGCCGACGACAGGGCCTGAGCTGCAAGCTAAGAGACCCCATGCTCAATAAAAGTGTGGGTGATTAAACAACTCTCTGTAATTGCTGCTTTTGTGCAGGAATCAAACGGTCACTCTTACTAGAGGTAGTAGAAAGGAAGGCTGGGAGCGAACGCTTCCGCTGAGAGCCAGACACCCTCAGTGACCCTGTGCCCTCCCGTCACTGGTCCCTTATCGGACCAAACAACCACGGTGTAGTGTATTTACCTACATGCATGTGTGTGGGTGTGTGTATGTGTGTGTGTTTGTGTGCTAATGCCCCTTGTGTGTCTCCCGGCGTGTATATTAAGTATGCAAAGAAAGGTGCCGAAACAAAGGCAGAGCAGAGAAACACCAGAGCTCCCCTCAGTGGTCGAATATTGAACTACACTTGAAAAAGCACTGTGCCACCAGCCAGCTGGCTTTGGTAATGGGGGACAAAGCCAAACCAGGGGACCATGTCCAACATAAGAGCCAGGTTTCAGAGATCATAGTAATTCGTGACCTGTACACATCATCTACTAGTCACGCGCGTATATACAGATATCACTACAAAGGCCCAGCCACAGGCCCCGTCAAATGGGTCAGCTTACAACAGGGAGGCGCCCAATTACCTTGTCCGCAAATACACACACAGAGTGCCTCTCAAGGGTTCACGAGTGGTTCAGCTTCCCAATGATTATGCCTATTCTCTACCCACTCAGCACTTGTCAAACACACACAGGGTCATCTGTGCCAAAACAGCCATCATACCAGACTACTGCAGAGGTTTGAAAGAGGAGAGCTTTCTGTGGTCAGAGAGAGCAAGAGAAACGGAGAGAGCTTTTGGCTGGTCAACAACTATTAGTGATGGCCTCTCTTTGAGGTGAAAGCTGAAATATTCCAACCAGCAGGGATTAGACTGAAAAGAATCAATACAATTTGAATGAATTTGTGATGCATTAGAAAAGTCTTAGTGTAACCTGTTTGTATACTGGATTCACGGGCACAACTGCTCTTGGTCTATATCTATTACTGAATATATACAAAATAAATGAGTAAAACCACTTTGAATGGGAGGGATTGTGCTTGAAAACATTAAACTTGCTTGTTTCTTTTTTTTTTTCTTTTTTAATCAGCATGTTACTGAAAGCTGCATGAGTCAGGCACAACCGGTATTATTTGTGACTTGTGTCATCAGTTATATAAATTTTCTTTCAATTTTCCTTTTGCATGCCCCATGAATTAGTATCATACAGCAAAAAACACTATATTTTAATTCTATTTGTTGGTGGGCAGTGTGACAGTGATCCCCTGCATAATATGATTTTGTCTTTTTTCTTTTCTTATTGGAAGCATTAACAGTGTATTTTTCCATGGTTTAATACTTAAATTAGAGAAACATTGAATGACACAAAACACAACAATCATGATTAAATTTTTTTTTTACAATTACAGACATAATGGCTCTGTGAATAAAAGTGGTGATGGAAAATCGGTGATTTGCGTCATAATATGAACGTAAGAGCTATGAATAAAACAAAAAGGAAAAAGTTTAGTTTTTTCTTAAGACAAGGTTTCAAGTAGAACAAAGAACTAAGGTTGTCTGTCTGAATAGTGGTGGAGTAATAGTGCCCCCTTCTGCCTCGAATGCAAAGAAAAAGAAATCTCAGCAGAAAGAAAACAACAAAAACAAACATGTCCATGGCTAATGGCCACAATTTTTTTTTCTTTTTCACAGAGATGTTGAAGAAAAGAAGGCTGTTTGTAAAACTGTGCAAAATCAGGCTTTATTCTTTTTCTCCTGCAATGCTGCCATTCATCGTCATCGTAATCACCATCATTGTCGTCAACATCCTCTCTGAAAACATCACTCAACCAGAGACAGACAGCGAGAGAATGGATTCTCCGAGAGTCACAGCTCAAACCTCTTTTGCAAAAATGGCCATCAGCAGAGTCCGGCAATAGTATGGGTCAGTGGTCTGTCTCTTTAGTGTCCATTCCCTTTCTTGGTAACATCTCAACAAGATTTCCAGTGTCCTTCTTTACAATTTCCTTTCTTGTCAATGTCTCACCGTCCATTCCGTATTCAAAGGTCCGTTTCCAAGAGACTCTGAAAGCTGACTGCATTACATACACACCTGTCGCTAAGACATTGTTTATTGTTTTTTTTCTTTCTTTTCTGAATCCAGAAACAGTCATCTCATGGCAGGTTTTCTTCCACTGTTTGTCTGTGTCGCTTTAGGTCCAAGGACACTCAGTTTCTCCAGTCTCAGCAAACGTTGTATAAGTGCAAAGTCTATTATAATGTCAAGAAAATACAAAGCCACACACACATACATACACACAAACAGTACATGAATAACTGATAACATGATTAACTATACAAGGTTGCGAGTCTCAAAGGTGAAGCGAGAGTTGCATATTCCTGCACCTCCATGATATCCAGAGTGAGTTACATTAACGGTGAGAGGAGAGATGAGACCCCGTAGGCTGGATAATGCCTGTAAATAGAAAATTGCCCACAATTTCCTATACAGTGGATTTTGTTAGTGAATCAGTATCTGTGTAGTTCATACATAATAAGATTTTTTTTTTTTTTGAACAACTGATTGCAAATAATTCATGATGGTACGAGATGGATCATGATTGTAACATAGCACTGGATTTAATCCAATCATTTTTCTTGTTTGTTTTCGGTGAGTGGGAGGATACTCATATGTAACATTTGACCTATTTATATATTTATGTTGCTGTTATTGAACCTGACAGTTTGAGTCTGTCAGGCTTCAGCTTCAGACTGTATCCATCACAACACTCATGACAGGTGTTTCGTGTGCACTCAAAAAGTTCAACACTGGGGCAAACACATTTTGTATGTAGCAGGAAAACAGCTAATTATAATTTATTCCATCCATCCAGTAGCTAAAGCAGTGAGGCTCAGACTTCCCTCTCCCCAACCACCTCTTCCAGCTCTTCCTTGAGGACACCGAGGCGTTCCCAGGTCAGCCGAGAGATGAAGTCTCTCCAGCGTGTTCTGGGTCTGCCTCGCGGCCTTCTCCCGGTCGGACATGCCTGAAACACCTCAGCAGGGAGGCGTCCAGGAGGTATACTGACCGGATGCCACAAACCACCTCAACTGGTTCCTCTCAACTGGCTCCTCTTGGATGACTGAACTTCTAATCTTTAAGGGAGAGTCCAGCCAGCCTTCGGAGGAAACTAATTTCAGCTGCTTGTATCTGCGATCTCATTATAATTTATTTGGTCATAATTGTGAAGTAAAGGCTAAAAGGAAAAATAATAATAATCTAAAGGTTTCAGAGGTGGGTGTTGCCTCTCAGTGGGATCAGTCATACTATAATGCCAGCCCTTTTACATAACAGGCATTCATTTCATAAAAGATCCAAGCACAGCGTATTCACTAAATCGATCTTTAAAGAACTTTAGATGTTGACATTTACTCTCATGAATATTAAAATGCTATAAATCACATTAAATAAAAGTATTTTTTTTGGGGGGGGGTGCCTACTGGACATTTGGGGATTGCAGGTTTTAAAATTAAATTGCACCATAATTCAAGTGTCTTAACTCTGCAAGTACTTTTCATTATGATGATAAGAAGGATTTTTAAATAATGTTATCAATAAGAAAGTGCTTATAGTGTAAGTAGGTTAAAGTCTGTCCACACCTTTTTTTGGAGTCATGGGCAAGGACAAAACCACAGAGAGTAATGCCTCCAGTAACCATGTCACAGAGCTTAATTCATGTCATTAATCAAAGAATATTGATTAAACTGATGAGAGATAATGGCTTTGCAAGAACAATAAGATAGTAGAAAGTTCTAGGTGTGTAAATGAGCAACTTATCCTCCAGAAAGAGACATTGTCATTTTGAATGATTGGTTTGCTATGTTCATAAAGAGCAGTAGTAAATGGTAATGAATTACTAAATCCAATGAATCAGAGAAGTAAACATACAGTAAAAAAGAGAGTTTCATGAGTGAGAGTGTGTGTGCATGAGTGTGTCTGTGTGTGACCGAGAGAGAGAGAGAGAGAGAGAGAGAGAGAGAGAGTAGATGCAATGACGCCTTCATCTTTTTTCTCATTAGCAGTCTGAAAATCCTGTGAATGCCATGAATTGTGAAAAGCAGACTCTGTCAAGATTCAACCTAACTCAGGGTAAAATGAAAATGTAACAAGTAGCAATTTAGAGAAGAGGAACAGAGGAGAGGGTGGAAAACCATAAGACTGGAACAAAATTGTAGCGGAAGTGATGTGGTGAAGAGCTCCCGCATCCTTCAGTTTCAGGTCTGAGGATAGCTCACGCAAATAATCACTTCAACTGTCTGTCTATCTGCATGCCTCCTGCTGGTGAACCTCCATTAGCTGGAGTAGATCTGGGTCCCAATCACACGCATTATCTCCTTCTGCACCTTAGGCTCTTGGGTGTTGATATTGGCATCTCCTACTTGGCCATCCTCATACCTGCAAATATAAAGACAATGTAATAATTCTATCCAAGTTAAATTCTGCTTTGTCTTGTTAAATCCTGATGCTTTGTCTCAATACATTTTCTTCTCTATTTTATGCTTTCACACAATACTATTCGTATGGTATTGATCCATTTTAATATCAAATTAAGTTTATTCTGAGCTCATCTTAAGATCAAGACAGTACACTGACGATAGAAAATGTTTTCAAAGAAAACTGAGGCTCTGCTTATTGATGCTGTCTATGAAGCAAAGCAAGATGCATTAGATGTGATGTACAAAATCTTGTTTTTTTTTTTTCTCCATTCTGATAGATCATCCACTTGATAATGCTGAAAAACACAGCCACGGGAGGTCAAAAGTTCAAGTTCGATTCTAGTTCAAATACTTTTAGCTGTGAATTCTGTTTGATCGCTGGCCATCCAAGTACGCATAATTTCTAATACATAATATGATACTCTGGTACTGATACACATTTCTGACCTGCAAAAAAGTCAAATTTACTGGAAAGATAGTGCCACTCAGCTATCGGCCCAGTGACTGATGAAGGGCAGCTGTTGCTTGTCCCATCATTTTTCACTGAATCACCTTCACAGTGTGCAGTTTAGCAGGTTTAAATAAGGAACGTGTATGAGAAAAGATGCTTTTTAAGTGCAATAATGTCGGCCTCGTTATTGTGCTAATTCATCAGGTAATTCTGCATTAATTCTGCAGAGACATTCAAGGTGGTGAGACTGACAGGGATACTTACACAAAAAAGAAGCGAGTACAGACGTGGTCGGATACTGGACACACCCATATGTTACCATGCTTCTGCAGATCCTTAGATGTAATAACTGGTTAAGAGAAACAGAGATTGTATATGAATTTACTGTGACTTCCTTGTTCTGCTTTTATGATTGCTGCTTGTGGTGTGACGCTGTTAGTTTTGATATTAAATAATGCAATAAGAGATGCAGCCGCTTGAAGGATTAAACTCATTTTTTTATGACAAAATGACAATGATCATTTGATGATAATTGATATAACTTTTATCCATCAATGCAGAGACTTACGGAATTACATTTCATTTCTTTTCTCATTTTTTTCATAAATGACTTAAAACTGCTTAAGATTTAAAAATGCATATTTCAGAAAAGTTATGTATGTTAATGAAACTGCATAATGCCAAACCCCCATGACCCTGAATGGGAAGAAGTTGGCACAGATGATGGATGGATGGATGGATGGATTATTGCCACATATTATTACATAGTTTACAGCAACTTCAGCGTGTTACCTTCACAAAGAGCGATGCAGTTCAAATTTCGACTTTGAAGAAACCTTGATTGTATTGGACGGCTCTGTTGTAAGAGAGGAAGAGTTAAGTTACAGGTTTTACCAAAAACCAAGATCTTACTGAGTTATCCAGAGGATAATATCAC
>JBAMYA010000018.1:15744435-15756647 GCA_037176975.1 Arrhamphus sclerolepis | reverse complement strand
AAGGGTGACTGAGCAGTTTACACAGGAAAGCCCAATATTCACTCAAACACACAACTTTCTGTTGCCAAATTAAAGGAAAGTTTAAAGGTTAGTGTTTTCTATGTGTCTGTGGCAGTGTGCCTGGAAAACCAGACTAAATTACAGTAAACACATTTTGCATACATACACACTTATAAAAGATGGGTTATGCCAACAATCCAAATAGATTCCTGCTCTTATGTCATAGGTTGGGTTGGTTTGATGAATACTGGGTAAAGTATTTTGAAACAACCTCAATGGGCTAGGAATGAGACTTAAAACAAAAACAGCTTACTCCCTGTTCCTTCCTCTCCTATGTCTCATGTGTGTCTTTCCCTGTCTGCCTGTCTGTCCACCTCAACCATCTACTGCTACGCCTGCTTAGCTTCAGAACTGAAAAAAAGTAGTATTTGTCAAAGACCACTTGTTTCCCTACCCTGCTTTCCCTGCTGGCATTCTCTTGCTGCTTTTCCATCCCTGTGGATATATTAGACTACAAGAATTTGTTTTGTTTTTCTTATTTTAACCCATGTTTTGGGTGGAAGACCCAGTCCAGTCAGATGGCTCAAGCCCATAAACCAACCCTTCAGTGTCAAAACAACCTAATGACTGGGTACGTCCATATTTGACTCAGCACTGAGGTATGAAAAGAACCCAAATAATTGGGTTATTTTTAACCCAGGACTTTTAAAAGTGTATAGGTAGAGATAGAAAGGAAAGGTGATGATGGGTCATGACACAAGAATGGTTGCAATGAAGAAAACTGGGGGGCCATGGGTGTAATGTGCACAATTTGGAGGCAGCGAAAAGAAGAGCAAATGAGAGGGAGGGACAGAAAGTAGCTTGATTGCTTGGGAGTATGTGATAGAGACAGAGGGCAGGATGTGTCACATCTGGAAGAAATACAGACGATGGTTTTTGTATGATGCTTGGATATGGAGACACACTCGGTCTCTGTTCTCCTGCGAAACACGATGACGGACAAAGAGTGTCAAGCACCAAGGGAAGATCAAAGATGGAGAGTTCAAAAAAGTTGGTGAACAAAGACAGCACAAATGAGATACATCAACACGATAGAGCAGTCACAGTCAGCATGAATGATTCAAAGAGCCTTGAGATTTCAGGCTTAGCAGTGTTTTATCTGTTTTCAGAACATGCAAGTGTATCTCCAAGCAGTTTTTATCAGCTGTGTTGTGCAAATGAGACAATTCTGTGCTCGCTCTGTTGCTTTATTGGCAGAACTCCATAAAGTTATACAGTGGATGGTTGCAGAAATGTTGTATGCAGAGTTACTCCGAATCGGTTTATTAAACTCTTTGGCTACTATTTGTCTAAGGTTTGCAAAGATAATACAAGTTGCTAACCATCAACAGAAGTCATAATTCCCTCAATGGAAGGCATTCCTCACTATTACAGAGCTTTTCCTTCGCATCCGTCATCTGCAAACTGAACCTACTCAGCGTCCCAGGCAGTAAACCCCAACAGGGCACATGGGCCACCTCCTGACATCAAAGCTGACACCACAGCCCACTCCCTATGTGCTACAGCAAGAACAAACATGATAACTGCTGTTGTTGTTGGGGCAGGTAAAAATCGGTTAACATTAGGCAAAGAAAAAAAAACTCTTCTAGTCACTTCTGCTTTCTATAATGGCATTTTCAAAGCTGGTGAAAGGGAAGCAAGCATCCATTAAGTGCAAAAAAATGAATCAGCCTGAACAGAAAGCCTGCTTTGTTCGGGAACAGGTTTACGGTCCAAAGGAGGATGCATCATAAATTTCAGCCAACTCCTGGGTTACATACCTGAAGTTTGGTGTAAGAGGCATTGACTAGTCCATTTCTCAGCACAGAGTGCCAGTTCTCTATATGGGAACCACTAGAGTAAGTGTAACGATAGAGAGAGAGAGAGAGAGATGAAAAAGGAAAGATAAAACAAAGTGCTGCATAAATGTATACAGCTTGGACCTCAGGGTGCAACCACTGAATCGTGACATCTTAAATACAGTTTTAATGATGCTGCTGTCACTTTTCACGAACCCTATAGGTGAATCACTCATCAACTGGCTCTAGAAAGCAGCAATAAACAAATGATAACTTGAATTGAAAAATCCAGAGAAAATGGTTATTGCAGCTTTACATTTATGTATTGATACCACTTACATGGAAACATCTTAAGTCCACCAAATGTGTCATATTTATGTTTTCATAATTAAATACAAAGAATGGCAACACATGACTGCTTCATTTAAATAAATAAAATTAATAAAAAGATTTAATAAAAAACAAAAAAAACACGTGACTGCTGACTAAGTCCCGAGTTCAATTATTTGGACTGTCAAAAACATAAAACACAATGGTGACAATAGTGACATAGGCAATGTTATTTTTACCAAGTTGTCATATAGCAATGTTCTTAAGTTTATGCATCAAATTGTGTTCATTTTTTTCTGCATGTTGAAGTGGATAAACTGAACATGTTTGTGTTTTGTATATTTCTCATTATACTAATATAAACTGATCGAAGCCAGGCTCAGTGAAATACTTGGCATGTTTAGATGAGAATTATTAAACGTGGAGCAGAGAGAGAGAGAGGGAGAGAGAGAGAGAGAGAGAGAGGGAGACTGGTAGAAATGCTTGTACATTACTTGTACGCTGCCCAGATGGGTCGTGTGTATATAAAATATTCAGCAGAGCCCCATCTGCTACAGTACAAATCTCTATATCACAAGTATCACTGGCTCCATGTGCTGGCTAACAGACGTGCTTTCTCTGTCCAAGAGAATGGCCACTGGTCTGTGCTCTTCTTTTTAATCATTCCATTAAAATCTGCGAGTGGCTTCCTCAGGAACAAAGACAATCAGTCGCTGTTACACCGACACATGCTAACGTTTAACGCGGTGTATAATTTTGCTCTGCTGCAAAATTATGAATGCCTCTTAGCATTTGGTCATATTATATTTGCTCAGGTCCATGAGGTAAATGTAGCCTTTCACCCAAAAGGTTTAAATAGTTGTTTTTTTTTTAGTTATTCGGTAGATTATATGAACACGTGTTAACTAATGAGAAGTGTTACTCACTGGAAGGCGAAGGTGCTGCCATAAAGCTTCTTGGCAGTGCGAAAACGAGCTTCCTTGGCTGGGGGGCTGCTGAGCAAAAGGAACTGGTGGGACGTATGCATGAATTTCAGTTGCTGTAACAATGTGATGAGAGCATGATAGAGGGAGAGGGAGAGAGACAGAGAGACGGAGTCACACAGAACATTCAAAAACATATTTGTTCACAGAAACTGATGGGAATGCTGTCTTGGTTTCCTACCCTGCTTAGAGGCAGCTTGACAATATGAGACCTGTTACTGGAAATGATCCTGCAGGGACACAGAAACAATAAAGGAATAAATAAATTGTAATAGAATCTCTAGCATCTTGAACTGCGGCATCACACTGTTTGAGCCACAGCAGACCTTATTAACAGCAGGCATACAGATCATTTTAGGGGATCAACACATTATTTATGATCGTTCTCAGGCAGTGGCGGTTCTAGCCTGTATAAACTCCCCATGAAGTGCTCCTCATAACATCTTATGTAAAGACTTTTAAATGACCTCAGTCTGAGGTTGATGCTGTTGTTTGCCTATTAAACATGAATAATCAAAAAGACATAAAATAGTGAATAAAATTACCAAATTTGCACAAACTGCACCTGTCCTATAAAAAAAAATAAAAAAAAAGTCAAACACTAATATTTCCTTGGACTGCCTTTAGCTTTGATTACAGCACGCAGTCACCTTGCCACCATTTCGATAAGCTTCTGCAGTGTCACCACATTTCTATTCATGTATTCATTTTTCACCAAGATCACACTTGTATTGATGATCCTCAGGTCTGGACTCTGTGGTGACCAATCCATGTGTGAAGATGATGCCTCATTCTCCCTGAACAACTCTTTTACAATTTGAGTCCGATGAAGTCCTGGAAGTTTCATCCTCAATTACGTCTGTGCCATCAGGGAGGAAATAACCTGATCATTCAGTAAATTCAGGCAGTCAGCTGACCTCATAAAGTTCCTGAACCTAGACCTGACCTACTGCAGCAACCCCACATCACTGCACTACCCTTACAGACTCCTGGTGTAGCCAAAAGGCATGATGGGAGCATCACTTCATCTGCCTCTCTTTTCATCGTTCTGGAACAGGGTAGATCTGGTCCCATCAGACCACATGACCACCCATTGCTCCAGAGTCCAGTCTTTATTTTCTCTAGCAAAGTGAGGCCTTTTTTGTTTTGTTTTCTTAAAGCTACACAGCTTTTTAGTACCGACCCCTTGAGTTCACGTCACATAGTACATATGGAAATGTCTTACTGTTGGTTTTTTGTTGTTTTTTTATACAATTTGATTTCACCAAATGTTTAAGTGATCGCCGACCTCCATCATTCAAGATATTTTTTCTTCCTGGAAAATGATGGCTCCCCACTATCCCTCCAGTTGGACAGTTCTTAACCCTCTTTTAGTGGTTTCAGCAGTCTCCTCAGGTGTTTTCTTTGCTTGATACATGCCAATAATAATAAGAATAATAATAATCCTTCTGAAACATCTTTTCCATGACCACAGGAAGTCTTCTGACATGGCTGTTTAAGAAATGAGAAGCTTCTCACTGCATCAGTTAGGGTTAAGTTATGTCCAGTGAGCATGAATGACACATGATTACAGTAATAATGGAAACTGAGCTAAGATGCTAAGATACCGATCACTTTTGTTTTTAAAAACACTATTTTAATGAATGTGGATTTGTGTGGATATATACTTTGTGAACTTATACGTTTTGCACTCTTGCATACATTTGACGTATCACACATCAGCCCCTCCTTATCTGCTTTCTCCAAGTATGACAGCTGTCTGACAGGCAGCCTGCAGCTTTCAGACTCAGACAGGATCATCCAGGCACTGTCTAGTTTACTAAGAAGTGGATGATAAAGGCTCCCATTTCTCTCTTGGGGTCCGAAAAACATCAATACGAGGCTATACAACACCAATCCCCCCCAAAAAAAAGTTGGGACACTGTAAATAAACAGAATGCAATCATTTGCAAATCTCATAAACCCACATTTTTATTCCCAAAAGAAAGTAAAGAACATATCAAATGTTGAAACCGAGACATTTTACCATTTCGTGGAAAATATTAGCTCATTTTAACTTTGACGGCAAAAACACATCGTAAACAAGTTAGAACAGGGACAACAAAAGCCTGGAAAAAAGTCTGAGTGATAAAAAGGTAAATTTTATGTCTCTGTTCAAACATCTGATATTTACATCAAGTTTGATTAGGAATAAAATATGGTTTCCTGAGATTGGCAAATCATTGCATTCTGTTTTTATCTACATTTTACACAGCATCACAACTTTTTGGAAATTGGGCTTGTAATTGAAGTAATACGTAAAGTGGTGATAAAAGAAAATGTTGAATGCACTTTTTTCTGCTTGCCCCACCCCTGTCAAGATGCCACCCTGCGCAGCCTCCATGTCACCTGTATCTAAACTGTGACACTGTTCTCGGGCTTTACAATAAGCCGTGGTAGTGAGCCTGGTTACATAGTTACATGAGTGTTTTTGCCCACTCTGACCAGTCATGCCTTCTCAAAAAAAGCAGATCTAAAATATTACTCAACCACCCATAACCATTTACCCATTGAGTTAGCTTTAACAACCTCTCAGCGAGAGTAAATCCATGTTGAAATCAGATTCTTTCCACTCACCACTGTAGCAGAGGATGGGCCAAAGGGTCCAGTTTGTCCATCTGTTTCTTGATCTCCAGGTATGAACCCTGGCAAAAACATTCACTCTCAGAGTTTCGACCCAAAATCAAATGAGTATAAGGCTTTTGTTGTTAATCATACAAAATAGCATTGATATTCAAGGCATAAGAGCGCAGATCCAGCTCAGACACAAGGGTTAAATAAGCATAGTGAGGGAGAACATGCAAAAAATGTTGTTGTGATCAGCACAATTCCATCCATGAGTCTCAAACACAACAGTCCAGTCAATGGCAAACAGTGTGATCAGTCTGCTCTCAGCGTAGTTTTGCCCCTCCCACATCCTCCACCTACCTGGGTCATTTCGCGAATGGACATGACGCTATCCAATGCTTTCTGCAGGCGTTCGTAGTTCTTCTTCTGTGTCCATCAGTTCGGCCAAACATCCATTTAATGCATTGAGAGAAAAATCAACATAAAAGACTCTAAAAACCATTTCATAAAGAATATTGTTTACTGAAATATCCATGACTCAAAGCGTAATTTCAAATGTTTATCACGCTTTTTGCTTTGCTCTGACAACAGCAGTTGTCAGTTAATAATTAAACAGGAAGTGTGTTTTTCAAATGAATTATAATATTTGAAAGAGAATTTGAAGATGGATTTGCCAGTAATAGTGTTTTCTGCTGACCTTTGGGTTAAATGCAAGAGTCTTGGGGTCATTGGGATCAACCACTGATGGGTAGGGCTCAAAGATGATGCTCTTACGAGGAGACTCAAGAGCAGCTCTACACATGGCCACGAGCAGGTCCACCACCTGTCAAAGGAAGGATTATACACTTACATTTGATTCTGAATCAGTTTCAATAATATTAAACCAGAAAAAATAAGGAATAAATATTTAGAAGATGGTGTTTGCATGTATTTTTTTTCCTGTTTTTATAATAAATAAATAAATAAAAATATGAGGGACATTTATGGGGGAAAAACACATCTATTATTTGAATAGTCTCAGATGCTACAGTGTCTTTTGGGCTGTTTTCACCTCTGCTCCAGTGGCCACTTCCTCTGCAGCTCCAGACATCACACCCAGAGTGTAGAAGGAGAACACACAGAGCTCCCTGGTGCACACAGCAGGCTACACAAACACACACGGGCAAAGCAGGATGAAAATGTAGCCGTTTAGTGCAACCATTCTCAGTGTGGTTATTTATAAATGCACAAGCGGGGTCATATTACCAAAAGAAAATCCATTCCAAGTTTCTTCTTTTACCTCAGATGCTAAAAGGTGTATTAATCTTACATATTTCTACGATACTATACATCTGCTACTGTTGTTTGGTCATGATACCTTCAGCATGGATCCATTCTGAAAGACGTGCTGTTCGTCGCAGACCACACAGTACTCATTAAGCGTGGGAATCCTCTGCTCTGAGTACTTCATTATCTGTTATGAGAAAAGCACAGTGGGGTTCCCAGTTGTATCTCCCACCTCCAGCAATGCCCTTACAGAAATATAGACTAGTTTGGACCTACACAGCATTACATTTGAAATGTTTTAATTTTCTATGGGGCTGCAAAATAAGATACAATACATACAGCTGCACTGTATGTATTGGCACTAATACAAAACAGATACAAAGCACCTCACAAAGACATGTACGATGAGCATAAGTGCCTTTATAAGTGGATTCATATCTCCTTGAGATCTAACCTGCACTAAGAAGCCATACTCCAAGGTAGGGATGTTCTTGCAGTGGCCGCCCGCCTGGGATGAGAAAAACAATTCAATCAGCTGCCTCGTGGTAATCTGCGCTGGGGCCCTGGCCGCTGGGACAGCCACAGTCTGATGAGTCAAGTGAAGACAAAGCATTATGGGAAAGGGCGCACAAGCCATGTTTCGGTAAGGATGGGGGAAGGCTCAAGTAGGAGCAGTGCAAGGAGCGGGTGACTGAGAAAAGGGTCAATCACAGCATTAAAATAGTCAAGAACTACACAACAAACAGAGCATCGTGAGTTTCTTTACCGGCACACTATTAATCATTAATAATCATTAAGTTATTGTAAGAACTGTGAGGTTACAAGGCTCAGAGTTGCACATGAGATACATATTGAAAAATGCTTTGGAACGGAGTAGAATTTTATCATTGTAAACAAATCAGTGGCCTTTGTTTGCAGACTTTTAGGACTGGTCCAGTGGGGCTCTGACCTGGCTGTTGGGTGGATAGCTGAAGAGCTCTCCTTTAGGATTTTTCATGGTACATGAGATAGAGCGGTTCATCAGGCGCGTGACTCTCAGCTCAGGAACACTCAGCTTCCCTTTTAAAACCGTGTCTTGGATTAGAGGAAAACTTGGAGACCTGGTAAAGATCAAAACACAACCTTCGTGACATAAACAGTCCTTCTGTTTTTGTTGTCATCAAGGTGACTGTGAAACTGAGCAGCACAGCATTTGGCTTAGAACAAAGGCTTTCATCTTGAAAGGGTAAAGCAAAGATTTATTCTTTATTGTAAAGTTGCAATGAATGAAATTTCAGATCAGTACCTGGGGGGGATTCCATGGCGACACTGACTGAAGAAATACAAGCTACGCTCATCTACTGTACCCTGCTACACGCAGAGGAGACACTTGGACCATAGCTCCGGTCAATGTTACAACAGTGAACATAAACAAGCATTTGCTTCTGCTATTTCTCTCAGTACGTTCTCTATGCTGGTAGATGACATGAGGAGTAAGTGAAACTGACCACCATTAGGGGTGGTGATGGGATCCTGTAATAGTCAAAACATCCCGGAGAAAGACAGAGGCTGACAGGAGCACATCTGTCCCCATGGGAACAAAAGGTCAAACTGTGAATTAAAGTCAGTTTGCACTTGCCTCCTTTCCTTTGCTTACCTTCTTTGCTGCAGTTAATCTTTTTTTAACAACATATTTATGTATATCATTTAACTATTTTCTGGTAAATACACAGCTTGTGGCAGGTACTAAAGCCTTTGCACACCAAATACATTTTTTTGACGTTTTTTAAAATCTGTCATCTAAAAGAAAATGTTATACAAAGAAATCTTGCACCAAAATAGGAGGCTATCAACAAGAGACGAGGGGTTTATTTAGATGAATCACTGCAGACTGACTTAAGGTTTCCACTTGTTATTTATTGTTAATTGATATTTGTCACCAATTAAAGCATCTCTTTAATTTTTTTTTTTTGATCTGGCTGCCATGTCCATACAGATAATGCACATCTGTTGTGCAACACCAGAGGGAGGAGAGTGTGTGTGTCGTTTTGTTTTAATCAATCCTCCATAACTTGTGTAACTGCATTTTAATTTCTGTTTTCGCCGAGTTCAAACCAATCTGATACAAGCAAATGGCCAGAATTCCATGATGCACTGGCAGGTTTACATATCAAGTGCCTTAAATTTATGGAATAATAGCTGATTATAGAGATCACAGTGGTGAATAATGGACTATGATCATAGCTGGCTGTTATGTAAGTCCAAAACTTGTTTCCTTGTAATTGTTATATGTCTATATATTAGTCTTTAATTAGTGTTATTGTTATTAAATGAAATGAAGTCATTTGAGAATCAAAAAAGGAATTCATACATCAAAGTAGATCAGAAGACCATCACGTGTTAAATGTTTTACTCTAAAGTGTAATCATGTTCATGCTTCCATAATTTCATGTAAAAAGGCACAAGTTTTGCATACGTTGCTGATAAATTACAAGTTCTTTAACATTAGCTTTAGATGAAGGCCTTTATTAAATGAACTCAATGCAGATTCAAATTGCCAACAATAGTCGAACCCCTTTGTTATTTATATAATCCAGCTAATTTACAGCTTTCTGTTACTTTCACGAAACATTCATAGAGAGATTTTCAACATAACGAAGCAATGGATCACATACAGTATGTTGTTTGATGCTATAAAAGAAAATGCCAGCGTTTCAAACACGAGACTACGCATTTTTATATTTAGAATTTTAGACCCATAAAACTCTGCAAAGGGGCTTGCTGTTACTGTCTGTGCAGATACCTTGTCAGAGGGCCAGAGAGAAAAGGGGACCTACTTGGGAATGGGGGAGAAAATGCTGAGCCCAGCGCGGAACTTCTTGATGGTTCCACCAGCTTTGAACCAGCTGTGTCTCTTCTCCTGCTGGGCTTTGAGGAACTCATTACTGAGGTGCTTCCACTGCTGGGAGGTGAATGTACTCAGGATCCTGCCACATTACACACACACAAAAAACAAACCCCCCAAAAAAAAACAACGAGTGAACCTGGTCAATGCAGAATTACTCTTTCACTCAGCACGTAGCATACGCCTTAAATTAATAACTGCTGAAAACAAAATCGTGATAGACAATAGATTAGTAAAAAATGGAGCTGAAGTACTAAATGTGACACTTTTCTCCAAAAATAGATCACAGTTACAGATAAAAGGTTTCTAATATAACACAACACACTACTTACTTTTTTAGTTGTAGACCGAGACTGAAGCCTTCTTTATTTGAAGGCTGGAACACTTCTACTGATGGCTCTGAATGAACAAAGATGACTGCCATTATTACACAGTGGACACACACATACACACACACACACACAAAAGCTGTTTTTCACTTTCTCCTCAGTATAGCACATCCTGTACTCACCTCCCACGCTCAGTGAGTGGCACAAATACCTAATGTCCCTCCCAGAAAACCAACACCCACACTCACATCTTTACTCACCAGGTCCATCGAGGTACTGAGAAAGGGAAAAGCGCAGTCTCAGAATAATGGGCTCTGTTCTGATAACTTTCCAAGCTGTCGCAACCTCCTCCTGAGTCACACACACACACACAAATATACAGAGTTAGCTGCCTAATTAGGGTCATTTCTCATTACATAAATAACTTATGAGCACCCAGTGTATAATAAATGATGTGTTACTTTGCAAAATGTCAAGGTTAGAATAGTAATGAGCAATGTAGGAGGAGGTGTTTGCAGTGAAAGGAGAGTGCTGACTCACATCTAAGAAACCAATGTTGATATGAAGATCGATGTCCACATCATCAATGGTCCCATACTCCCTGCTCAAAGAAACAAACACCAATCCAGTTAATTTATCAAAAGAACTGTAAAAGATTATTCTGGAGCAATTTGCACAGATTGCTTTCTCTGAGATAAATTATTGCCTCTTATTTTTCCTTGTTAAAACAAGCTCCAGCAATTTTTTTTATTTTTATTTTTTTTAATCTTACCACTGCTCAGTTATTTCTCTAAACAGTTTACAGAATGAATTGACTGTGTGTGCCTGCACCTCACAGAGACGGCACTGTCAGTGTAGATGTCTTTGACAGCCTCGATGTCTGCATCTAGTTGTGGGTGGCGGTACAGGTCAGCAGCACAGCTCCCCTGCAACAAGCAGCACTGGTCACAGTTATAGCAGTGAATGAATCCTCAGTGGTTTTAAGCATTTCTGTCACACATGCATGCTACACTTCCCAACACAGGAAAAATAAAAAAAATGAAAACATTTCATATTTCAGTCTTTTCTTTTCATTTCTTCAAATCATCTCATTTGGAAATACATGACTGTGAATACTGTGTACACGATTACAGTTCGTCTTTGTGTTGCTATGGATAAGTTTGCATATTTACAGCCAAAAGAAGGGAGATTTGAACCAGTAATCAACTACTTTTAGTTCTGAATTTTAAAGCACAGAATAAATATTATTGGTAATTGCAAACAGTTCTTGGATGCATGTCTCTGAAGTCCTGGAGTCAGACTTCAGTCTGCTGAGCTCAGGGTGTGCAGTACAGATGCCACACTTCCATCCTTATCTTCACTGCACTACTTTCATGTTCTGTCTTCACTGAAATGAGCTTTACTGGATTTATATTTCAATCAAAACCCTTGGAAGATAAGAGCAAAAAAAAGGATGACTACCAGATTAAGATCTTGTCAGGAAGTGAAAGCAATCTACTTTTATGAGGTAAGATGATACATCGCATGCTGCCATTAAAAACTTCATTTGGTAGCTTGCATAAGGTGAAAACAGTGAATAATATTAAATCATTTAGGAGAAAATATTGCATTTCTGGAGCATGTGCCACATTTTAGTGACATATTTAATATTTTTAGTTGTCAATTAATTATATTTCACGCCCAGCTTAGTGAAACTGTGGTGTTTTCTGCTTCATGTGAATAAAAAGGTTTGTCCTGCTACCAGTCAGACACGAAGATTGAAATGTCAGTCATGCAGCCCATCTGCTCAGCACTCCAGAACCAAATATCTCATCAGCTAGTCACCACATCATGAAGACATTCGGTCTGAACAGTCAAATATTATGAATTTTCCAACACTTGTGTCTGCAATTATGATGTCATACAAAAAGAAAAAACTCACAGCTGGATTTCAGTGGTGACGAATACAGATATATATATATATATATATATATAT
>JBAMYA010000018.1:15718238-15742236 GCA_037176975.1 Arrhamphus sclerolepis | reverse complement strand
TATATATATTTAGCAGCTGTCTGACTGTTACAGCGCCCGCCCCCTCGGCTTTTTTTTTACTACAGTGCTCTCAGGGTTAAAGGTTGAAAAGGAGATACTGGAAAAACCAGTAAGAAGATTTTAAAAACAAACAATTAAAAAGCACAGTCCCCTTCCTGTGGATCTGTCTCCAAAACACACAAATGATCAACGTCTGTTCACTGAAGGAAAAGAGCTCAACACACAAGTTAATGACTCAGGGACTTCACTTTGGTCATGACAGCATTTCATTATTTAGAACTTCAGGTAAATTAGAAAAAAAAAATCTCCTATATTACCTTTAAAGGAAATATATATATTTGATTTATTTAGCTTAAAAAAATACATTTTGAGTGGCTGGAATCAGCACCAAATCAAAAGCTCTGATATAACGAATCACCGTCAATATTATTCTGGCCAGCCTGAGTTTGAAAATATGTAACTCAGTGAGCTTTTCAGATTTAGAGGGTACTGTGACATCACAGACCCAGGTCAGGATAGAATTAGCCAGCGTCCCCATTATTTGCTCCACCCAACCTCACATCGTGCTTCTTTTGCTGCACCTCTGAAGTAGGTCATACAAAGCTGTACTCTTGACTTAAAAATAGGCATGTTCTGCAGAGGAGAGGGGTGGAGTCAAACCAGATGGCTGAGTCCACCCCCTTAAAGCAGCTGATATGAACAGGTGGGAAAAGTCATGGCTGAAACTGAAGCTGTTGTACTGTATCTCTTTGCAACAAAACAAACATCTCATTAAGATCTAAAGAAATAGTTTCAACTTATAGCTCCTTTAAATTCTCTATCTTTGACATAGAAATAGTATATTAAGGAACAAAAGTATAATCAAAATATATCTGCTTTAACACTGTATTAATGAAACCATAAACTTTGAAACCATGTAAAGTCACTTCATTCTTTTCTTGTGTTACCATATTATATCAGTGCAATTTCTCATTCAGCAAATTATATTTGGTTTTTAAAATAATATCTTTTGTTAAAAAAAAAAATACAGAGTATTGGAATATTTTTCATTAAAATTCTGTTTTTTTTTTGTTTTTTTTTATTAAACATGTAAGGATCAACTGCTAGAATAGAAAATGTAATAAAAGTTTCTTGACAACACCACATTTAAACGGGAGGTAATAGTAATAGTGCCTGCTGTACCTGAATGCCGTAAAGGAACTGCTCAGGTTCATTCTCTCCGTCCGACTCCTCGTCTGTCCAGCACTGACCTTTGATGTCCTGTGCACCCACACATTATGAAAAGACCATTACAGTAGAGCAGAAGCCCTTTCTAGCATCCTTTCATCCCACATTTCCTCATTTAGCCCTCCGTTCAAAGACTTCAAAATATCGCTTTATATGGGCCTCAAAGGTAGAGATGAATGCGTGTGATTTACTTACAAAACAGAGAATATTCTAAGAACTCAGCCTTCAAAATAATACTTAACAGAAAATAAGTGTAGCGACTTTTCAGTGAAAAATACACATCTTGTAATTTATTGCAATCGTGAAACCTAGAGATTCAGCTGAAAAAATGTGATTATTTTTTTCTTGTAGGTAAAGGTAAAACTCAAATGTCTATGAAATATTTGCAGTTCTACATGAAGTAGCTCAATGAATTCCATCAAATTGACAATTTTCTCAATCTTAAATAAATCTCTAACTGCCGACAAGCTTAATCAGAGTCAGTGATCGCACCAATAGGATTCCAGCTGTCTTACCATTGGGTCTGTTGTTCATAGGGCTCTCTCAGACAGGTTTGGGCCTTTGATTACTGCCAAGCATTGTGGCCTATTTCCAGGTGAAAGGGAAAACAAAAAAAAAAATCAGAACGCTTTGACTGACCTGTCTTTCTTGCACTTTTCAAAATTGCACAACCTTGGAAAAAAATTATGAAACAAAACTCAGAGAGGAAGAAAACATTAAACAAAGGCTATTGTCAGTGATGCCATGCTCTGTCAGTGATGCCCTCCTCCTTTTTTCTTTAAATCGTCTCCACTTCACCTTGCCATGTATCCTAGCAACAGCCATCTCTGCCTGCTTTCCAAGTGGCATTAATCACTGTAGAGAGAATGTGTGGGAGCTATTTGCTGTATATTTCAGTACCCAGGATGTCTTCAGTTCTTTGTTTAGATTTTTTTTTCCCAGGTTTTTTTTTTCTATTAATATCATACCACCAGATGCTGTGATACCATTTAGATGCACAAGAACAACAGCATATATATATTAATCTTAATTAAATGTTTAGTACATAACAGGAAATAAAAATATCTTATTTTTCACAGAATCTCCAGGGTCAACAAAAGAGGGGCACACTGTGACTCCAGACTATTACTTTATAAAAACAAAAAAAACAAATATATACTGTGGATATCAATACAAATCAACCCTTTTCTTTTACTTATTCTTTTAAAATATCCAAATGAAATACAATGAATGTATACAGCATCACTGGCATGTAAAGAGGTACTATGCACTTCGTGTTGAAGCCATGTAAACAATGAGCACACAGTGTTGTCACCTGTAAAAGCAGATGATCAGCATCACAACATACAAAATTACATTACCACACCATTGAAACATGACAAAGAATTTAAAGAGGAGGAGCGAACATGGTGAGATATGTGCAAACAAAGAGGGGATAACAACATAGCTTAGCACTAAGAGACAGATAGACTGTGTTGCATTTAGGCCTGACTGAATGGACAATTTCCCTGTATTTGATGCACTGATTATGGGATGCTTTACATGTCAATACAAAATACTAATAATACTGCTAATTAATGTGATTACTTTGTCTCTTTTTTTGTGTGTCTGAGTGTGTCCTGATCAGGCTCATTCCTTCCCAGCATCAACTGCACCTCCCCCGTCCAAACCACGTCTTCAACCTCAGCTCCTGTCCTTTTTTTTTTCTCTGCCTGTCAGCTGCCCAGCCATGTCCTCCACCTTGCTAGCATCTCCATCCCCATCCCATTCACCCCCGCACTCCCCGCCGTCCCCCAAGCCTCTGACGTCTGGCATACCAATGGAGCCGCCGAGAAAACCGAGCCACCCTCCCATCGTCCCCATTCATCCTTCGCTTCAGATCACTATTTAGCAATAATACACATGCAGTCAGGAGGATCTTTCCCCCTCCCCCTACGCTCTGCACCCCCACCACATCCATCCACACTTACCTCCGGAGAGGATGGAGATTCGGATGCTGTCCTTGCCTCAGTTGCTCTTAAAGGGCACACCTGCCCTCTCTCTCCCTCTCTCTCTCTCTTTCCCTGTCTTTTCCTCTCGCTCTCTCAGTGGTTGTTTTCCACTAAAATAATAGATGACATTAAGCCACTTAAAAAAAAGAGAGAGAGAGAAAGCAGAGAAAGATGTCTATATAACAGCACCAGTCTTTGCGGTGTGTGGTTGCCAGCAAGCCAGCTGGAGTGCGTGAGTCTGAGTGTTTATCTGTTGCAGATCTCTCTCTTTCTGCTCTCTTACATTTTGCCTGACAACACAGAAGGGTCTGGGCATGCTCAGTGGGACTGGGGCAGACTAGTCACGTGACCTGCAGCTGACTGCACTCTGCTGCTGACAAATGGGGGAAAAAAAGCTCTGCTCTGTTTGTGCCTGTGGTGTACGTGTGTGGTTGCATAACTTAGCATCCAATAAGGTGCCATTGTGCTTTGGAGTGAGCTTCTGGTTTATATTTCATGTCTTGCTAAATTCGCATATTATTGATAACATTGACACCAACAACAGCAATAATAATAATGATAATAATAACAATAATAATAATAATAAGAAGAAGAAGAAGAAGAAGAAGAAGAAGAAGAAGAAGAAGAAGAACAAATGTGTTTGAAGTTAAATTCATTTGGAATTATTATCATGCCACATAATTTGGATATAATATGACATAATATGATTGAATGTTTATAAAACACTGTCCCACGCCGTGTACTGTATGTGTGCGATCACGGCCATTCGGCTTGTGTGCTAATCAGTCTTTACCCTCGTTGTCTCAAGGTATCTATTTAAGACCTTACAGATTAATGAACAGGTATTAGGTCCACTGTCCTGCCAACGTATGAACACAGTCTAGAAAACAAATTATTATATTTTTAGACTTTTTTTTAAAGTAGCAAACAATGTAGTAAACTAAAGGATACTGAACTCAATGGTACAAGATTAACAACAGAGGAAACAGTTTGATGTCATTTCATATAATGAATGCAATAATCGTGCAAAGTATCAGTGAATCCACAAACACACATTTTCATATAAATCAGTTTGGGTACATTTCAGCAAAGATTTCTCTATGTTCATTTTTTACAACATTTTTCTCCTTTTGTGGCAAGAAAGATGTAGAACTTTATATGGTTGGTTGCTAATAAAGATAACAAGTCAGCCAAAATGCTTTTGTTCACCTTTATTTTACAATATTTTTTTGTAAATACATTTATATTGTGTCTCATTTTGTAACACAAGTATAATTTGGACAACTAACAACAACATGACTGAAACATGTGTTTCCAGCCTAATGTTCATTATGTTTTTCTGAAGTTTTCTTATGACTGTAATGTGCTCTTAACCTGAACCTGCATAAACTACTGATATCTCCATACATTGTTTTGGCCCCTTTCTTTGACTTTTATTGGTATACATGTTTGCACTAGTGCAGTGTTATGTTTATAGGCATTAAGCATCATACCTGCTCATCTAAGACTTATCTGTGCACATTCCCACGCTGACAGGCCCAGGGGTTTAGAAGTTATTAATACTGACTGACAACCAGAAGCTTCACCGTTGAATAGAGGGACGACCCACCTGAGCAGGTGTGTCCACTGATCTTGGACACTGGAGTGAACTGGATCCAGTCAAGACGCAGTTAGCAGCAGGTGACACAGCAACATGGGAAGTGGGAGCAGCAGCGCTACAACTGCGAACAGGTGAGAACAAAGCCAAACAGGGGGCGGGTGGGTGAACCTTGTCAGTCCTGAAGATTTACGATTAAGATGGCTGTTTTCTGAACCTGTTAACGTTTTGAGGAGTACCCTTTGCCAGACTGGCATGGGTCATCTTAGGTGCAGAGGTTGAATTTGAATGTTTAAATCAGAAATCTGAAATATAGTTTGGATGTGACAAGCATTTATGCTGGTGTAAAGGATTTACTTTCTGTGTGCCATCTCTCCGGCAGAGCTGATTATAGCAACATGATAATCAATCTAAGAAACATTTGCAGCACAGGTGCATAGTATCTTCAATGCACAAACAATGTTTTGTGTTATCAGTTGCCATTAATAGTGTTTAGTATGAACAGTGTCAGTGTAGATGGCGCTTTTAAAATTACAAAAAGTTTTAACTGTGATGTACTTGAATATGTAATTTACAGAAATGCATCATTTTAGCAAAGTGGCACTGTTGTGTAATTTGTCCTGCTTTGCACTCACACAATTAGCAATAAAATAGATCAAAGCATGTCAGTTATTGATTTGCAACAATAGCTAGTGTTCACTCTATCTTGTTTTTGTTTTCAACACCTAATATTATAACCTGGTGGTGGATTGCAACTATATATTTACTAAAACTATTGTACTCAACTACAGAACAGACATTCTCACCAATCATTTAGAGAGTATATATATTTATTCATTGACCATTATATGCTAATTCTAAATGTTATGCTAACAGCATGCTTTAAAAAATGAATCAGAGTAAAGTTTATGGCACCACTTTCTTGCATTACCTGATTATCAAGTAATAATCTGTAACCAGTTTGGAACTGAAGAGACCAGCTGCTGTAGTTTTTGAGGAGACATTTTCATTATTGTTTGATTAAAGGGACTGAGCTACTCAACTGTTGCATCCTCATGCATCTCCTGAAAAAGATGCAGTACAATATTCCACAAAGCCTACTGTACCTTTGTACCACCTGCACATCTGTACCATACAGTTACACAATTTTCCCTTGACTTGTGCTCTGAAGCAACTCAAATTCTGACAATTTTTGGTGTGTGATGGTTTTTATGTGTTTATATTATTATCTTTTTGCAATATATATACATTGTTTTTATTATGTAAAGCACTTTGTGTTGCATTGGGGCATGAAAAGGGCTTTATAAATAAAGTTTGATTTGATTTGATTTGAATAAACTGGATGGCCCCTCTCTGTTTACCTTTAATAGACAACTCAATTAGCATAGAACTATAGAACTGAGACGTTTGAATTCAATGCTGCTTGATGATCAAAGATTTTTCCCAATTTTCCAAATATTTATATGATATAATATACCATATATAATGAAATGCCCTTTTTCACACACAGTCTCATAGACTATTGAACATTTTTCCATGTTTATTTTCAAAAGAATCAGCCTGTCTTTTTTCACCACCATGATTGCATTAGTTTTTTTTTTCTTTTTTTAAATACCTAGGGTTTTATGCAAGGGAAACTACTTCAGTCAGTTGCAATGTTGTCAATTCAGCAGTAAAATATAACAGACTAGCGTGCAAATGAATAGACCTGCTTGTAACAATTGTAATACTTTTTTTTTTTTTTTTTATCAAAAATAGAAATTTGTCAAACGTGATTTTACTGGACAATTTGAAACTGTAGCCTTGTTTTTCTTCAAAATACACCGTGTTCTGCACAAAAACCTCATAATTCAGGTCACGGTGGTGTTATACAATTATATATCGGTAGATGGAGATATAGGCTCGTTCAGGAATGTAAGGGGGGATAATTTATCCCATTATATCACCCCTACTATGAATTCACCGACTAAGCTTAATGCAGTTTTAAAAGAAAGTTTGTGTCTAATTGTTTGTACCATTTTATACTTTTAGAGGCAAACATTTGTTTGATGGCTGACAAACGTTTTCAGCGTTAAATCGTTGTTGATGATTATCAATAATGATGATCCATCATTCACTGTGGCAGCCGATGATTTCTACAACCACTAAATGATGAACGGCTTGTTACTGAGTAAGACATTTAACAGCCACGCCGCAACGACCACAACGTCGTTTTTGAGGAAACCAACCCACACTAACCAGTCACATGTCGCCCTTCTTGCTCTTCTGACGCATAAACGCGTCCTGATTGGCTACCTAACTTTACCAAGCACTTCCATCACGCATTTTTATATCCCTCCGCGCTATTCTTTAATTTCTAGCAATTCCTTACAATCGATATATATTCTTTAATTTTCGCAACGCTGACATAAGATTTACCTGAAATGTAATTTGAAACCGCGGTTGATGTAACTGTGCGCAGCCAGTACATATCGTTTTTATTGATTATTATTCTGTCGGACGGATATGCCTCAGCATCGTTATAAAGTAGTCCCTGGCAGTGAGGAACTACTAGTGGAGATCACCTTGAGCTGGTCTCAGTCATCCAGCAGTCGCGCCAGTGAAAGAACACGGAAGAGAGCCAAGGTGGGTACTTAAAACAGGGCCTGCGGTTTGGGTTTTTTACCATAGTTTTAAAGTATCTGGTCATTTATTACAGTCAACCATTTGGACTTTTTTGCAGTAGTTTAACGCTTGTGTGCTTGTAATTGAATAAGAAAAAAATAGTCTCTAATTGCTCAGTCGCTTTTTCCCATTAATTTCTTTCTAAACTCTGATATAAAGCATTTAATACATCTGGACATCCTGAAAAGCGCAAAAGAGAGAGAGAGAGAGAGTTTTTTTTTTTTCCCTTTCGTACGTGTTCAGCAAGTATATGAATTGAAACTACGACGAATATACGATTCATCTAAGCGTAGACTACGGGCACTGAACAGCATTTTTTTTTCTTTTTTATTTTACTAACTACGTGCATAACGCTGCCTTCTTTTAATGCCAACGTTAAGGATAATCACATTGAACGTGATGCGTCAAGTGTTAACCGTTGTGAAGTCGCTTCCTGTTGCCTCCTGTAGTGGGTGTGGTCGCCACGGCCGTCTCGGGCTCTCATTGGTCAAATCTCCGTGATGCCTCAGACGGGGAAAATGTGACGCAGGATGAGAGAACGTGACCTCTGCCGCATCGTCTGTGCTGCAACTTCATTTTACTGTCACTGACATTTTTGACAGATTTAACACACCACACCTTTAACTGTTATCTTGGTATTATTCTCTTTATTACGACTTCAAACATTAGCAGGACAAATTCCCTCTGCAATCTGCCCTGTAGTATTTCTTCAGAAACCCTATGATTGAGCCTGAAAGGCATAAGTTGTGAGGGGTGGGCAATTAATCGAAAATTAATCAAAACCTACACTCAGAACCAATAATCAGTGTAATCTTGCTCATGTCAATTATTTCAGCTATTTATCTTCTTTTAAATATTAACTTAATGACCATATGTAGGTAACCTGTGTGTGCTTCTCCTATTTTAAAATCTAAGATATGTACTCTTATTAGGGGGAAAAAAAATCCAGTTTTAATAGTTAATGAAATTTGTAGCAAAAACCTTGTCAGTGGTCTATGAGGGCTAAAAGTAAAATAATACTAAAATAATTGCTCACTAATCATAATCGAGGTAAGTTTTTCAATTAATCATATTGATTTCAGGTACTATCGCCCAGCCCCACTTGTGATAAAGGAAATAACCACTATATGATCAATGCAGTATTAATTATGTTATTTGCTTTTCCATTTTCCGTGCAGTGACATGCTACACAGACAAGTCATACTCATCAAGTGCCAATAAGTCTTAAGACCAGGTCACACCCTTCCTTTTCACCTCTGGACTGTTCCAAAATTAGACATCTTGGACCTTTTGAACTATGTGAAAAATCATTTGACCATTTTAAAATACCATTTTTAACATGTAATTTGATACATTGATCAGATACACCTGGGTGAGCCTGCAACATAACCTGCATATGTTTTGTTGTGTTTAGAGAAATAATTGTTGTGCCAATAACACATTTCTTGAGACCCTGTCATCGTCTTTCCTGTTTCAAAGCTCTGTTGACATAATTTTGTTTATAGCCCAAGAGGACCACACGGATTGACGCAACCAGGGGGAACTGACAAATAAATGCAATGTATACCTTATACCATAACCGAGTAAAAATCAAAGTTTATTAACAAATTTGATTACATCTGAGAGATATGAGACTTTGGGCAAACTGCCACTTGCAAAAAAAAAAACTAGAAAGTCCTAATCTGCTACTTAATTGGTGCAGTTTATGGATTTTGAATGTACTGTTTACTGTTGTGGGTAGAAGTGTCCTTGATCTGCTGCAAGAGCAAGATTTAGCTGCAGTAGAGTTGGTGGCCAGTGCAGGAGGGTGGACCTGCCACAGCTGGCTCTGCTCCCATGCAGTCTGTCCTCTACAGGTTCATTTTAATGCAACATGGACTCGATGCTAAAACCTATGGGTCTTTTTGTGCAATGTGCAGAATTAAAAAACAAAAAGAAGATAAACTTCACTTTGACATAGAACTGGGCGATATGTCTAAAGCGAGTTGGCTCGATTACGATTAATGAGCGATTTTTTTAGAATTGTTTATTTTTGCCTTCATACTGTAGATCAGTGACGGATTTTGCTGCAAATATAATTTAAGTATTAAATCTGAGATATTTTTCTAACAAAAGAGAGCACAGATCATTGGTTTTAAAATGGATGAAAGGAAATGCACAGTTCAACTATATAGGACCATTTAATGAATATTTAAAAGAAGAAATAACTGACATCAGAAAAATTACATTGATTATTGGTTCTTAATATCTGTTTTGATGATTTTTTTTTTTTGATTAATTACCCAGCCCTACTTTCTGTCTTAAACCAAATGAAAACATTAACTGGCTGCTCAGATTGAGTGTTGTTGATAAAGCTTAAATTCACAGAGGTCTGCATGGGAATCTAATGTTGTCATGTACACATAGCATAGTCTAAGTGCCATTGTACATTCTGAATATTAGATTTCTGTGCACTGAGTCTACGCTGTGCTCTATAGTTGGCACAAATTCTATTTTTAGGCCAGGGTTTGTATGATCTAGGCTAGCGGAAACACTGGCATGACACTGCTATTATGTGCTGTGGTAGAAGTCTCATGTGCGTCCTTTGGATCAGGCGTGTGCTTGGTTGCAACAGGCGCTCTTCAGGTCCTTTATCCTTATTGAATGGATTTACTCTTGAGCTCCTGAAAGTGTCGCACATATATACTCACACTGCAGCAGTCAGATTTGTTACTGCAAGGAGAAGTTTGTTAGCAGGCGCTGGAAGCTCCAACAGACTGGGGTGGCTCTGGAGATCATTGTTAATTTCGTGCTCGGCCATCCCCAGGAGGAACAGGAAGGTCTACTGGGGGTAGGTAGAGCTGTCAACGAATGGTGCTTTGGTCGAGTGAGTGTGAGCGATTTGAAGGCATCTATCTTGAGAGACAGCTTGGATTAGCCCAGTGTTACATCACAACCATAGTAGGTGACTGTGAATGTCATGTTACCCTCACAGTCATGCTACCATGGCTGCAAAAGATTGTCCAGTGATAAGAGTTAAATGAAAATTCTTTAGTTAGACAACAAAAGAGACAGTATGCGACTAAGGTATATGTGCTGGAAAGGGATTTGATGGGATTATTATGGAGTCATTTCTTAACGTAGTGTTGCATCTGTGTCAGGGTCAATAATGTTGCTGTTTGTCTATTGTGGCTGCTCAGCAGCTCCCCTAGGTCAGACATGTCATCAAAGTATGTCAGTATGCAATTTTGTATCTCAATAACAACCAGTTACTGTCAGGCTGTTTCAGAGAGTTGAAGCTTTTCAGTGAAATTTTTCACATTTTTTTGTCAGCCCCAAAAGCATAATCAAGAGGATGTGTTCTGTTCCCTACGCTCCAAAAATAACATGTCACTTGAGGATATGGCAAGGATCTGAGGTGACGTTGCCAGAGAGTGATGGTTCATCAAAATGAAATATGATGAATGGTTATGACCCCACACCTCCCTAATCCCTTTGTTCACCTTGTGATAAATAGCTGGGAACAATTATGATATGAGGAGTTGGGTTCAGTGGTCAGTTGTGCATACACAGGTGAACATGTACCTGTTCTATAGAGACGCAAGCCAACTGCTGCTATAGTAAGGAACAGTGAATATTGTGAAATTATTATTACCTATTTTTAATAATCTTTTTGAATCAAATGTAATACCTTTTCTATAAGATGAATGTCTATATTGGTAAGCATCTGAATCATGGGGAAAGTACACCTCTGTAATAGATTATTCATTCTATTAAGGTGCTTTTGGAGGGGTTTTTTACTCTCTTCAAATTTTATACTATATGTATTTTTGCCCCACTTCCCATGCCGTAGCTTGTTTCTCTGTGGCTCAGGCCAGTCAGAGGTTCTGTTTGGCACAGTAGTGAGATGTGACTGCACTCACGTACCTCACTGGTCTGCCTCATTGATGGAAATGTTACATCATCAGTCTGCAGCTTTCTTGGCCTAGCAGCTCTGCTTGGAATATCCGGCCATGTTGCTTTTAAAATGGGGATGTGATGAGTAAAAGGAAGCCAGAATACTAGTGTTGCTGTCTAATGTAACAGATTTTCCCCTGTGGGGTTTTAATTCTGCTTTTTTATTATTACTATTATTAATTGAATCACACTAAACCTCCATCCTCTTTTTCTATCTTTAAAACACCAGCTTTTGCACCCTGTTGTGGTAAGTGGCAAATAAGTATCAAGGAGGACATGTTACTACAGATTTTACAGTAGCTTTTGCTGGCTAACATTTATAAAGAAATCTATAACTGTGATTTGACATTAGGGATACTGGGTCCCGATGTAGGTATATTATTGCTTTATCTTTTAGGAAGGTCTGCTAGGTATTAGTTATGGAAGTCTTGCCTCCATTTATAGGCAATGAGGAAAGGGAAGAAAGAGTTGTCTAAAAGAGCTTTAAGTTAGTCTGTTTGTTGCTTAGTGAAAGTGTTTTTCCTTGAAAACTTCACCGTCATGTATAATATAACCTGGAGGAAACTCAATCTTGCTGCTGGTTGGTTCAGACTACAGCAGGCGACGGCACCAAGAAAAGAGCCGTTCCCCTGTGGGAAGTCTTCACACAATGAGTTCAGTAATATTTGATGATGGTGCGTTACTCTGAATTCAGTACCACAGTCAAACTTCTCTACTTTTTGCTTTCGTAACAAACAATTTGAGGCATTACTCTCTCAGAGCTGTGTTGCAGTTATGTAACCGTGACAACCAGAGCTCAAAAGGAGGCAGCGTTCCTCACCATTACAGATTCAATGGAACAACCTGCTCAGATTTATCTCGGTTCTTATTTGAAAAGTCTTTATCCAACAGTCTGTACTGGGTGTCCTGTTATCGTGTCACTGTACACTGAAAGGGGGGGTTGGAGTGTCACAAGAAGTTCCTCTGTCAACGTGTAACAATTCTAGTCAGCCATTTCAGTAGAAAAACAGGAATTTGTGTAACATTTGGGGTGTGCTACTGTGTAAAGTGGGAATTCCACCCTTTTGTAAATGTGTCATCGCTGTGGGTGACTCAGCAAGGAGTGGGGGATGGAGGTGGGGGTTGGGGTAGAAGCTACAACATGGTGTCGTAGCAGCTGGATACATTGCACTAGTCTACCTTCAATATAGATTTTTTTTTTTTTATTTTATTATTTTATTTTATTTTTTTAAGTGGTGTACTGGTATTAGCCATAGAATTTCACATCTTTTCAGTCAAACTAAAGATTAAGACAGATTCATTCCTTCACTGCAGATTGAAATTTCTGCTGCACAAGTCAAGAAAAGGCAGTCTTGTGCAAACCTGTGCTTGGAAAAACCCATTGTTTACAGAGAAATGCATGCCTACCATTTCATTATTCTAATCTTATGTTGATAGTCTTTGTTTAAACAAAAATTGATAAACGTTTTTAATTTATGACCTTGTCAAATGGCTCTCTTTCTTTAGTGTGGTGTCATGCTCTAGAACATGGATGATGCAACAGTACCAACTCCCAGTTTTAGTTTTACATTGTTCTCCTGCCCCGGAAGTGACCAGCATTTATGCAACTCTATATCAATAGAGAAATAATTCACAAATTAGCTAAAATAACCACAAACTGCAGTGTTCAGTAGTTGAGCTCAGCCTTCATTCTTCCTGGTCGTTCACCATCTGCTGACTGACGCTACCATAGACTTTTTATGGTCAATGAACTAACATTTGGGGGAGGGGAAATGCATTCCTGGTCCATTCATATTAAAGCAGCACAATGGAGGTTTTGTCATGTTAAAATATTTGTTTTATCGACAGCAAAGTTAAATCTCAAATTGTATCAAATGCATCTTTTGCCTTTTGGGGACTTGTTGAACTAAAATTTGCAAAAGCTCCTTACTGCATTATTGCAGTTGTGTGAATGTAAAGAATAAGCTAACACAACTCTACAAGCTTATAGCTGGATCAAATGAAGGTCCGTATTTCTGTCCAGTGTGCGCCATTGTTTGTACAATTAGTCAGTTTGCTCGAGGAGTATATAACAACAATATATTTAAGTCCTGTGGTGGTTTTATTTATGCTGCTTCAACTCCTGTTTAGAATCACAGGATACTATAAGGTTAAGAGCCTTTCTCTATAAACGGCTACTAATTGCTTGTCCTGCTTACTGAGTTTATCGCTTTGTAAGAGGGATAATTAGTTTAGTAAAATCTGGAATCTAGGACCCACAGTGTTAAACAGAAATAAACTAGTGATTGCCTTTCCCTACTCTCTGTATCAGCTTTTCCTCTTTTTCTTTTTGCCATGCAGAACTTCTCCAGTTGCACAAGTAATAGCTATGCCTCAGTCAAAGTCTGTAGACATGGGATCTGCCTTCATCCAGACGCAGCAGCTCAACGCTGCCATGGCCGATACCTTCCTGGAGCACATGTGCCTGCTGGACATCGACTCGGAGCCCACCACTGCACGCAACACTGGCATCATTTGCACTATTGGTTGGTCTTTGCTTTTTGTTTGCATGGTGCAGTTACTGAAGTTATCTTACTAGAACATACTCAAATTAAAATAAATCTCTATAGATGATTTATTGTCATCTTCCCAGTCAATATAAGTATTGATTTCATCACAAATATTGAGAGAAAACTTTGACTAGATGGTTGAAAGGGCTGCGTTATAATATCTGGAACCATATGTCAATGTTTGATTTAATTCTAGCATGTTTGCAGAAATTTGAAAATCCAAGTGCAGTTAATAAATGGTGCTGAGTGTGGAGTCAGTTAGGAGACAGAGTAGACATGAACATTTTTAAAATTGTCCTGTTTGTCCATTCCTTTTTGTTACAATGACCTCCCACAGGGCCAGCCTCTCGTTCTGTGGATATGCTGAAGGAGATGATCAAGTCTGGAATGAACATTGCCCGCCTGAACTTCTCCCATGGCTCACATGAGGTATATATTTCTGTGCCTTATCACAGATTTGGTAGTAGCTGGTGTGTTTGGTTATGTGGCAATCTTTTTTCCACTTGACTTTCTTTGCTTTTCAAGCTCTCTCTTTTTTTTTTTTTTTAAAGTAGACCATCAATGGGTTTGCAGTGTCTAAGCACGTAATGTATTGTGAACAGTGATCAGCAGTTTCAGCAAGCGTGTCAAACATTGGCTATATCGCACGGTCAACTCATGACTGATGAAACTTTTCACAAAGTTGCAGACCATTGTTCTTCAAATCAGTAAATCCTGCAATACTTTTGACGAATGAAGGTTTGAAACTATCAAAAAATATAAGACTGTCTGTAACCAGTTGAATTTAATGAACTGTCCTGCTTGAGTACTGAGAGAGAGCACCCCAAAAAAGTTATTTAATTATTTACTTGGAAAAAATAAAGGAACAAAGTATAAGAATTGATATGGCGCAATGTTCTGTAGTATCCGAGTATCTTTTGAATAACTTTTACAAAAAGTAATCCTATTTTCTAACCCATTATTGGAAACCAAAATTTTTTTTTTCTTCAGACAGAGCATTCATTTGATCGCTTAAAACATGCCAAAATACAGATGTGCTTTTGCATCCTTAAGTGGAACATATTTGGAGAAAAAAGAGGATGTCACTTTTACATTTTTGTTGATCAGCGCTGGAGCTGATCAAATAACCTAGATGACTACAGACATTTTATTAGGTCTTTTAGCTAACTTCCTGCAGCACAGGAAGACAAGTTGCTCTTGACATGACATTTCATCTTTTTGAAGTGACATTTGGAATTTAATTTTTCTTTAGCTCCAGTTGTAAGCTGTGTGAAAATTATTTTAAATGTAGGTGTTTTTTAATGTTTTTAATATTTATTTATTTTTTTCCTCCATGGTGAGACCATGTAGGTTGATCAGTTCAAATGAAGTCATGGAAAATGTAGTTTAACTTGTTGCTGGTGTGAAAGGCAGCAGATGTGATTACCTGCCACTTAAGTTATTAGTGAAATCTCTGGTTACCAGTGGGCAGCATGTGCCTCATGCACCAGGCAGCTGTCTTCAATGTCACAAATACTGCGCTACCAGTTAATTAGCCTCCATTAAAGATGCAAAAACACTACCAAACAAAATGTTTTCCATTTCTATTGCTCATTCCATGAATGATAATAAATAGCAATCATTATGATTGACAGCCATGTTTTCAGGGCAAGAGTGTTTTCATTGTTTGGAATTATTTAAAACGAAACCTCAACTAGACTGATCTAAACCGAAGGATCCACCAGTTAGGATCTTCCATCAGTCTAGGTGTTGGACATTTTCATGTTGCATCTGTTCAGTTCAAACATCAATGAAAAACTTGCTCTTAAAAAAATGCCACAGTTTTTCACCTGACTAAAAATAATCATGAGGTAATAAACAGAGCCATCTTTGAAACTTGTATGCGTCTATCATAAAATAAAGGAGTGCTCAAGGACACCTGCTGGTAGTGACATCGACCTATGTGAGTTAATTACTGGCAGTATGTAACCTAATGCATATTTTACAGATTTGCTCTCCTATCATTGTAGATAAATACGCTTATTATCTCACCAACTCGTAACATATATTATCTTAGTCATTCTCAATGGAAACTTCTGCCAGTTTAGGCTGACACATTTGACCCATAGTCATGCTGATCATACAATATGACTCACTTTATAGTGTGCTTTGTCACACGCCACATGGTTTAACCAATCCCTCCTGATTTTCATGTTACCAGTAAGGGTGGAACATTAGATGCAAAGATATGTTACAGGGTTGGTGTAAATAAATAAATGTGTAGTTCAGTATCCTGAACAGGTTGGCCTCGTAACATTAACATGAAAATCTGTTTTTTTTTTTTGTTTTTTTTAATAAATTAAAGTACCACTCAGAGACCATCAAGAATATTCGTGAGGCATGTGAGAGTTTCGAGCCTGGCAGTATCCAGTACAGGCCTGTTGGTATTGCTCTGGACACCAAGGGCCCAGAAATCAGGACTGGCCTCATCCAAGGTGTAAGTTTGCCATTGGTTTGTTTGTTTGTTTGTTTTTTTAAATGAATGCGTCAAGACTATAGTTATATCAGAAAATTAAAATTATGCCTGTTAATTGTATAACAGAGTGGGACTGCTGAGGTTGAGCTGATAAAGGGTAACATGATCAAGATCACCTTGGACGATACTTACCAGGACAACTGCAGTGATGAAATCCTCTGGCTTGACTACAAGAACATTACCAAAGTGGTGGATATTGACAGCAATATCTACATTGATGATGGACTCATATCCCTGCAGGTCAAGGAGATTGGTGAGTGTTAAAGGAACACAATGTAATTCTTTCTCTTTTTCTACCTGGCTGTATTCAGCCCATGGCATAGTTAGTACAGTATTTTCAGTGTTTTTTTTTTTTTTTCCTTCCCATCCCCCATCTCAGGCTCTGATTTCCTCATGTGCATGATTGAGAATGGTGGAACCCTGGGCAGCAAGAAAGGAGTAAATCTTCCTGGTGCAGCTGTAGACCTCCCTGCTGTTTCAGACAAGGACATCAAGGACCTGCAGTTTGGTGTTGATCAGGGAGTTGACATGGTCTTTGCCTCCTTCATTCGCAAAGCAGCAGACGTCCATGCTGTCAGGAAAGTGCTGGGAGAGAAAGGAAAAAATATCAAGATTATCAGCAAGCTGGAGAACCACGAGGGTGTACGCAGGTCTGTGTGTTCAAGAGTCTAAACTCTATATTTCTCATCAAAAAAGCCTTGAAATTTACTGTTTCATTAGCCCAACATTAGCTGTAACTAATCGTGAATTAATTGGTTGACTTTTCTGCCGTTTCTACAGATTTGATGAAATCATGGAAGCTAGTGATGGCATCATGGTGGCCCGTGGTGACTTGGGTATTGAGATCCCCACAGAGAAGGTCTTCCTAGCCCAGAAGATGATGATTGGTCGCTGCAACAGAGCTGGCAAGCCAATCACATGTGCCACTCAGGTGAGATGAAGGCACAAGAAAACATTGTTTTCAGGTTACCATTTTATGCAGATGATTGACTGTTAATAATGGCTCTCAAGTTAAAAAATGTGAATTGAATATTCCTAACCCATTCAGATGTTGGAGAGCATGATCAAGAAGCCTAGACCCACCCGTGCCGAGGGTAGCGATGTCGCCAATGCTGTCCTGGATGGAGCTGATTGTATCATGCTGAGTGGGGAGACTGCAAAGGGAGATTATCCTCTAGAGGCCGTTCGCACACAGCACATGGTGAGTTCATGGACTGGCATTGTTAAATGGCAAAATCTTGTTTATAAAATCTACTTAAACAAATCCAACTTCATGATTAGATATATGAATGACGATCCAATGAGCTTGCATGATTTTGTTAAACTGAGATTTCATTGTTGTGATTTGGTGTGTGTTCACCTGAACACATCTAATTTGTTCTACTCATTTTCCCATTACTGCTGCTTTTTCTTTCGAGCGAGCCAAATCCTGTCGCTTATACACCTGTTTTCCAGCGATTATCCACTGAGAGATTTGCTTCCTGTAAGACGTCATTATGAAGAGAGGGGGAAAAATTTTTTACCTAACATAAATGTAATCGGCTAGAAATCATGTATTGTCAAAGCCAAAGTTCCTACAGCTGATGGTAAAGACCTTTTTAGTCAAGCGTGGCTAGCTATCCATCAACTGAACACTCTACCAGAGGCTCCATAGAGTCACTGTGGCTTCAAACTAAGTTTACTAGTCACAAATGTGAAACTGTAAGGATGCATAAGACAAGGAGATCAGTATGGAGCTGAAGTTGTTAGGAATAAACATTAGTATCAGCACTGTTATCCACTAGAGCCTTCAGCATTAAATGTGGGTTGTTAACTGCTTAATCCCATTATGATGAGGAAAAGCTATGAAAGTGGAAATAGTGGAGCTTTTTACAGCCTGCATGAGACAACTAACTGCAGTCGATAATTCCACTTCTCTTCATAACCACTAGAAGGCGTAGTTTAGCATGGAAAAACAAATCAACTGAACACCTGTTTATCCATTAGATGCTATTTTCAGGTCTGGAGTTGCAAACAGCTGGATTGCTGCACAACGTCTATGCTAAGCATGTGGTTTTTACTTAGTACCAGCATGCCTCTATGACACTTTCTTCCAAAACTGAAGCAAATGCTTGCCTGTAACTCTTAATCTAACAGATTCATTATTGCTGATTTCTTTGCGATGGAATCTCAAAAGTGGTCTATTTCAGTTCTTTATCAACATGGATTTACGGTGCTGGAAAATATAGATGTGGTGGTTTCTGTAATATATGTGTTTTACAAAATGAAGGCTAATGAAAAGAGACTGGAAATGCTTTTTTTCAGTGAAACATTTTCTATATATTAAACTTTTTGAACAAAAGTGGGTCAACAATGGATTATAACCAGTAATTGATGTGACATAAAGCCATTGCTCTTATTTCATCTGTCATGGCTGCAGTTGTTTGTCATTCAGGGACAGATAATAGTAAGAGTTTTGATGTCTCAGGCTAAACATTGTAATTTTGTTAGAGGCATTCATCAAGACTGAATAATTAAACAGTATCAGTCACATGGATGGGCATGTCATTTAGTGCATTTGTCAGTGACGACGCCGACGTTTCAGTGACTCAGCAGTCCTGAGCTGGTCACGTTTATGCTGATCTTGCCTCAGAATTCTCAACGAAACACCAGCGTCATTTATCCAAAGCCACTCATTTATTGAAAGGAAGAAAAACCTTTAGACTAACCTCTTACGCTGCTATCTCTAACGGGTATTCTGACACTTCTTTGTTTCTTCCTGCTCTTCTAAAGCGCCTAATGAAGTGTGTGTGTGTGTGTGTGTGTGTGTGTGTAATCTTGTCATTTCCTTCTTAACACAACTTGGTGTTTTGTAGGCTTTATTTTTCAAGAAATGTAATGAACCTTTATCTAAATGGGACACTTTCATGTCTTCTTCAATATACATTTAGTCCATTTTTAGAATGTTAGATTTAATCAAAGGTTACTGTATATGTTGTAGCACTGTTAAACTTCACATGTAAATGGTTATGGTTAAATTTTGACTTCATTTTAATGTTGTCTTCCTATGTCCTCCCCATTAATTGCACAACTAAAATGTTGGCTGTCCCTCATAACTTTCCTCTGTCCTTTCTCCTCTTTTTTTCTCGTAATTGATCATTTGTTTCCACTATCTTCTATTCCTTTTTTTTTTTCCCTCCCTTTTACCTTTTCTTTTCATCTGTGTTCGCGGCTGGTGTGGGAATGCTTTTACCCGATGCATCTTGCCTGTACATGTGCCAGATTGCTCGTGAGGCCGAGGCAGCCATGTTCCACCGGCAGGTGTTTGAGGACCTGCGTCGTTCCACGCCACACTGCAAAGACCCCGCTGAGGCCATTGCAATTGGCGCTGTGGAGGCCTCCTTTAAGAGCTTGGCCTCTGCAATCATTGTGCTCACGGGCTCTGGAAGGTAGGCAGGTTATCTGGTCCTGGCATGCCATGGAAGTCACTGATACTTCAAGAAACCTAAATGAGAGTAAAAGTAGGGCCAGTTAGGGATAAACGGAGGGTGTAACTGGGTGAGCTGGCAAACAATCCAACTAGACTGCATGTTCATTGAGCTAGTTCATTATTTCCAGTGAACTGGCTTTAAAATGTTTGATCTGATGTTTTAAACAGTAAAATTTAACCTATTCTGACTTGACTGATGTCTTTTTCTTGACATCTCTGAATTTCAGTCTAGCTATGTGTTTGCCGCTCACTTCCAGTGGTGTGAGTGCCTTTATTGTGATGTTGTTGAGTGTGGTGAGAGTAACCCCTGGCCCACCCTTCCCTTCGGGGCTCAGATAGCGCGAGAGGCCGAAGCAGCCACCTTCCACAGACAGGTCTTCGAGGAGCTGAGGAGACACTCCCCACTGACCAAAGACCCAACAGAGGCCGTAGCAGCTGGAGCTGTGGAGGCGTCCTTCAAATGCTGCGCGAGCGCCATCATTATTCTCACTAAGACTGGGAGGTAAGAAAGAGAAGGATGGAGGTGCTATGGTCCTGGACCTCAAGGTAAGGTGTTGCCAAACTCATACTAGCCTAAAAATTCACCATCCAGCACCTAACGCGCTCTCAGAGATCCTGTCATCCTTTTAATTGTGCGAGTGTGAGTGTATGACTGTGTAGTGTGGATATGTAGGGTGGGTGGAGACAGCAAATGATCTTTCATGACAGTGGGGAATGTCATTAGCCCAGTTCATTCGTTCACCTATCAGACTGTTGACATTATCAATAACTTCTCCTCATCTCATGAATGAAGTACAAAGCTTCTATTTCAGGGAGGAGTTGGTAAATTGCAGTGTTGCACATATGCAATATGAAACTGTCACTGGAAGACATTAATAACATACGTTATGCACCCTGTATGTTTGTCAGCATATTTATTGGCTCCTTCAGACATATTTGCTTTATTATAGTTTAAGAGCAACTTTCCTAGTTCAACAGTGCTGACTTCTTGGACTATAATGCCCCGTGTTTGAAAGTGAACATCAGCTGGGCTACTGACTGTGAGCTAAAGCCTCTGCATTCCCATGATGCATCAAAAGTGTTGTCATTTATTTTGGCTCTGATGACCTCTCGTAACCGTGTTGATTTTAGAGGCAGCAGGTCCGTCTAGACGTTGGTCAGCTGCATTAACCTGACTGTAGTTTAGCTCATGGAGTTGATTTGAAATGGAAGAATAAACAAGCTCAGCTAATTATGAGACGACCTGTGAATATGCCAGGATATCTGAAAACACGGAGCTTATGGGATGCAGGGTTTTTAATCATGCTGATTTAATGTTTGTGATTGCTCTGCGCACGGAGTTTTGAATATACACAGTGCTAGGTTTGTGTTTAAACAAAATAAACTCGACACCAGTCACTACCACCAATGTTTTGAGTTTGTTCTGGTGAAAATTATTCAAAATTTCATATTCTTATACATTAAAATCAATAATCATTGTAATCGCTGTATTGTCCTTGCATATGCTAAATTAAAGAAGAAAAAAAAACTAGCATGAAAAAAAGATGCTCCATAATGTTAAACTGCCACAATTATACCAAATTGCAAAGTCGCATGGATTAAGTGTCATAATCCCTTTTACAAGCATCACTTTGAATGTTTAAGAGCTGGACTTGATAAAAGCATCAAATAATTGTTTGCATGTTATTGGCCTCACAGCTCATTTTAATAATTCCAACTTGAATAATGATTCATGGATAAAACCAGAAAATTCCCAGGGTTTTTCCCCAGCAAATTTACTTAATTTTTGCCATTTAAACTGGTGCATATAGAGCAGCTCATTTCACTCTATAATTATCACACTTCTGTTGAAATGATCACATCCCTCAGAATGTAGTTGGTGTACATTTGTGCTCAGGTGTGTTCATGTGTTTGCAGGTCTGCCCACCTGGTTTCCAGGTACAGGCCCCGCGCCCCCATCCTCGCCGTGAGTCGTAATGCCCAGACAGCTCGCCAGGCTCACCTGTACCGTGGAATCTTCCCCGTCCTCTATACCAAGCCCTCCCATGATGTGTGGGCAGAAGATGTTGACAATCGTGTCAACTTTGCAATGGAAATGGGTATGCAAATTTATTATGCTAGTCACCGAATACAGCCGGAGGACAGAGTAAGGCAGCAGATTTTTCTCTCAAGCTTTGTCATCTAATAATAAATAAATGTTTTTGAACATTTTCTAGGCAAAGCGAGAGGCTTCTTCAAAGAGGGTGACGTTGTCATCATCTTGACCGGCTGGCGTCCTGGCTCTGGTTACACCAACACCATGCGTGTGCTTGTGGTGGCCTGAACAACCAACACAGCGATACCCTGCTGTCTCCCTTCACTTTCATCTATCTTTTATAGCTCTCTACCCACACCTCCCTCCTGCTCACAGGTCTACTCATGCAGCTCCTGGGTTCACAAACTTGGCTATATAGCATTTTAAGCAAAGAAATGACAGAGTGGCTTTAAATGCCTGAGAGCTGTTTTGGATCAGAGTGGACTTCTGCTCCTTAAATTCCATTTCATATCACCATTCCTTTAACATTGTTTTTAGTTTGGTTTTTTTTGTTGTTTTTTTCTCAATTAACCAGTCTTCGGGGGCTCAGATTAATACAACCTGATCATAAATTCCTGTATTTATTCACTCCAACACTGTATTATTAAAAATGAAATCTGAGTGGATGCATCCTGGTCTGTATGCATGTGCATTCTTGGCTCTTGTTGGGACGAGCCTGGTGGTCGTCAGTTGGCCTTAACCGAGCACCTTGAGTATTGGAGCAGTTTACCAATTACACTCCTGCCAGTGTACTGAACAAAGTATTGGTTATTCTAAATGAAAGGGCTCTTTCAGCAACTCAGCCCTGGCTCCACCCACTCCTCCCAAACAGATCCTGCTGTAGTGCTGTCTGAAGTGTCCCCTCATACATGCCAGCTTTCACTGTGTTTCAGCGTATCTGATAGTGTTGCACTCCTAATCTACTCCGGAAATTGTTACATTGTGTATTATACTTGACTTTTGTGAATGGTGAATTTTTCTCTTGTGACACCCAATTCTACTTATATTTTGTCTGACTATAGAAGTTAGTTTTGGGTGTCTGATCCACAGGTTTTTGAGAAAGTTACTGTTTTTGTGTTGTTAGATGTGTCATAAAGCCTTTGCATTTGGATCGTACAAGTTGAAAGTTATGACTCATGTGGTTCACTAAAGTTGACTGATAAGACTGAGCACTTTCAGGATGTTTTTGTTTTCTTTTGTTTTTTTTCCTTCTCTTTGAGTGATTGAGAGAAAGCTCTGTCCTTCACAAAGTGACTGGGTAGAATCCCTCTTTTCGTGACCCTCTGTAGCTGTCCTCATGAACCTCACATGCTTCTGATCGTAATGCTAGAGTGTCAGAACTAACTGTATGTAAAGGAGTGTTATGATGTTCAGGTGGTGTACTGAGCTGTCCCACAAGACTGGAGTTCTATCAATAAAAGATGTGGACACCGACCTGAACTCGGCTTGCAAATGTTTTATTTCATAAACTTTCTTAAATGGGAAGTGAAAAATTCAGATGCTTGTGGACATTTTATTCCAAAAGTTTAAGGCTTCAGTGTTTTCAGCGTAGTTGGACAAAGTATTCAGCGTTTCCAGGGCAAAACACGGTACTTGTTTTACTGTATGAATACAAAGTCCTCCTGGGTCAACAAAGGCAAATTATTCTCCTTTATAATATAAACTGACACTCTTTAATCAGTGTGTGGTCATGCTGGGACATCTACTGGCAGTCCTGGCTGTACACCACCCCCACCTGCCTGCGAATCTCATCCTCCAGCTCAGCCAGCAACAGAGAGTCGGCGTGGGACATCACTGCACTCTCCTTCAGCCCTACAAGGAATAACAGTCTGCAGTAATTAAGGTCAAATAGGAAATTTATTTCTGATGCCATCTAGCTTTTAGGATTGCCGTGGGTTTTGTGTTCAAGTGGTTGTCTACCCCTTCCCGCCACCCGACAACAAACACCCAAAAACAAAAAAACACACCTCTTCACC
>JBAMYA010000018.1:15698547-15717472 GCA_037176975.1 Arrhamphus sclerolepis | reverse complement strand
GGGGGGGGGAGGGGGGGGGGTGGGGGGGGGGGGGGGGGGGGGGGGGGGGGGGGGGGGAAAGAGGGGTTTCAGGGGGGGGGGGGGTGGGGGGGAAAAAAAAAAAAAAAAAAAAAAAAAAAAAAAAAAGCACAGCACCTTGTGTTATGAATCGTGCAGATTACACAAACTCACCCTCGGAAGTTTGAAGCATTTAGATCGTAAACGTTGTGTGCTATATCCTGTCAGCTCAACAACACGAGTATCACAAAGATGTTAAAATTCATTCATATTCGGCACAAAGACCGGATTAAGTCGTGAGTTCGGGAGGAGAGACAGCAGTTTATCTGGTGGTGTTGCTGTATTTTATTTGAATGACAGGACGAACAGAGTACCTGATGGTGTTCAGCAGGAAGAGTTTTTAAGGCCACTATGAAGTCATGACTGATCCTCCCAGCGCTGCAGATCCCCCACCTTGTTGCCATGTTGAACGCCAGATAGCTGCAGTGGCGGCTGACTGCCATGAGGGGGCGACAGACCTGCTATTTATTTATACTTTTCTTTTTCTTTTTCTTCCGGTTTCTTCTCTGTATTTTCTATACAGTATTTGTGCTTTGGGTTTTAATCAGAGAGAGAGAGAGAAAAAAAACAATTCCACTAAAAAAAGGATGAATAAAGGGTAATGCATACTAGAAATACCTGTTGCATTGTGGGGGTGGAGGACATGTTGGTAGCCAAAGAAAAACATATGTATTTCCAGACCATTGACTGTAAATAATATGGACCAACTATCCATTCACGTGACCCACGGAGAGACTCTGAAGCTCATTTTATCTTGAACCCAACGAGGCGGTACTAAGCTGTCAACAGCAGAGCCAATGGTTAGCTCTCTTTTAAGTACTTCAAATGAATCTGGGCATCTAATTGGTCAGCTTTATTGCTCAATATAAATTTGTCTGATGTGGAACAAAAATAAATATCTTAAAAAAATCACTCCCATACAGTTGTGATGGATGTAAAAATTTAACTTTAGAGACAAAAATCATTTTTTGTACCAGGCTGTAAATATGCTCAACTCTGCTGCAAAGTTAGCGCTTTTAACATGGGAGCCAATGGTTATGTATTACATCCATGAAAACTGTATGAGGGGTGATTTTTATTTATTTATTTATTTTGTACTGGATCAGTTAGATTTACATTAAGCAATAAAGCTGACCAGATGTCCAGACATTAAATGGCGTCCTTGGCTGACAGCTAGCCACTGGCTCTGCTGTTGGCTTTGACAGCTTTGTCCCATCTCTTTACAACATATAGCTGCACAGTTCAAGGAAAAATGAGCTTCGGACAAATCTGTGGGTCACATGACCAAATAATTTATCCAGTATTTTAAAGTCAATGGTCCAGATGTAAGAAATATAAAAGAAAATGAAGAGAAAAGGACAAAAAACTGTTAAATGAGAAAACTGTTTCACCATGTCGATTATCTAGTGAAGCTCTTTGAAAGGCTTAGATCAATATGTGATCCTAACGACTACTGCAAAGATCCCATTTGAACCTAGCTGAGAGACCCCACTATTTTTTTTTTTAAATCTCATTTGCAGTGAGTAGAAGAGTAACATTTTAATTTATAAACTATCCTGACATAAGAGTGGATTGAAATTAAGAGTCGTATTTAGAGTAAAGGCATCAAATCTTGTGCTGGTAAATCAACACAAAACCTGCTGCTTCAGGTGTGACTGGATTGTGACTTAGTGACTTGTGAGTTACACATCTTTCAGATTGTAATGTTAAAGAAAACAACACCCCTTCACTACATGTAAAATGAGCCTTATGATATGGGTATCTTTATGGGTAATGTATTCAGGTGAAAAAGATACAGACATAGTGTTATAGGATAGTCATTAAAAATTTTATTTCACTGATGATCAGAAAATATTGAAGTATTAATGAGGATAATTGTGATTTCAAACAGTTGTATATAAGGACTGTCGATATTGCAGTTCATTACACATTTTATTGCCTGCTCCTGGCGTTATTTTTTACATATTTGCATTGACAAAATTGCATTTTGAACATGTGATGTTAATACTGTTCATCAGAACACAAAGACATTATCAAAAGGTGACTTATCAAAAATAGCATATAGCTCTCATAAAAAAATTAACTAGATTTTCTTTATTTATTGTCTGAATTAAGTCCTATTATAAAGTTTCCATGGATCAACAACAACAATTATTCGTCTTGACAGTATGTGCTGGTGTACCACATCTACTGGCAGTCCTGGCTGTACACCACCCCCACCTGTCTGCGGATCTCATCCTCCAGCTCAGCCAGCAGCAGAGAGTCAGCGTGGGACATCACTGCACTCTCCTTCAGCCCTACAAGGAAAATATACACAGTTTTGTTTGCACTAACTACAAAGGGCCAAGTTTTTTGTTATTTTTTTCCGACTGATGCCACCAAGTGTTCAGTGTGTGCATCGCTACTCAGGCACCGAGTACCTGAAAAGCCTAAAAGCACTAACAACTTGTCAGTTTATCAGCTACTTCGATGTACTATCATGGAAACAATATAAAAATTACAAAATGTATTGCTAACTTGTAAGTGAACTGTACTTGTGGTGTGTCTTGACCTGCAAACATAGAGACAAACGTGAAGAATGTCGCAGTACCTTTGAGCAAACACTGCCGAACCTCCTCTGCTTCGTAACGCATCCCTGTACTGTTAGTGAAGTTGAGAGGCATGCAGGGTTCTGGAACTGGGAACTGGGTCTCCTTCCCATTCACCACTAAGGATGTGGGGCACCACATATGAGACGGGACCTAAGAAATATGCAACGTATAATCACAACAATAGCCACAATTTGATTTTCTGTTAGGCAACACAAACTGCCTCATAAATTGATTGCTTCAATTATTGAACAGATAACTGAAGCAATAGAAAAGCTCAAAGTACAAAATGATGCTGCCACTTGAATTTACAGTCACGTCAGAGAGGGAAGTTTTATCCTCTTTGAAACTCAGAACTCTGTACTCAGAATAAAATACAAAAGAAAAAGAATCATCTGGTCCTCACCAGAGGTAAATAAATATAGTCTTAGATGAATAATACATGACATTTTACACTGGAACAACAACTAACGCATAATCCAGAAACAGTATGTGAAAAATTACGTCCTAAATGTTTTCGATGGTCAGGTCCTCCCAATCAAATGCACTTGATTAATCGATCATCACCAGATGTGAGAACCTCTTTAAAAGCAGACATTTTGGTAGTTTGTTGGTCTGGGCCATACATGTGTTTGCTAACACAATGCCAAGGAGGAAAGACAACAGCAATCATTTTAGAGTAGCAATTGCTGCTGCCCATCAATCGCCGAAGAGTTGTAACGCCAATTCTAAACAACAAGGTCCATCATTTTACAGCGAGAAGAATTATTCACAGGTGGAAAAAAATGCAAGACATTTACCAATCTTCCCTAGGAGTGGATCTCACTGCACGTTCACAAGTTAAAGTTAATGGAACTTGAAACCCTTATAAGAAGACAAATTGCACTTAGGCCACGTCGTAAATCCATGCCATTAAATTATATTAGGACTGTTGGCAGCTCACCCTGCCAGCGTTGCCAGATGTCAGAGAGAAACCCACAATCAGACATTCTGCTTCTCCACATCTTTCCTGTTTTTATCATTAATGTGTCTCAAACTATAGTTTTGGAAACATGAAATATGTCCACAACTAAAACAGAAAAGTAGACTACCGATATTTGTACCAAAATTTACAGAAAGAAAAACAACGCAAACTCTGACATGGCAACCATGGTCATTGTGTTTACTGTGTGTAGCTGGCCAGATGCTAACTGAGATGAACGTACATGATCACAACGAACAGGCAGAGGCAGCGAAGAAAGTGAAGAGTCAAGAAAAAGAGAGCAATACCCCGTACACAAGTCAGTGCTGAGTTTGGATGATATAAGCTGTATTACTAAAGTTGTTTGTTTGCTCACTGGTTCACAGTTTATTTCATAATCAATGCCGGGAGAATATTTACACGCTGGTAACAGACAATTGCACTTCACAACCAGAGAGGGTGCTAAAGAGCACAATATTATGCAGTGTTGCTTTCAGAGCATGAAATGCTCAGTGAAAGCACAAAAAAACCCCAAGAGGTACAATGAGAAAAAAAAAAGACAGCACAAGTATGACTTGCATGGAGAGAGAATGCCTGTCTTCTGTTGAAACAGAACATGACAGCATGACTTAGGTTTGCAAAGATGCATTCGAATAAACCACAAGAGGCCTGAAACAATGTGTTTAGGGCTAACGTGAACAAAGTTTTTTTGTTTTTGTTTTGCCCCCCACACAATGACATGTTGTATGGAAAAATCCAACCACAGCATAGACACCTCAAAAACCAAAATTCAAGCATGGTGGTGGAAGGGTGATCATTTAGGTTTGCTCTTCAGCCACGAGACCTGGATACCCTCCAGTCATTGAGTCAACCATAAACCCATCCAAACAGCTATGTAATTTAGAGTCAAATGTAATGCCACCTTTGCAAGAGCCAAAACTCTGCTGAAACGTATTCATATAAGAAGCTAAAATTGACATAAGAATCACTTTAATAAAGAGACAAAGCGAGGTCTTGCAGTGTACCCAAAGTTAAGAGCTCAGTCTAATTAAAATGCTGTAGCAGGCCCATAAAGAGATCAGTATTTAAAAACAAAAGTGTGAAAAAGATTAGGGAACCAAATTCCACCGCAATGGTGTGAGACTGCAGTTGTACAGAAAACACGTTACTTAAAGTTCTTCTTCTTCTTTTGTTCAGTAGTTCAGCAATACATAACAAGGAGGAATATGTAATGCATTGTTGTGCATCTGCCATCATGGTTACTGGAAATGTGACGCGATATAGTTTTTTTTCTTGGGTCATGAAAGTCATAGGTCATAAAACTGTTTACAGGACTGTACTGTCATTGTCCTTTCATGACCTACCTTTATTGTGCCCTTTGTTCCTGCAACAATGGCTTCATTGGGCATCTGTACACCCGCGGAGCAAGTAAAAACGGCCATTCTGTCCCTGGAGAACTTAAGAGTCACAACCACAGTCTCATCCGCTCCTGCAACGGACAAGGAGTTTGTGCAGTTTGAGCAAAAGAGATAGTTGACATACACAAGTAAAGTTACTAAGATGGCAAAAAGTACTGAGCCATAAATTATTGCTGAAGTTTCTGCTTTACTGCATCGTATAAACAAGACAGGCCAAAAAGCTGAGGTCAGAGCTGGTTAAAAATTAGCCTCATTTGATAAACAGCAGGTATGAAAATTATTCTAAAACTGGTTCAGATAGTGGTTCCTCTGTTAACGTATGAGGAGCTGCAGCCAAAATCTGGATTACTGGAAGACTGCATGCTAGCTGAACTTAAACACAAAGCTGCGTTGTAAAGGTTACAAGACAGTTCCATTCTTTCAATTAAAATTATTTATGTTGAATATTTTTGGCAAATAAATTAGCTTTTTCCACCATTTCTGCTTGTCTGGAACATCACCAGTGTTATATAATATTCTCGTGAGTACATGTAATGGAGATGAAGTTCTCGTCCTGACCCGTCTCAAAGCAGACCCCAGTGGCCTGGATGCTCTCGGGCTTCTCTCCGTTGAACACCATGCATATGAACTGAAGGCAGTAGATTCCAACATCCAGTAGCGCTCCTCCGCCCAGCTCCTTCTGCACTGCTCTGGGCACATGCATTAGCGACTCGCAAAACTCTGACCTGACCATCTTCACCTCGCCCACCTCACCACGGGCCAGCAGCTGTCTGATCTGCACAGATACCGGGAAAAAGCGGGTCCAGACAGCCTACAGGGAAAAGATGGAAGCCACTTCTTAGTTACATTTGAGGCATCTGGTTCTGTGTGAATTCCACTTTGCCAGCTCAAAATGAGATAAATATTTCATGAGACTTTGAAAGCTCATATCTGGCACCGCTAAATGGAAGTCGTGGCTTATGTTCTACATTAATTCATGACAATATGAAGATGTTTAATATGTCTCACATAAGTCATTTTTCTGTACCAAGAATGTGGAGAAAAATGCAGCCATGAACAAAAAAAAAAGAAGGGACTTTTCCTCTCTTGTCTGCTCCACGTTTACCTCCATGAGGAAGACGTCATTCTTCTTGGCAGAGGCCAGGATCTCTTTCACCTCCTTGGTGTTCATGGCCAGAGGCTTCTCACACAGTACATGCTTCTTGGCATTCGTAAACAGCTGACAAGTCTTCAGATGGTAGGGGTGGATAACACCGATGTACACCACATCTGCACACAGAACAATGAGAAGGAGGAGAAAATTCAGTCTGGGAAAACAGCAGAGATGTACACAATCAGGAAATTCCAATGATCGTGGCTCAAAATAAATCTAATGGATATTGTGTAGAAGGGTTGAGTTTCACTGAGCAGTCAAGTTTTGTGTTTCAAAAGGCACGGCTGATGCACATCTTCTGACAGGCACAGACCTACGTCTGGGTCTCTGGCCAGCTCCTCGTAGCTGCTGTATGCGCGGGAGATGCTGTGCTTTTTAGCAAACGCCTGAGCATCTTCCAGCTTCCGAGCTGCTACAGCCACAACCTGCAAAGACAAACAGGATGAATGATTGCAAGCAGCAATGTTCTCTTGAGGAATTTGCTATTGTCCCTACTTGGTGTCATCCCTCACATACACTACCGGCCAAAAGTTTTAGAGCACCACATTTGTCCACTTTTTTTTTTTTTTGTTTAAAAACTATTCAATTTAATGTCTCATCATACTCTGAAATTGAAGTTAAAAAATAAATCATGGAATTAATTTATAATCCAGCTTTTGACCACCTTTGGTTGCTATAACAGCTGAACACACTCTTGGTATTCATTCTTCAATAGAAATCAGATATTATTTTTCAGTTTTGTGTAACCCTGTCTTTTGGTTGACCTTTGGAAGTTCAGTAGTTTATACCATTTTGAGCTATTCATTGGACTTTTTTTTTTTTTTTTTTAAATTAATGCCCCCCCACCTCCTGCCTTGCTGCCCTTTGCTGCTTGCCTCCCCCGTACTCTCTCTCTCTCTACCCCACCGTCCTGTCTCCTGACCGCAAATAAAAGCCACTAGAGTCAACAATCAATAACAAAAAACAACCTGGTAGAATCAGGGTGCAACACTTTTGACTGAAAATGTTGAGCCATAAGTTCTGAACACATACGTAGTGCATTAGTAAAGTGTTCAATGCATTTCCTTTTTGTTTAATGCACATAAAGGTTAAAAAGAAGTTGTTATTTTTGAATTAAAAAAAGAAAATCCCAATGCACATGTAGTGCGTGATTTACGGTAAAGGCTTTGTGACACGACCATGGTGTGTTCTGTACTTCTGTACTGCGAGATTACTTTCTTCTGTTGTTGGCTATATTTAGCTTATTAAAGTAATTGGTTGCAAAAAGCACGACTGCTGTTTTATTATTTCTTCACTGGCCATCAGAATCTGATGGTAAACGAACTTAATATCTGCGGAATGAAGAGAAAAATGAAACCTCAGTGGATCCTGAGGAGACGCCTCGTATCTGAATGAGAGGGTGAAACGTCTCTAACAGAGTACCTGGTGGTCTTCAGCAGGAAGAGTTTTCAAGGCCACAGTGAAGTCGTGACTGATCTTCCCTGCGCTGCAGATCCCCCACCTCGTTGCCATGTTGGACCGATCTTCTTCTTCAGCTGTCTCAGGTTGGACTGTCACAGCCGACTGAAGGACAGTAGCAATGCCTGCTCTCCGCCACGAGGTGGCGATAGAGGATTACTTCTAAAACACAAGCGTCATATCTGGGCTATACACAACAACAACAACAACAACAACCTGAAATTTAATGATTTGGTAAAAAGAAAACTATCATGGTATATAGGCAATAAACCTCAGTGGGATTAGTATAGTATGCTGAGCACTATTTCTCATAATATTACACAATTTGCTGTTGGTTTGTGCACAGGCGACCTTCATGTCACGGTTTTTGCTTTTTGGTAATGAGCTCAGCAAACTGATTTTGGACTTTATCTTCTGCTGATTCTGTTTTTTCCCCATTTGTATAGCCCTTTTCCATTAACCAGAGGTCCCCAGTGTTTGTTCCTCTCGTCCTCAGCTTTCTACTTACCACCTGCGCTCTGTTCATAATTAAAGCACCTGCAACCACTTTCCTGACCACCCTCGATAATACTTTAACCTCCAGCTTTACAACACTGCTTGCCAGTTTTGATGTTAAGTTCCTTGTCCTTTCTTTATATAGCCTATTTTGACTTTTACACTTCGGTCTATGGAGTTTGTTGTATCCTAAAGATGCATGAAGCAGGTAGCATAAGCCAGTGTATTTCTTTAATATCAACTATCAACCTAGTGTCTAGGTTTATGTGAAATTTAAATGATATATATGCTTTTGCATGGGATTTAATTTCTTTGTTTTAGAAATGAGAGGTCACTTATACAACTTGCTCACTTACTTGTTCATGTCAAGGCTGCCATTCATCACTGTCCTGTTTAAAGCTGACTGGTTCATTTATTTATACTCTTAAATACTGCAGGCAAATATGACACAGAGGCACAGAGGAAAGAAAAGAAAGAATACTTTATTAAAGGACAAATTTATATTACTGGACTGAAATACTACATTTTGCATTAATGGGATGAATCCTTTATCAAATGAACATCTTCTAGCTTTAACATGTCCTGTGAGTCCAAAAGGTTGAGAGCAAGTATTAAATGAACCATGTTCTTTGCTGACTCATGGAAGCCTGTCTCTGTCCTAACCTTGAAAACCAGACAGTGCAACCTATTTTTGAATCTATTTGTACATTGCTGCAAGGGTCAGACATGACAGAACACCTCCATCCCAATATGCCACTCTGAGTCTCTTCTTCTCTGCAGCCAATATCTGAAGTGAAACATGGCTTTCACGATCACTAATTTATTGGATACATCAATCACACACCTTAGATGATATAGCCAGGCCATTTTCCAACCTTCCTTCTATTTCCAAAATTGTTGAGAAAGTTGTAACAAATCAGCTAAGAGACTATCTCTGTAGAAACAGAATAAACGACAAATTTCAGTCAAGATTTAGACCTCATCATCGCACAGAAACTGCTTTGGTTAAAGTCACTAATGACCTTTTCATGGCTTCTGACAGTGGATCTGTCTCTAATTCTGTTCTCTTGGATCTGAGAGCAGCATTTGACACTATCAACCACAATATTCTCATTAATAGATTATAACAGGTACGAACAAGTCTAAACTGGTTCAAGTCATATTTTTCAGATCGACTTCAGTTTGTCATGTAAATAACAGTCATATTAGGGTCAGTGGTGGGGTACCGCAGAGTTCTGTTCTTGGACTGATACTTTTTTCTCCTATATGGCGCCTTTAGGAAACATAATATCAACATTCACTGGTATGCAGCAGCTGTATTTGTCCTTGCAACCACATGAAATTAATCAAATAGTCGTATGCATGTATTAAAGATGTGAAGACCTTTCTTCCCTCGTAATTTCAGATAAAACTGAAGGTTTTGTTATCGGTCCCAAGCACCTCCAGGAGCCGACCTTGAGTCTTACAATTGATTTACATTACCATCCCATAGCCTCTGCCTCTACTCTTAGGAATCTTGGTGTAAATTTTGATCAATAGCTATCTTTTAACGCTCAGATAATTCAGGCCATAATTCATTCATTTGCATATCAAGAAAATTAGAAACACCCTGACTCATGAAGATGCAGTAAAAATAATCCATGCCCTTGTTACTTCCAGGCTGAATTATTGTAATGCATTGTTTTCTTGCTGGAGGCTACAAACGGTCGTGTTGAAGACCTTTAACTTATTGTGCACCTTTCCTTTCGTTCTTGTCAATACTATTTTATTACATATCATACCTGACACTTTTTTTCCACCCGTTCCAACTTGCTTGAACACACTTCTTCACCTCTTTTTAACACTCTCCATTGCTCTGGACTGTTGACTCTAAGTACTTAAAATCCCCTTCACCTTCTTTATCTCTGGTCCCTGCAGCCTCAACGTTCCACTTGGGTCCTCTCATTCACACACATGTATTCTGTGTCTTGCTGTGGCTCATCTTAGCTCCACTTCTCTAGATGTTCCTCCACCTGTTCCTGTCCTCACTACCGATCACAATGCCAACACCATAGTCCGTAGAGATTCCATTCTACCCTCATCAGTTGGCTTGTCCATCACTATAGCAAACAAGAAGGGGTTCAGAACTCATCCTTGATTCAGTCCCACCTCCATCTTGAACTCCCCTGTCACACCTACAGCACACCTCACCACTGTCCACAACTCTAATACACGTCCTTCATCACATACGTCTCTGCTCCTCCAGACTTCCTCATACCGTACCACAGCTCCTCTCTCACCACCCTGTCATATGCATTCTCAAGGTCTACAAAGACAATGCAGCTCCCTCTAACCTTCTCTGTACTTCTCTATCTACATTCTCAATGCAAATATTGCATCTGTAGTACTCTCCTTTTTGGCATGAAACCATGCTCCTCCTCACAAGTATGTCTAGAAAGGGTAGCACAGCCTCTAGCTGTCGGGGTCCTCTACCATGGAATCGACTTCTAGCCTGGGATGCAGACTCTCTACATTTTAGTGTACCATCACGTGTGTGATGGCAGGGAAGCATCTAAGACATGCTGGACAGTGGCCCTTGAGGACTGGATTTGGACACCCCTGATCTAGTTAGTATGTGTGTGTGTGAGAGAGAGAGTGTGTGTGTGGCAGTGAGAGAAAGCTGCTTGCATTGTAAAAGCACCTTGAGTGGTCCCTGGACTAGAAAGGTGCCATATAAGCACGATGTTGTCTTAGATTAAGAGCGGGAGTTGTCGAGGACCGTGCTACAAAACTGTTAAACACAAGTTTGCTCCATTACTTTATAGTGTGATTTATTGAAAATAAACTAAACAGCACAGAGAAACAGGGTGAATCAAGATGAAAAGTAAGGAATACATGGGAGGCAAAACCCTCCATTTACATGTTCTGATTATCTTCTGATTGCTAATATAACAGAAAATCTTAATCACAGCTGTAACGATCTCTGCTGTGTCTGCTCAGGCTCATCCCTCTGTGGCGTGTGTGCTGTGTTTATTCCAGTGATCTGAAGCCTACATCAAGAAACTCTCTCTGTTCCATCTGAGTGGGCTTACTGGAGGTGAAGGGAAACAGCTCTGCTTTGAAGTGATGTCACTGGCTGTCTTGTCCGAAGACAACTCCCACCTGTTTTCTGATTTCATCCATGATCTCTGTCAGTAAGACAGAGTCTGCCAAACACATCCGTGGGCTCTCCTTAAGTCCTGCAGATGCAGAGGAATTAAACAGAAGAGTGAGATAGAGGGACAAGCGTCTGTGCACGCTTAAATTATGTACATATTCATAATGAATCATCCAGTGTAGTAAAGAAAGGATGAAAAGATTATGCAAATTAGTATATGAAGAAGGAAAAACAAGCCTGTAGTACTTTGTATCATACAGGACATTCCAAGGACTGGTCACAGCTCTAATTCTGGGTCCATCTAATCTCAGTCTCTTGTCAAACTCACCCTTACCCTGGAAACAGTGGTCTGAGCTGTTCACACTATTTAGTCTGTTTGATACGTTGGTTTCATTGTGACTTACCTTTAAGCAAACATTTCCTCACTTCCTCGGCCTCATAGCGAAGCCCAGTGCTGTTTGTGAAATTTAGAGGGAGGCAAGGTTCAGGCAGAGGGTACTCAGCTTTCTTATTATTCACCAGCAGTGTGGTCGGGCAGTGCATGGGACCAAGGATCTGACGGATTCAAAATGAGGCCCATTGTAGTGAACTGGTTCACAATTACAAAAATCATCACATGCATTCAGTATAGATCTTTGTATTGATTACCTTGTTATAGATAAATTCAGTTCACTCATAATAGCTTTTCTTATCTTTTCTTAATTAAATGAAATGGTTATGTTCAGGACTATCGCCTCATACCTGGATGGAGCCCTTGGTGCCACTTACGACAGCATCATTTGGGAGTCGAGTACCAATTGAAAAGGCACAGAGCGCCATCCTGTTCCTGGAGAATTTCATCACCACAACCACGGACTCATCCACTCCTGCCAAACATTTAAAATAACCAATCAGTGGAAAACTGGTCACCAGCAAAGCATTAAATGAAAGAATGAATGATTTGTGCCTCAGATCGCTTCAGTTATTCCAGTTCAGTTCAATCTTTACTTAATGGAATGATTTCTTGTTAAAGGCTACCATTATTTTTAGTTGAATATGTTGTCACAGAACAAAGAAAATAATTATCTCATGAACTGTGTGATTGACTTATATCAGAGAATATCTTTCTTTGAGATGTATGTTTTATATTATGCAGCCTGTTATACACTATTACTCTATTTTCTAAGGGATGTTGGGATTAGTCTGATTTTTTTTTAACTAAAAGTCTTTGATTTTCTGTGTGTATAATTCTGGCCTGAGGTATTTACATATTTGTTGAAGTTGTTTTCAGTTGTTTCTCCTGTGTCACTCAAAGGAGTCTCCACTCCTTGTTCCTTACAGTAAGACTCAGTTGGTGATTACTCATTCATGCTGAGTGGCTAATGATACCAATCTGCACTTCTCGTCTGGCGCATGACCTGTGAGCTGAATCATACCCGAGTCAAGCAGCACCCCCGTGGCCTGGATGGACTCTGGCCTTTCGCCGTCGTACACCATCAGCACAAACTGCAGGCAGTAAACTCCAATATCCAGCAGAGCTCCTCCACCCAGCTCCTTCTTCACTGAGCGGGGGATGTGGAGCTGAGGGGAGCCAAAGTAGGCCTTCACCAGCTTCACCTCCCCTACCGCTTCCTCTGCCAGCAGCCTGCGCACCTCTGCATACACTGGGAAACAGCGGGACCAGATGGCCTGGGAGGGACAGAAAAGACAAGTGCCACGACAGGAAAGACTTTATTCTGAAGTTTCTCATCAACAGCAGTTTATTGTGGAGAGAAATAATTTATTACTGAAATTCTTGTTTGAATGTAAAGATGTGGACCATGAGTCATGAACATGCACGGCCCACTATAGCTTCTGCTTCTCAGTCAGCTTCTTCTCATGGTTCTTCTTACTGTCAGTTCAAATGTGTGCATGCATGGCAGCAACATGCAACTAAACAACAGCGCGTTATGCAAAACTGCATTTCTATGTGTTTTGAAACGTAACATTTACCACAATAACCAGATTAGTTACCTTAGTGAAGCGTTTACTGTAAAAAGAGACAAAAAAAACCTTGGCCCACTTTGTCTAAAGACAACAAAACCTACTTACCAGCTCCTGTAACACTAACGATGATTGTTATTCTCTATTTTGAAGTGGGTTGTGTAAATTAGCTATAATGTCTTTCTTGAATTCGCACAGGGAGATAAACTAAACAGCTGAGCAGGATGATGGGAACATTTGTTTTAAATAATTATTTCCTTTATAACAACATTTTTTTTTTAAATCACAGAATGTTTGTGTAAAAGCAGTTTTAGATTTTCACTGTTGTTGCACAATATTTGTTTGATATTAGTTTCAATGTAATTTGATTTGGTTTTAAAATTATTTGATATGATCTGAAGTAATTCAGACACGTTTGTTTATGCTACAGAGATGTTTTGTTTATTTATTGATACAGGTCACGACTTTTGTGAGATGTTTTTGTGAGATTTTATGACAAAGTTTTGTTTTGTTTTTTTTAAAAAAAAAGGGAAATTTGCTATTTTACGGAAAAACAAGTTGTTTTTTTCATGGAAAAGTCAGTTTTTTGACATTTGCGGTTATACGAGCCTCGATTTTATGATAAAAGTCACAAATTTAATGAATTTTGAGATTTTATGACAAATATTTGCTTTAAAAGTCCACACCGGTTTACAGTATGGTGCAATGAAACCGAACAGCTATGAAACATATGAGATCAGAGTTGTTTTAGATGATGAAAACTGATGTCACGTTAATCCCAAATGCAGACTTTTGCATTTGGGATTGAAGTGTCTTAATGTAGTGAAAAACTGAAGAACAGGTTACAGCTTTAAGGTGATGTATGCTTCATCTGAACATGGTATAGTCAGGTTTCCTGGGTTTTGACGTGCACACAAGATTTACATAGCAAATACCCTGGTAAGTTTTTTATTTTTTATTTTTTTTACAACATATGGACACACAAGCCAAGCACCTTGGGCCTCCCTTGTGTTGGTGGTACGAACAAATAAACTGTCAATGTTGAGGTCCCAATATTAAATCTAAATATAAGTGCTGCGATGCAGTGACCTGCAGGTTCCATTATCTCATGAAGAATGGAAATATGTGTTCCAAACCTTTATTTTTAAGGGGGAAATCAAAATCTTTGGACTAGGTGCATAGCTAGAATGCTCTAATGACAGTAACTGCAGATCTCAGTTACATGAAAATGTGGTCAGCTGCTTTTCACTTCTAAAACTGCTGTGGCGTCTTGAATCAGACATATGATTAAAAATTTAAAAAATAAAAACAAATAAAAGAAACAGTTACTGTGCACTGCCACATCCCCTTTGGATAGTCATTTCAATTGCTAAGTTTGTTTTATTGTGTTACCATGATGTTGTGACACATTAGTTCCGATGCAACCCAACTCATTAAATCATCAAAGTCAGGACCACTGTTGAACAGCAGCTCCAATGGTGCGGAGGAGAAAAGGAACAAACAAAAAAAAGCTTCAGTCTACAAAAATTCAACTGAAGGACATTTTGACTCAAAAAGAAGAGCTAAACCATGGTCTTTCTTCTTAAAGCATGCTGCAAAAGCAAAACAGTGCGCTGCAAACATTTTATTTGCTCATCTGATTATATGAAGGACCCGTTTGCATGTGGAAACTGTGTGATGGCAGAGTGGGTAAATAAATAGTGAATTCCCATATGTATAAAGAAAAAAAGAAAAAATACATCTATATGTGTTGACATCACTATTTTCCAGTACTCATCAAAAGCGCACCTTCAATATTTTATGTTGGTATAAACCAACAATTGCACTTGGAATGACTTCTCCTGTCTGGATGATGTGATCAAAGGGGTGGACGTTACCTCCATTAAGAAGACGTTACTTTTCTTGGCTGCCGCGACAAGGTCTTTCACCTGTCTGGAGTTCATAGCAAAGGGCTTCTCACACAGCACATTCTTCCCAGCTTTAAGGAATAGGAGACCAACTCGCCAGTGCTCGGTGTGCAGCACCCCCAGGTACACAACGTCTGAGGACACAGGAAGTTCACCTTCAGCCTCAAACAGTCACAACAAATATACTGATGATGCTTAACTCACCAATGTTTGGATCACTGGCCAGCTCCTCATAGCTGCCATAAACCTTAGGAATACAGTGTTTTTTGGCAAACTCTTGAGCATGCTCCATGCTTCTTGATGCAATTGCAACTATCTGGAAGAAGAGTAAAAACACATACTGAAGCTCGACAAAAGGAGGCACATGATTTTACAGTGATAATGTTACAGTGGGTTTGTATCAAGTACCTGATGATCTTCAGGAGGCAGCGTCTTCATGGCCACGCTGAAGTCATGACTGATTTTCCCAGCTCCACAAAGTCCCCATCGAGTTGCCATGTTGAATTGGATGGTAAGTGACAAACAAGTTGGATGCTGCTTCAGGAAATATCTGAGCTGCAGGCAAGTTGTGACCTTGGGTAGGGTTGCACGTTCGGGGGGAAGAAACTTACTAAACTGTCATGCTGTAGAGCCAGAGGCTGGAAGGCTCCATTTATATGCTGCAGAGGCACAATGTGTCACCTTCCTTCTGCTCCCACCCTGAGGTGGGTGCTGTAACACACACACACACACAAAGGCACGCACAAATGCATTGCAAAACGCATGCACATCCTGCTGTGTTGTTGTGTTAATGCTGATACAGGCCTTTCAATCCGGGTTGAGGTAATTTGCACCAGTTGTCACTAGCAATCTTTAACAGGATGATCATTGAGGCCATTGCTCATCATTAACATGCAGTTGGGTGGGGGTGGAAGGGGGGCGTTATGCTGTGTGCAGAGTTAAACACGTGCAGGAGAGGGTGAGGGTTCACCTTGTGTACAGATAAGTTTAAAGCTATTACTGGGGGAAAAAATGAAAAAAAGAAGATGCTTTGTTTTCCCTTTTGAATAGAAATTGATTAGCCCACGATGGTTTGATAGTTGCACAGAGGCCAACAATCACACCAAAGGCTTTTTGGGGATCAGTGGAACAAATAGATACGCTGACTACAAAATTCTTGTGGAACCCAACACAGGGCAATTTAACTGACCAAGTAAGCTGAGCTAGGATGACTAGGAAAAAGCATCAGTTCAGTTCAGTTGCCCTTGAGCTAAATATTACCCATTTAGTCAGACAGGTGGTTGTGTAAACCTCTTACCACTCTCCACCAGTAGAGGACACTGTGCTGTCAGCAGAGCTAACTTTATTACTCAGGATGAGGAATTTGCATGGCTCACTGCTATTAAATATGCACAGACTTGAAAAGTTAAATGACTCAAGAAGAAGGAAGATGCACTGCAAAAATATCCCAAATGTGATTTGTTTATTAGTTTGTCAACACACGGACAAACAAAAGCAATAAGTGTAGTAATACTATGACATCCAATATGTCACACATGTGTGCCTACTAGGGGTTTGTACTTACAGTGTGCTCATTATTCACTAGAGTGGTCAGTTTAAAAAATATTCCAGTGGTGCATGTGTGTGCCTGTGCAGGTTCTGTATGTTGACAGGATTTACACGAGGAAATTGTGTCCGAAACATCTTCATTATGAAAAAAAGGAAGCTGAAATTTCATCAATGACGGTGCTCCTTGGAGCCTGGTCTCCTTTTGTATTTCATTTCCAAATGAATTCTGGGAGATGTGTGCCGTTGTCATAACAACAAGGTACCAGCTGGGCAATTTGTATGCAAATGGCATTGAGCTTGGCTTGATATCGCTGCCTATACCACAGGACCTGGTTGCCATGGGAATGCCAAACTCTTCCTTGAGATTTTTTTTTTTTTTTAACTTTTTAAAAAAAAAGTAAAATATGCCACTTTTTTTCAGAACTCTTCAATGACATCACCACTTTATTGAGGGGGGAAAAAAAAAAGCTAGGGGTGTGAGGCAAAGAAGTGCAACCTGACTGGGCAAGAGTAACTAGATCCTGAATTGGTGTGAAGCAACAAATTGGTTTCTGTGCTGCCTGAGTCAGCTGCCAGTGGACAGACACACAACGCAGAGGCTCAGGTGGTCAGAGAAGGCAGTTCTGGACGGAATTTGGATGGGGTACAACCTCAGTGCACTGAAACCCCCTGATCTCAGCCTCAGCTGAGCCACGAACACATACTGAAAATAAGAGGCTGTAAACTGATCAGGCTCTCAGCATTATTAAAGTGTAGCTTAAAGGGCACAGCAATGGATGAAGATTGGATCTTTCAGCGTTCTCTGCCTGGCCTACAGACAGAAGTGGAGGCTAAATATTGCTGATGAACCATATCGTTAGGAAGCCTGGCAAGTGGAAGGAAGCAAGCGCCTTATTAATTCAGCACGGCCAGGACGATTGCCTTCCACTCCTATCACTTCTCACTGTTTTTATTTGATTAAGAATTCATGCATCATCACTTGTCTGCATCCCTACTCCACCAGCTCATGGGAGAATGGCATTCGATGGGTCACGTGACCAGTCACAAGTCGTCCTCGCAGCGGGGGTGGATCATTTTGCCGGTGAAGGTGGTTGATCACAGCGGACAGTTTTGTTTCACACCTTGTCACATCATTTAATCAGAGCATCTTGCTGCCAGGAGCACTCTGTGTCACTAGCAATGACCAGGTATTAATGCCAAAATACAATTCTGTTCATAAAAAGTAATGCAAATACACACACACAAACACACACACACATATATGTATATATATGTATAGGACTGCTTTGGAATTAAGCAACATGAGAGAAGCTGCTAAAAAGCTGCAATGTGGCTCTGTGATCTCAGTTACCACATAGCTGCTCTGTATTTCATCAGCAACTTAAAGTTAACAAGAATTAAAAAAGACCAGGGAGAGGCACCCTAATCCTATTCTGATTGATGAAGATATGTAGACGACGTTTTTCCTCCTTCTACAGCTGTCAGTGTTAAGTGAGAGCCATTTTGTTGCTGTGTTTTGTTGTGCGAGGAGAGAAGCTGTATCGCAGCAGGTTATGGGAGCACCATCACACCTTCATCTCTGCCTCAAGGTCACTGCAGAGGAAGGGTGACAGGCTCGACTAGCACAAGGAGGTGCCAGCCATTTTGAGGGGAGGTTTGATGAATCTGGGGAGGGAGAGGGAAGTGTGCAGCAAAGAGTAATAAGTCATTTTGTCAATGCTACAGCATGTTGTGATGTGTACGTAAGGTTTTTTTTTTTCTTTTTTTTTTTTTTCCCCATCAGAAAAAGTGTGATAAAGGGAAGCCAACAGGAGCAAGCAGAAATGGGAGCATTTGAGCTGCATTGTGCTGGCCCTTTGAGAGTCATATCTTTGTCTGCAGCATACACACAGGGAGGCTGAGCTGTGGAAGCAAGAGCAGGCCAGACCAGAGATGACTTGGTAGCCCTTTCTCTGGATTTCCGTGCCAGTGGGAAGAGGTGCAAGACGTAGACATGGCCGCTCTTACATGAAGTTTCTTTTCTTTATTTTGACCCACTCTTTGAGTGTTATCGTGCCCTTTTTCCTCGCCTAATATACAGTTGACCCGGAGAGCTGCCTTCTCTCGGTCAGCGAGGCTTAAAACAATCAGAAGGCTGGTCATCACATGAGTGATGTTTTTTTTTTGTTTGTTTTTTATTTCGTCTTACTTGGCATGTAGTCAGAGACAGTACAGATTTTTCCTTCTAAATGGCACTCCAGAT